>CM021104.1:145849176-145967678 GCA_007115665.2 Sequoiadendron giganteum
CATACATAGGTGCTTTTTGTTTACGAGTTAGCTTTCTCCTGATTCCTGATTGGAAGAAATGAATTTATAGAACAAAATGAACGTTCATTGCTTCACAGTTCTAGCAGAATGGAAAAATGGCACATATGATTGCTGATATATATACTAGTGTTAGCGATAGGTTAAATTGGAAATTAAATTCCCAATGTACAGTTTAATATGTTTGTTTATTGTCTGTGCAAGCTGTCATTTTACACTAAGCAAAACATATAAATTTTATATTGGGGAAATTTGGAAGAAATACAATTATTTCTAGCACCAATTGTCTTTAATTTTCCAATTTAATCTATTGCTAACACTTGTCTTTCTTCCAGGTGACGAATATAGGCCACAAAAGAAGATTCAACAAAACAAGGGCAGGTGAATTGACAAGGATGCTTCAGGAGATGTGAACCTTCTGTAGTAAATACAGGTGATTCTGGCTTCCATAGCTTGAATCGCAAGTGTAGTGGACGGTTAAATTTCCAAAATTTAATATGCATTTAGAAGTGCCGATTTGTTTGAAATTGTGAAATGTTGGGGTTTTTATTTAGCTGTCATTTTCATGTCATTCTAAAGTGTTTTGCGGTAATTTGAAATCTTTCACCAAAAGAGTATATATGTGGTGCATAAGTTTTTTCGTAATAGTTCTTTTTACAATTTCGCTATTTGTATACAATATTTATTAAGTTATAAATGGTTCATTTTTTAACATCTGGTGGCAATTTTGTAGAATGCTATTTCTATATTCTATTTCTGCTCTTTTTCAATATGTTTTGATCTGACCACCACACTGCAAAAAGATGTGCACATATAACAAGCGACTACTCCAAATAGTTCTATACACTATATTAAATAGAACTCGTAAAGCCAATGGATAGGAATAACTTAATTGATAATTTGGCCTACTCCCATTACTTGGGCCCTAAATATTATAGAAAAATTGTAAAAGACCTATTAGAATAACAACATACATGGAAACAAAAAGTGATGAAAAGGGCAGACGGGACGAAACGTCCAAGCTACGGTCAGGCAAGATTTAACGGCGCCGTCAGGTGCGTTTTCCCACCATAAGGGTTAGCTTCATTGACAAGTTTCTTTTGTGTGGCACGGGAAAAGTGGAAGGGAATGACATGGGCCTTTTTTGTTTGGAGAAAGCAAGGTGAAAATACTATTTGTTTTGTTTCCTGTCTGCACGTTGAAGACGAAAGGTAACTGCTAGACAAAATTCACCTATGTGTATATGATAGCATATGCGGGCATACCAAATTTAGGTATGGCAATAGTTGCAGGTATTGGCCCTTTTCTGTTTCGAGAAAGAAAAGTGAAAATACTATTTCTTTCCACTCTACACATTAAAAGGGAAACTTGAACGTTTCAGTGCATGTGGACAAGTTGGAGGAGAAATCAGACCAAATTCAGGTGACACATACGATCCAATAATGTTGCAGAGGGTTTTACAACACTATTTGGGCTGCTTCTTTCTTAACACCAATGGTTTTACAACATGAATTGTTGCAAAATAGAATGAAGTGAAGGTAGGCTTCAAAACACATTATATTTTCTGACATGCACTACATAATGTGCACACCTAGATATACTAGTCCAAAAACCAGAAAGGGCTAGGGTATGTTGTGATGTGGAGGTTGAAAAATGCAATGTGTTATGAAGCATGCAATTTGTTATATACTTGAAACTTAAACACAACAATGGAAGGTGTGATCTAGAAGACTTTCATACTGTTTTCTAACATTCCATCTTACAAAACCGTGGGTCTTAAGAACCAAGCAACCCACCATGAGACGACCCTTTACATATCAAGTGGATGATTAAAATAACTGAAACCCAGCACTGTGTTTCCCATTTAGAATTATTTTTTGCACTTTTTTTTTTCAATGGTGCGAAATTTAAACACAACAATGGAATGTGTGATTTTGAAGGCATTCAAATAACATTCCATGTTGCAAGACCATGCGTGTTAAGAAGCAAGCAACCCACCATGAGACGACCCTTTACATTTAAACAAGGAGATTCAAATAACTGAAACCCAACAATGTGTTTCCCATTCAGAATAATTTTGTACAGTTTTTTTATTGAAACCCAGCACTGCGTTTCCCATTCAAAATTATTTTTTGCAGTTTCTTTTTTCAATGGTGCGAAATTTAAACACAACAATGGAATGTGTGATTTTGAAGACATTCGAGCAACTAAAATACTCCACATTCTGTTTCCCAAATTTCAAAAACAAAGAACCTGTAAAACCCTCTACATTAAAACAAGGAGATTCAAAAAATGAAACCCAGCACTGTGTTTCCCATTCAGAGTTATTTTATGCAGTTTTATTATCAATCGACTTAAATTTAAACACAACAATGGAATGTGTGATTTGGAAGACATTCAAGAAACTGAAATACTCCACATTGTGTTTCCCAAATTTCAAATTACCCCTCACCTCCATTTCGTCAGTATTCTACTCCAACTCCTCCACGTGCACTCAGACCTTAAGCTTTCCATTTACATTTAAACAAGGAGATTGAAAAAAATAAGAAGTGAGCCACAACTCGGTGTGTTTTCCATGATGCTACTATTATGTGAATAATGTGTTGGGCAGAGATCGAACAAGAGTGTTTTGATGAAAGTAAGGGTTGTTAAAAATTATGAAGTTCGGATTCAATACATTGTCCTCTTACTGTGTGCATAACACTAGTTGTTGTCTTCTTACTATTTTTGCAAAGTCAGGGACAACCCATTGTGTTTTCCATACTGCAACATTTAAGTAATTTTTTTGTTGGAAACATATGAACAAGTAGTGAGCAAGACTATTTTTCTTAAAGAAAGAGGTCTCATAAGACAAGAAAGGGAAGTTGAAAATATTATTTTGTTACATTCCAGGAAAAAAATAAGAAGTGACCCACAACCCACTGTGTTTTCCATGATGCTACTATTATGTGAATTTTGTGTTGGAAACATATGGGCAGATATTGAAAAAGAGTTGTTTGCTCGAAGTAGGTGTTGTTAAAAGAATACAATGTGAACTTCAAAACATTCATTTCTCATAGCCTGCATAAAATAATAAGTGAGCCACAGCTCACTATGTTTTCCATGATGCAACTATTATGTGAATAATGTGTTGGGCGGAGATCGAACAAGAGTGTTTTGTTGAAAGTAAGGATTGTTAAAAATTATGAAGCTCAGATTCAATACATTGTCCTCTTAATTTGTGCATAACATAGAGTGGATATACATACCTGAAGGAGCTCCGCATGGCTGCTACTCTTGCCTTCGCTATCCACCAAAATGTTGCCATCCAAAAATGGTGAAAATGGGACCTTGTCGGCCCTTTTTATTATTTGCTAATAATGGTTTCGTTTGGCCACATTTTAGGCTTTTCGTCCATCCACGCCGAACGATTATTTTAAAAAACCGCCAATGCTAACATGATTTCCCGATGATGGGACAGCAAATGGCACGGGGGATGAGACGTCCGACCATCATGTCTTTCCTTCCATCCGGCATCTTTTTCCTTTGCCACGGGTCCCACCTCTTCTGCCGCGGCTCTTTTCTCCATGTGGTATGGGCGCATATGCTATCATATACACATAGGTGATTTTTGTCCACAAGTTAAGGAGGGAGCAAGCTAACTCTTGGACAAAATTCACATATGTATATAACATAGGATATGCCAGTTTCAGGCATAAATTCACATATGTATATAACATAGGATATGTCAATTCCTCTACAACAAAGAGGAGACATTGTGTTTTCCAACTATGATGTCTCGTCATGTTGTGTAGTATCCATGCATTTTTCAATGTACATAGGTGAATTTTGTGTATGAGTTATGCCGGTTTCAAATTCCTAGACAAAATTCACCTATGCACATTGAAAACCACATGAAAAACATACATAAGAACATACGTGGACACATACATAGCATGAGGAGACGTCGTAGTGAAACAGTGGGTTTTACAATAGTCCGAGTTTTTTGAGACAGTTTGTTTTCCAAAACAACAGTGTATAAAATGGTGGCAAAAATGGGATTGGATGTGGGCTTTTTCCTATTTCCCAATTATGATTTTGAATGCCACGATATGCTCTTTTCTATCCATTCCAAAAAACAATGCAAACAATGGCGACATTTCGGGTTTTACATGATTTTTGAAATATAGCATTTCATTGCAGAACCCATAGATTCTACTCTCTACAAACATTATTCAGTAATTTCACTCATATTTCTACAATGGGTTGTTCCTTGTTTCATTCAGAAACGGAAAAATTCGAAAACTAGCATACGGGGAGGAAACAAAACAAAAATTTCAAAACCCTCGACACAAAAAAAAATGCTTCAAATCGGCATATCCTATGTTATATACATATGTGAATTTTGTCCAAGACTTAGCTTGCTCCCATTATATATAACCTAAATGATCCTAAAGCTAAAAAATAACCATAATTATTTAAGCTTTTGAGAAGCGACGAACAACCCGCTGGGTTTTCCATACTGCAACTTTACTTCTTTTTTTTGTGCAACTTTTGTTGCAAGCAAGGGCAGTTATAAAATATGAAAGTGACCTTCAATACATTGTTTTCTTATGGTGTGTATAACACTAAGTGTCGTCATTGAACAATATTTGAAAAGTGAAGGACAACCCAGTGTGTTTTCCATCGTGCAATATTTTTTGTGCATCTTATGTTTGAAACATATTCCGATATTGAAATAGAATGTTTAGTGCAGGTGATGGATTCTTATAAAATATGAATGTGAACTTCAATATAGTGTTTTGTAACATTCTGCATGACAAAAAGTGTTGTCTTTTAACAGTTTGTGGGTTGCATGGTTTATAACACCCTGTGTTTTCCAACCTGAAAATTCGAATAACAGTTTGAGTGTCTTGAAAAGCTTTTCTTATTTACACTATATGAATGTAAAAATGGCACCTCCAAAAATTACAACTATTATTTATGGTATAAATTGCAATTCATTATCTTTCTCATGATTGACAATAATAATTGGACAAAATAATTGCATGTTGTAAACCAGAGTGGGTTACTTGTATAGTGTTTTACAAAAGTGTGGGTTGTGCGTTTCAATTTCTTCTTTTCATTGAAAACAGATAAACAATATATGCTTGATTATTGCAAAATTGTGCAATAAATTTTTGAACTTTAACTGTCCATAACACTTGCAACCAAGGATGCGTGTTGTAAAACAGAAACTGGTTCCTATAGTGAAGAACGTCATTCACGTGGATAGCACACCTAAAAGGTTGTGTAGTAGGGCATCTTCTTCAGGGTGGTCCCATTCAAAAAACATGCAGGTAAGATTTGGTGATTACAAGATGCAATCCAATGTATAATTTTAATCTATCATAAGTGGTTATGAGGTTGATTGGAAAGTGGGAATGTTTTATTCAGGAGGCAGCAACCGCAGTATGGAGGAAGTCCCCTCGGCTTACGAAAATGGTCAACCGTAAGGCAGTGATGTGTTCGGTAATTGATTATGAACTTGCAATTGGCCTTCCCTTCCTATGCATGAATTAGAATGCTTTTTAATTTCAATTCGAAAATATCATGTCTCTTACAAATATTCTGATTTTGGCATATATCGTTCCTTTGATTCAGGAAAATAATCAGGGAGATGATCTCGCTCTTGCCATAGTCCATGACCGGAAGGAAAAGCGTGCAGAGGGAGACCCTAAGGATGGAGAGGGATCCAATGAAGCACGGGGTGATGTGCTGGGTGGGAAGGTTGAAATAATAACCAAATTATTGCATCGTTTGGCTATGTATATATGTTGTGCATTCAATTTTATTGAATATCAAATATATTAAGTGATTTTCTTTTCCAAACTTGTTGTGCAAGTTGCTGCTAAATACAAAAGAGAAACAGTGAATGGCAGATATATATATATTATTCTATTGTAGAAGAATGTACTAGAAAGTATTATGATTGGAGAGTGTTCAACATGCATAGGTTTCAGCATCACCACCTTCCTATTCTTGATGCACCAAAGCGTGGCCGAGTTGTGTTGGGGGGGAAACCAAAACAACCCGCTCCTCCCCCTGATAAATTGAAAGAGTACCTTCTAAAGAAGGTGGAAAATACAGAATACCAAATGAATATACGAAAGCGTCTACAGTGGAAGCGTGTTGTTAGACGTGTCTATCAAAAGTTTGGGAAACAAAACTTCCTTCAACTTCCCGAAGAAGGAAAGGACGAGGTGAAGAAGAAAATGGTGTTATACAACACTAATGAGATGAAGGAGTAGAGAAGGCAAAGAATATTACGATTGTAGGAGATAAAGAGATAGGAAGGAATGGTAATGTCGAACTCAATTGTTAAATGTGAATTTTCCTTGCTAAATCATTTATGTTCGGATGCATAGAAGGTTCACTTAATGTTAACTTACATGACATGCCAGAGTGATGGTCGAGAAGCGGTTTCTTCCCACCAGCACAGTAGGGCTCATTCACTAGAGGAAGTTGTGGCCACGAAAGGTGAAGACGGTGTTGTTCCTCCCACCCCTACATATAAGATTTAGAATAAGCATCCTACACAGTTGAAAGTTTCAAGGCACCATTTGAAGAAGAAACGAAAACAAACGGTGATCTCCAAATCTTCTGGTTACTATAAAGTTTGTTTTTCTTATTTGAATGAATTGGTTGCATGCATCTGAGTTTGGTGCAACGTTTCAATTCCTCCTATTATACAACAATGATGAACAACGAGCTGCTACCCTCAAGCAGGTTTTTGTGATTTTCGATGGTGAACAATTGCCCATGGAAGCACCAGATGATGTTGTTCCTCCCGATCCACCGTCTAACAATGTTGAGAAGAAGAAGAAGAAGAAGAATGAGCATATGCCATCAAACGTGTCGAGGTGCCTTGACATGGAGGAAGTAGAAGAAACGGTGAATTGCAATTCTTTTATTTAATGTTTGTTTTGATTATTTCAATGAATTGGTTGCATGCACCTGAATTTGAAATCTCCTTTTAATTCCTTCTATTACAGGGCAAGGATAAACAATGAAGTGTTGGACTTGACCTAATCGGTGATGTCGTTGCAATTGAAATGAGAGAGGCTAATACAGATGGACATGTGGATGGGGAGAGCACTGGCCAGGAAGTGGGACAGGGTAACACAGATGGTCATGAGGATGGGGAGAACACTGGGCTGAATGTGGAACTGGGTGACAAAGATGGACATGGGGATGGGGAGAGCACTGGCTTGCAAGTGGGAGAGGGTAATAAGGATGGACCTGGGGAGGAGGAGAGCATTGGCCTGCAAGGGGGAGATGGCAATAAAGATGGAATTGGGGATGGGGAGAGGTGTGGCATGCCATCTATATCGGTATGAAACCAAACACACTTCCATGCTCTGTTCTTATTTCTTTAGGAATCTTTTAATGTGCCTTCAATTATGCTTCACGTCAATGATGTTTCCATTGCAGGAAAATCTGGTGGATGAACAGATGATAGAGTTCAACGGCATAACTTTTAAGGTCCATGATCATGTCGACCTTTGGAGGCGGCATAAACGAGTTGTGAAAGGAATTCTACAGGTTGTCGCCAGAAATGATCACACCCACTATTGAGGCACCCAGAAAATTGTGCGAGAGTTAGCATTGTTCAGGCCATTGATGGTCGATGCTACGTGCCTTTTCCCATGCCTGGCGCAAAGACCATCGCAGAGTGCATGGGAAGCTTTGTCATATGGCAGCTTGCCGAGATGAAGCATTATGTTCCAGAGGTACACATAAACGATATGTTGTTGTATATATATCATACTACGTATATTATTTTCATGCATACGTTAATTCTCATTAATTATTTGCTATAGGGTGAAGCTGCTAAACCTGACATGGACAAAGCATAGAGTACGAAGAAATTTTTTGTTTCACGTTCATCATCTGCGAGGGTTCGTGGATCTGGAATCACACCCCCCCGAAATACACAAGGACCCTAAGAAACGTGCCATATTTTACGCAGGCCTGAACTCGATTGCAAGGAATAGGTAGCGTAGGAATTGATGAGACAGACTCCAAATACTGATTATGCTCTGTGGGTTTCAATATTTCAATATTAAACTATTGTGGTGTAGAGATATGCCATTTGCATATGTTTCAACACTATGGTTTTATACATTTGATACAAGAATTTTCATGGGCTTCTTTAATTATTTTATTATTGTACAATTATGCTAAACATATAGGCATATATACTTATTTCATGTCATTGGAACAAATAATTGTTATCCATTTCATATCAGACTTTAAGAAAAACAGTCTTGTTCACTATCTGTTAATATGTTTGGAACACAAATTTTACATGACTCTTGTGTTGTCCCCTCTGGCATGTGTTGGCATTAATGTCAAAGCAATAAGACAATAAGATGTTCTTAATTGTTAAACAAGTCAATATTGGTTTGGTAATTCAGTTGATGGTCTCTTCATTTTAGTTCTTTGATAATCACTTAACTTGGCATACAAGTGTTTATCAACTCTAGTACACTGCATATTGTTTCATGTTCACTCATCTTGCATATTGTGATAAGGATCTAAAATTGTGACTATATGTAAATAGAATTATATGAGTTGAAACAGTTATGAAGACAATTTTTCTCCTCATGTTCATTTATTTATCATATGTCATTCAGTTATAAATTTGTAGTAAGATTATGTTATATTGTAAATATTTTAGCTTTTCGGTTTGTATAATGTTCAGTCTTCACGATCTGGTTATGGTCTTTATGTTCATACATGTTAAAAATCATCAAACATGCTTCATAACTAAATTTCTCTAGAGCTTGCACTTTACATTTGGTTATTAATACTAAAGTGGTTGGTATGGGAACAATCAACGCTACCATTTATCAATAAATTTGAGATTTTTTTTTTTTAAACAATCCATGAGGTACAGGATTTGAAACCCATCAAGTGTTGGTAATCTAGTTTTGGATTGTGATAATCCATACAAGTGGATAGAATGATATACTAATATTTGAAATGCACCATTTGTAATGCATATTATATATATAACTACCTAAAAAATATTGTTGGGTCTCAATCCTAGAAACATAGAAATAAGGACTATCCATGACTTAATCACAAGATCAAATCAACTTTTGAATTAACAAGTTATATGCCTCAAGAAAAAAATGATGAAAATCAAACTAATGTCAACAATTGCAAAGGTGATTACAATAGGCCCATCAAAATATCTCAATCAAGTAATGCACCCTTGATTCTCATTATGTACCTTCAACCATATGGTAATGACAAAAATGTGATTGGTAAAGTATTCATTTTAATGGTCTACCCTTACCCAAATGCCAATGACAAAACAAAGCATATATTGGTGGATTAGAAAACCCTATTCATCCTTCTAGAAAACCTTTAAAGTAAGGTTTTAAGTCTCAACATTCTAAAACACCACTTTGTATGAGTTGTTTATCCTCTACAGACTTCCCTATTCATCCTTCTAGAAAACTTTTAAAGTAGGGTTTTAAGTCTCAATATTCTAAAATGCCACTCCCTATGAGTTGTTTATCCTCTACAAACATAGTTGTTCAAACCTCTTCTCCATTTAAGGAGGGTAATTTGCTGCTAAAAAATATTTATCTTGGAGTATTTTCTCCATACAACCTGAATTGGTTCCTCTATAATAGTTACTATACATAACTGTTGGAGGATGGAAAACACATTGTGTTTTCCCATACTTTGCAAATCTTGTTCAAAGACGACAGTTAGTGTTATACACAAAGTAAGAGGAAAATGTATTGAATTTGAGCTTCGTAATTTTTAACAACCCTTACTTTCAACAAAACAGTCTTGTTCAATCTCTGCCCAACACATTATTCACATAACAGTTGCATCATGGAAAACACAGTGGGTTGTGGCTCACTTATTATTTTATGCAGGCTGTGAGAAATGAATGTTTTGAAGTTCCCATTGTACTCTTTTAACAACACCTACTTCGAGCAAAACACTCTTTTTCAATATCTGCCCATATGTTTCCAACACAAAATTCACATAACAATAGCATCATGCAAAACACAGTGGGTTGTGGCTCACTTATTATTTTTTGCCGGAATGTAACAAAATAATGTTTTCAACTTCCCTTTCTTGTCTTATGAGACCTCTTTCTTTAAGAAAAACAATCTTGCTCACTACCTATTCATATGTTTCCAACAAAAAATTTACTTAAATGTTGCGGTATGGAAAACACAATGGGTTTGTCCTTGACAAGTTGCAAAAATAGTAAGAAGACAATAGCTAGTGTTATGCACAGAGTAAGAGGACAATGTATTGAATCTGAGCTTCATAATTTTTAACAACCCTTACTTTCAAAAAAAAAATCTTGCTCAATCTTTGCCCAACACATTATTCACATAACAATAGCATCATGGAAAGCATAGTGGGTTGTGGCTCACTTATTATTTTTTTCTGAAATGTAACAGAATAATGTTTTCAACTTCCCTTTATTGTCTTATGACACCTCTTTCTTTAAGAAAAATAGTCTTGTTCACTACCTGTTCATATGTTTCCAACAAAAAATCTACTTAACTGTTGCAGTATGGAAAACACAATGGGTTGTCCCTGACTTCGCAAAAACAGTAAGAAGACAATAGCTAGTGTTATGCACACAGTAAGAGGAAAATGTATTGAATCTGAGCTTCATAATTTTTAACAACCCTTACTTTCAGCAAAACACTCTTGCTCGATCTCTTCCCAACACATTATTCACATAACAATAGCATCATGGAAAGCATGGTGGGTTGTGCCTCACTTTTTTCTTTTCTTTTTTTCCGAAATGTAACAAAATAATGTTTTCAGCTTCCCTTTCTTGTCTTATGAGACCCCTTTCTTTAAGAAAAACTATCTTGTTCACTACCTGTTTATATGTTTCCAACAACAAATCTACTTAACTGTTGCAATATGGAAAACACAATGGGTTGTCCCTGACTTTGCAAAAATAGTAAGAAGACAACAGCTAGTGTTATGCACATAGTAAAAGGAAAATGTATTGAATCTAAGCTTCATAATTTTTAACAACCCTTACTTTCAGCAAAACACTCTTGCTCGATCTCTGCCCAACACATTATTCACATAATAGTAGCATCATGGAAAGCACAGCGGGTTGTGCCTCACTTATTTTCTTTTCTGGATTGTAACAAAATACTATTTTCAACTTCAATTTCTTGTTTTATGACACCCCTTTAAGAAAAATAGTAAGATGACAACAACTAGTGTTATGCACACAGTAAGAAGACAAGAAAAGTTGCAGATTTTGATATTCGATTTCAATAGCCTTATACATTTCGATGAGAAGATGTACAAGAAAAGTTGCAGAATGGAAAACACAAACTGTAACAAAATAGTGTATTCAAGTTCACCGTCAAATTTTATAATAACAATACGCATTAGACAATAAAATGTAAAAATATTTCGCATCAATATTACACAATTTGAACAAAATTACAATGCACATTTAATACTGGTCACACTGAAGACTATGTCAACCATTTATGAACAGGTATAATATCTGTGTTCTCAGCATCTGGAAGCATTTGTCGCACTCTGATTGTTAAGGTGGAATTGACAGCATACAATGTTGCCACCCTGTAATTCTCATGTAGCAGCTTGAAGGAGGGCCTCACACGGTGGATCTCAAACCTGACAATGTGGTTGAATTTGAACACAACCAGCAACCATTCCTCCATAGGACCTTTGTGATTACTAATTACAGATTCCCCCTTGAGGAATCTCATAAACCTCATGCTCAGTTGATCTGTAAGATTGTGCCTCTGTATGATAACTATTGGTCTAATGCACACCTTCCATATGCATCCAGCTAGGAAAAGGTCTCAAATTTCTTGGTAAACATACATTGGCCAATCACATAAATTGACAATCTCTATTTGTAGATTGTAATATTGAACATCCATGCCCATATGCGCCCAAACTCCAAAGACAATGTTGAAGAAGTGAGCATAATTATCATATTGCAAATCTGTGCAGTTTGGACCTTTTCTATTAATTCTCATTAACATCTTTTCCCACAACCTGTAAGGGAGGCTGAGTTCCTCAATTCGAGCAAGAATATTGCATGGAAGATACGGGTGGTAGTTCTTCAACCAACTAGCCACCCATGCTCGAGAACTATGAGACATCTTCTATAGGATTGCAGCAACAAGTTGTAAAATTCCTGAAATGAAGGACAAAACAACTATTTTAGATGGTAGACCTGCATTCTCTAATTAGAAGGACACTGTCAATGCAATGGAAATAGTGAAAAAATAAGCGAGCAAAGTGGACTTATTTAGATAATGTATGCACTAAAGAGATTCTACCTATTGTTTGAACTGAACGAGGCAACACGTGCAGTATCTCCAAAGGGCACATGGCAACACACGATTCGAACAGTGGGAAGAACAATGCTTGAAAGGAAAGAGAACCAAAATTTCAGCACATACAACAACATTCTCTAATTGGAAACACATGAAACAGTTGGTAAAAAATATTGAAAGCGAAAGAAAACTTTTCATAACTAAGTAACTATGTATGGACAGTGTCTTTTCCAACATGGAAAATAATTTGAGCATTTTATTTCTTGCAATCACATGAGTTGAAGTAATGAATTGTACAAAATATATTTTTGTTACGAACACAAGATGGAAATAATCACAATTGGAGGATGGAAAAAACAGTGGGTTTTGCCTGACATTTTTATTTTCTGCAGACTGTAACAAAACAAGGTCTTGAAGTTCACCTTCTTGTCAATCTTAATTAGTTGTGCTTGAAGAATTTTATAGGCTTAATTACTCTGTTTGTAAAATAGGCCTATTTTGGGGTCCACAACAGCAAAGAAGAGCTTGTTTGAAGTGTTTGTTCCATAAGGTATTTTATGTTCCAAAAACCTATTTGTGCCAATTTTTACATACCAAAAATTGAGATGCTATTGTTTTGAAAAGAATGCTTGAAAACATGACTCTACTGCTGGAAATGCACTCAATTAGCCAAAATCTAGAAAGGAGTAGGTCTTAAATCATCATCTACTTTTACAAATACAAAGGCTCAAGGCAACGCTGATCTACTAGACCCTTACTTTATGCACAAAAAAAGCTCTATCAAATGAGGCTTTAATAGAATACTGTATTCCAAACCTTCCCATGCTCTACCACCGTATGAAACATGTTTAGAAATGTTTTCCCATGCTTTAGGAACAAAATTTCAGCCCCTTTGAATGCACTTTCCTCAGTTACCAACTTGTACGCATCCTTTTTCATTGGAAATTTTATGTATTTTATAAAGATCAGCAACCAAACATTGAATGGTTTGCTTCCCCTACATCATTCAACAAATACACTTCTTAAATTATATAATGTCATACCAAAAAATAGACTTATGTAAGCAAAGTTATTAAATTTGAACCATACCTTCCATTGGGTTTACACCCGCAAAAGACAGTCGCCGACGAGGACTCCTTTCTTGAGCTTGGAATGCTGAAGTGAACAAAAAAATCCATAAACAAAATCATAAATTTCATGGCATGGTACAAGCACATACTAGAAAAAGGAATCTGCAAAAATAGTTCCTATTACAATAAATAAATTGAAATGGGTTTTCTCATACTCACTCGTATTATATGTTGTATCCTCTGCCACATCCATAGTAGTTGCACTTGAAGTCTGGCATTGCATATTGACATTCAAATTCAAACTATTATTCACGGACAATGGAAAGGAGTCATCCAAAGGGGTTCGGTGATCTGACTGTTTTGTGGAATGCTTCATACGCCGGGTTGGACGTCGACGTCGATCTATGGTTGCACTAAACCATGGACACATGCGAATGGTGCTACTTGCAGCTTGATCAGGATCCATAATGAATTCAAACAAAAATGCATTTGATTGTCGTAGGTCTTCTACAAACCTGTCCATGCATTTTGCATATGACTGCACCTATTGTAGAGATTGTGGCGGTGTATGCATCACTTTCTTCAAGATCTCTTTAGTGTCATTCCAAAGAGACATTGTCACCACATGTTCATATACATGATTCATAGAAGGAGCTTGCACAGGGGTTAGAACATTAGGGTTGTTTTCTTCTGCGGTCCCTTCTGACAATGTCTCGTTGAAATCTATGTTTGAATCAATTGGTTGACCTCCCCCGTCTAAATGAGGACCCAAAATAAATTTGCATTAGGTTGTAGAAAATAAAAAACACAATTGACTCCAATAAAGTAACGCAATTTGAATTGAAATTCACTTACCATGGACCACCCTTTCAACGAAAAATGATCTTTTAATCAAGTGAGCAACCTTCACGACATGTTTGCAAGTGTTCCCCTCCAAACTCCAAGGTCATTTACAAACAAAAAGGTGCTCCCCAAATTTCCGAACAAGGTAGTGCATTGACCTACTTTGACTTTTCACCCAGTACCGTCCAGGATCTGTTTCATCGGGAATACAATCATCGTCTGAAATTTCCTTGGCCTGCTCCACACTAGATCGCATATTTAAATAATCTTTGTTTGTTAGAAAACCATAATGTTGCAACTTTTCCTTTTTCTTATAGAATGGTTCCATTTTATACACAAGTGTGTATACAAATAGTCGATTCTCCTATTGCATTTTTTAAATGATCGCACAAGTACCAAGTTTTTAGTACGCAATGGTATGACTCAATGGCTGCATTCGTATCCTAGTTGGTATGTGGGAATAGTCTGCAATTTTTTGCCCACATGGTTGTGAACAAAAACATCCAATAGTCAAGTAAGCCACAACGTATTAGATGTGACATCAAAGAATTTGAATGGTGCGAATCATGCGAGGTGACAAAAATTATCAACTGACCAATTCAACCTTCTCCTTCGCACCAAGTCTTCTTGAAGGACTCTAAGAATCGGGCCTGATCATTGAACTCCTCAAAGAAAGAGTTCTATAGCTAAGTGACATAATCTTCGGTGTCAACGATTTCCATCATGATCGTGCCAAGACTGCGAAAGACGCCCATTGCCCTTTCCTTGGTTGCATACTTGTATACATTCTTTAGCCAAGCCCTTTTGACATGCCAAAGGCATAGAAGCACACGACATTGAAAGACAACCCTAATAGACAATACCAACGATATTGTTTACCGCTCGACTGCATGAGAAAGTGGCATTGAAAATGAATAGCAAATGAGAAAGGTACACAAATGAAGAAAGTGATGCACATACTGTATGGCTTGGATCTCTGCACTCGCATCATCGATAAAAAATGAATTGATTCCCCAGTCGGGCCTGACTCTTCTTCCACATTCGAGCGATACGCGTAGCCATACAGAGATGTCCTCAATCTTGTTTCGTGAGGAGACTCCCCACAGAACCAACACACCACTCTGTTGCTCGTCGAAAATGAGGAGAGTATACAATGGGTACTATAGAGAGAACAACTCGGCGTGAGCATTGTGAAGTTTAAAGCCAGTAAGATCATTGAAAACACGGTGAATTATTTGTCAATTTTTGTAAGGTCTCACCTCATATTTGTTAGTTGCAAATGTGGAATCCATCGAGATGATTGAATTGTGCGAGCAGCTAACCATCCTATCCAACATCCATGGAGTCTGAACCCCGATAACAAATGGCTTATTGTTCCCATCGGGCCATTGAAAGTAGAAGAAGTTTTCAAAGTCTTCTCCACTCCACAGTAGGATACTTGTGGAATCAACTTTGTGTTTTTGTGCATGAGTACAACGTACCTTTCGCCACGCATTCATTACATCCTTTCTTGTAAGGAATTGATCTCTCTTGGACATCATGCCACATAACAAAGGATCATTGATGTGTCTATCCATTATTGCATTGACACTGACATCCATGAGCAAAAGGCTTTCAATATAGCTTTTGCACTCCATGGATAGATTAGTGGCAAACATAGAACGCTTCTCTCCACTTGTATCATGAATGCCATGGAAAAATTCACCGTTTTTATCTATGTGGAACATTTCTTTGTAGATAATATAGGCATTATCGGGTTTGCCTTCCATAACCTTTACCATGAAGTGGTATTGACAACCTCGCTTTTGTATAAACGTCTTATGTGGTTTCTTCTCTGGTGGAGGCTGGTTTCTATTGTCTTTAGGACCGTATTGACACTAGTAGCTGTAAGAAAGGCATCATCTCATCATGTTCAACCAAGAGAGTAAAATATCATTCGGCCATAGAAACGAATGTCAATATATACAAACCTCTTATACAAAATTGTTTTGCTATAAGTTTTATCGTAGATGACACAAGAGGTGGTAGGTTCTCTTATTTTCTTGTTCAAAATTTTTGTTTCTACACCTTCAACGTATGTTTCACCATGAATGAACTAATCAAGTCTTGTAAGAGGAATTGCTGCAACAAGGTCAGGGACCTTATCCTTGTTGAATGAAATAGTAGCCCATTCCAAATTGGAAGACAAAAAAGGAGAGCCTCCATTTTATACATCTTGCACCTCCAATTCATATAGCTTCTTCCATTTCAAACCTCTCCCCATTCTAGGAAATCACAACATTGAACGAATACTTAAAATTAGTGTGGATTGTGTGAAGAAGAAGGAAAAAATAATTCATTAAACAGAGATCAAATGTGCTTGCATTGCTCTGACCCACGTAAAACCAATAGGACGTTCCAACTTCAACTGAGGAAAATTAAAGGTGATAGATTCAATTGAGCTACGCATAAAATATAACACAAACGCATGCTGGAAATCGAACAGTCCAACAACCCAAACATTGTGTTTTCCGAATAACAATTTCTTTTTGCATTTTTCTTTTAATCATGCAAAATTCAAACACAACAATGGAATGTGTGGTTTGGAAGACATTCATACTGTCCTATAACATTCCATGTTGCAAAACCATAGGTGTTAAAAAGCAAGCAACCCACCATGACACAACCCCCTACATTTAAACAAGGAGATTCAAATAACTGGAACCCAGCACCGTGTTTCCCATTCAGAATTATTTTGTGGAGTTTTCTTATCAATCAATTGAAATTTATACACAACAATGGAATGTGTGATTTGGAAGATAGTCATACTGTATTGTAACATTCCATATTGAGACAAGGAAAGATAGAAACAACAAACTAATTTGACAAGATGATTTCTTTTAGAATTCACAAATTCAGCAAATATAAAATCAACACTATTCGACTCAGCAAATATCATATTGAAGAACGATCGCAGAAGCACAAAGACATTTGTGATCAAGAAAATATTAACAAACTAAAGGATTCAATCTTATTTCCTTTTTTCTCAATACAAAATATGGGTTCAAAGGCTCCATGGCTGCGTAACAAAATTTTCTGAAAATAGAAAATGCCCTTCTCCCCCCTTTTCGTCTCTTTCTTTCCTCCCAAATTTTTTTTCTCCAATAATTGTTCGCAATCCTCATTAAAAATGACCAAGCTTGCAATAATTCATTAATAAATGAACATTGTTTCCATTACACCCTACGAATTCGATCACTATTCATAATTACAAAATTTTCATGCATGTAAAGTAAAGATTCAGTTTCTATCAATAGAAACCAAGTTCGCTAAACAACCGGAGGAATCAAACCCCGTAAAATCTTTGCAAGCATTTCATTAAGAAAATTATTAAATTCGGCTCGCTCTTCCTCTCTATCTAAGACAGATATCACCCTCCAATATTTGCCATAGCTGGACTTTTCCTTCCATGCAAGTGAACGTAGCTCAGAAATAATGTCGAGTTGTTCCTCCTCGAGCCACATTAAATTAGGTTGAATGATTGGTACTGGCTCATTTTCCAATTCAACAACTTCACCAAGAAGCACCATGTCAAAGAAAAACCTGGGATCAAAATTCTGCCACCTTAAAAAAAACATGGGTGTTAAGAAGCAAGAACCCGGCCATAACAAAACCCTTTACATTTCAAGTGGATGATTAAAATAACTGAAACCCAGCACTGCATTTCCCATTCAGAATTATTTTTTGCAGTTTCTTTTTTCAATGGTGCGAAATTTAAATACAACAATAGAATGTGTGATTTTGAAGACATTCGAGCAACTGAAATAATCCACATTCTGTTTCCCAAATTTCAAAAAATAAAGAACTTGTAAAACCCTCTACATTAAAACAAGGAGATTCAAAAAAATGAAACCCAACACTGTGTTTCCCATTGAAAATAATTTTGTACAGTTTTTTTATTGAAACCCAGAACTGCATTTCCCATTCAGAATTATTTTTTGTAGTTTCTTTTTTCAATGGTGTGAAATTTAAACACAACAATGGAATGTGTAATTTTGAAGACATTTGAGCAACTAAAGTACTCCACATTCTGTTTCCCAAATTTCAAAAAACAAAGAATTTGTAAAAACCTCTACATTAAAACAAGGAGATTCAAAAAAATGAAACCCAACACTATGTTTCCCATTAAGAATAATTTTGTATAGTTCTTTTATTGAAACCCAACACTGCGTTTCCCATTCAGAATTTTTTTTGCAGTTTCTTTTTTCAATGGTGCGAAATTTAAACACAACAATGGAATGTGTGATTTTGAAAATATTCAAGCAACTGAAATACTCCACATTCTGTTTCCCAAATTTCAAACACAAAGAATTTGTAAAACCCTCTACATTAAAACAAGGAGATTTAAAAAAATGAAACCAACCACTGTGTTTCCCATTAAGAATAATTTTGTACAATTTTTTTATTGAAACCCAGCACTGCGTTTCTCATTCAAAATTATTTTTTGCAGTTTCTTTTTTCAATGGTGCGAAATTTAAACACAACAATGGAATGTGTGATTTTGAAGACATTCGAGCAACTAAAATAGTCCACATTCTGTTTCCCAAATTTCAAACACAAAGAACTTGTAAAACCCTCTACATTAAAACAAGGAAATTCAAAAAAATGAAACCCAACACTGTGTTTTCCATTAAGAATAATTTTGTATAATTTTTTTATTGAAACCTAGCACTACGTTTCCCATTCAGAATTTTTTTTGCAATTTCTTTTTTCAATGGTGCAAATTCTAAACACAACAATGGAATGTGTGATTTTGAAGACATTCGAGCAACTGAAATACTCCACATTCTGTTTCCCAAATTTCAAACACAAAGAACTTGTAAAACCCTCTACATTAAAACAAAAAGATTCAAAAAAATGAAACCCAACACTGTGTTTCCCATTGAGAATAATTTTGTACAGTTTTTTTATTGAAACCCAGCACTGCATTTCCCATTCAGAATTATTTTTTGCAGTTTCTTTTTTCAATGGTGCAAAATTTAAACACAATAATGGAATGTGTGATTTTGAAGACATTCGAGCAACTGAAATACTCCACATTTTTTTTCCCAAATTTCAAAAACAAAGAACTTGTAAAACCCTCTACATTAAAACAAGGAAATTCAAAAAAATGAAACCCAACACTGTGTTTCCCATTAAGAATAATTTGGTACAGTTTTTTTATTGAAACCTAACACTACATTTCCCATTCAGAATTATTTTTTGCAGTTTATTTTTCCAATGGTGCGAAATTTAAACACAACAATGGAATGTGTGATTTTGAAGACATTCGAACAACTGAAATACTCCACATTCTATTTCCCAAATTTCAAACACAAAGAACTTTAAAACCCTCTACATTAAAGCAAGGAAATTCAAAAAAATGAAACCCAACACTGTGTTTCCCATTGAGAATAATTTTGTACAGTTTTTTTATTGAAACCCAACACTGTGTTTCCCATTTAGAATTATTTTTTGCAGTTTCTTTTTTCAATGGTGCAAAATTTAAACACAACAATGGAATGTGTGATTTTGAAAATATTCGAGCAACTGAAATACTCCACATTCTATTTCTGAAATTTCAAACACAAAGAACTTGTAAAACCCTCTACGTTAAAACAAGAAGATTCAAAAAAATGAAACCAACCACTGTGTTTCCCACTAAGAATAATTTTGTACAGTTTTTTTATTGAAACCCAGCATTGTGTTTCCCATTCAAAATTATTTTTTGCAGTTTCTTTTTTCAATGGTGTGAAATTTGAACACAACAATGGAATGTGTGATTTTGAAGACATTCGAGCAACTCAAATAGTCCACATTTTGTTTCCCAAATTTCAAACACAAAGAACTTGTAAAACCCTCTACATTAAAAAAAGGAAATTCAAAAAAATGAAACCCAACACTGTGTTTCCCATTAAGAATAATTTTGTATAGTTTTTTTATTGAAACCCAGCACTGCGTTTCCCATTCAATGGTGCAAACACAGTGTTGGGTTTCATTTTTTTGAATTTCCCTGTTTTAATGTAAAGGGTTTTACAAGTTTTTTGTGTTTGAAATTTGGGAAACAGAATGTGGACTATTTCAGTTGCTTGAATTTCTTCAAAATCACACATTCCATTGTTGTGTTTAAATTTCGCACCATTGAAAAAAGAAACTGCAAAAAATAATTTTGAATGGGAAACGCAGTGCTGGGTTTCAATAAAAAAACTGTACAAAATTATTCTTAATGGGAAACACAGTGGTTGGTTTCATTTTTTTGAATCTCCTTGTTTTAATGTAGAGGGTTTTACAAGTTCTTTGTGTTTGAAATTTCGGAAACAGAATGTGGAGTATTTTAGTTGCTCGAATATTTTGTAGTTTTTTTTTCAATGGTGCAAATTCTAAATACAACAATGGAATGTGTGATTTTGAAGACATTCAAGCAACTGAAATACTCCACATTCTGTTTCCCAAATTTCAAACATAAAGAACTTGTAAAACCCTCTACATTAAAACAAGAAGATTCAAAAAAATGAAACCCAACACTGTGTTTCACATTTAGAATAATTTTGTACAGTTTTTTTATTGAAACCCAGCACTGGGTTTCCCATTCATAATTTTTTTTGTAGTTTCTTTTTTCAATGGTGCGAAATTTAAACACAATAATGGAATTTGTGATTTTAAAGACATTCGAGCAACTGAAATACTCCACATGTTTTTCCCAAATTTTCAAAAACAAAGAACTTGTAAAACCCTCTACATTAAAACAAGGAAATTCAAAAAAAATGAAACCCAAAACTATGTTTCCCATTAAGAATAATTTTGTATATTTTTTTATTGAAACCCAACACTACATTTCCCATTCAGAATTATTTTTTGCAGTTTCTTTTTCCAATGGTGCGAAATTTAAACACAATAATGGAATGTGTGATTTTGAAGACATTCAAATAACTGAAATACTCCATATTTTGTTTCCCAAATTTCAAACACAAAGAACTTGTAAAACCCTCTACATTAAAATAAGGAGATTCAAAAAAATGAAACTCAACACTGTGTTTCCCATTCAAAATTATTTTTTGCAGTTTATTTTTTCAATTGTGAGAAATTTAAACACAACAATGGAATGTGTGATTTTGAAGACATTTGAGCAACTGAAATACTCCACATTCTGTTTCCCAAATTTCAAAAACAAAGAACTTGTAAAACCCTCTACATTAAAATAAGGAGATTCAAGAAAATGAAACCCAACACTGTGTTTCCCATTGAGAATAATTTTGTCTAGTTTTTTAATTGAAACCCAGCACTGCATTTCTCATTCAGAATTATTTTTTGCTATTTCTTTTTTCAATGGTGCAAAATTTAAACAGAACAATGGAATGTGTGATTTTGAAGACATTTGAACAACTAAAATACTCCACATTCTGTTTCTGAAATTTCAAAAACAAAGAACTTGTAAAACCCTCTACATTAAAACAAGGAGATTCAAAACAATGAAACCCAACACTGTGTTTCCCATTCAGAATAATTTTGTATAGTTTTTTTATTGAAACCAGCACTGCGTTTCCCATTCAGAATTATTTTTTGCAGTTTCTTTTTTCAATGGTGCAAAATTTAAACACAACAATGAAATGTGTGATTTTGAAGACATTCAAGCAACTAAATACTCCACAATTTGTTTCCCAAATTTCAAACACAAAGAACTTGTAAAACCCTCTGCTTGACACAAAATTACCCCTCACCTCGATCTCGTGTGTATTCTCCTCCAAATCCTCCATGTGCACTCCACACTTCAGCTAATTTGGTCAATATTCTCCTCGAATTCGTCCACTTGCTCTCAGACCTTCAACTTTCCTTTTCAACGTGCAGACAAGAAACAAAACAAATAGTATTTTCGCCTTGCTTTCTCCAAACACTAAAGGCCCACGTCATTCCCTTCCACTTTTCCCATGCCACACAAAAGAAACTTGCCAATGAAGCTAACCCACCTGCTTTTTTGCTCGGTAATGGGCGGGAAAACGCACCTAACAGCGCCATTAACTCTTGTCTGACTGTAGCTTAGACGTTTCATCATCTCCGTCGGTTTCAAGCGTCTGGCGGGCCCCGCACTACAATGTCTCATCATGTTATGTATGTATCCATACATGTTCATGTGTATATTTTTCATGCATTTTTCGATGTACATAGGTGAATTTTGTCTAGCAGTTAGTCGGCTCCCATGTTTACATGTCTTTTAGCATAATCTTTAAAAATGACTCATAGCATTCAACCTTTAGAATTGTGTTTTTACAATGAGTGTCCATTTTTTATATAGTCTTCTATAAATATTTGGATGTAAAAAGTGTGAATGGTTTATAGGCCATGATGGTCTATAAAAGGAGATCAATGACCATATGATATGTATAATATAATATGAATAGGGAGTGATCTCAAATGGTTTATATGTACATAATAAAGAGGATAGAGATTCCAAAAGAGTGAAGGATAGGCTTACATTTAGGATTAAGGTTAAAAATTATTTATAATTTTTCAAACATTAATAATTTATTATAATAAAAAAATACTATAGGTTTTTAGGTCAATAATTGACTCAAATATATATATAGAAATTTTATTAATAAGCTATATGAATATGGCATCTTAAGTTGAGTCCAGCTATACATAGGAAGTTCTCAAAGGAATGGTAATTCTTGAATATGAATATGAGCACACATATCTGATATAAGGATTTTCAATAATACCAATAAATAATAAAAAAATAAAATTAACATATGGACAAATGTTATAAGTTAGGTCTTATAGAATCAAGTCTTATGAGTTAAATGTTAGGGTAAAATGCAATGCTAAACACATACAAGGAGCATTTTAAAGATTGTTTAGTATGAAATTTTGAAACATAAAGAAAAAATTTCAAAGATAGGAAGGCTTGATCATTAGGCTCTGATACCAAATGCAATGCCACTTTTCCTCATAAAGTTGTTTAAGTATTAGTAATAGATTTAATAAATTAAATATTAGAGTTAAGATAATTTACAAGTTACGATATTAATACAATAGATATGAATCAACCAATGCAAAAGACAAAATGTGATAATTTAGTAAAAAATTCAAAATATATAGTTAACATGATAAATTGAATAATACAAGGTGATCCCACAATAGTGGTTTACAATTTTTGGCCAAACTAGACACTAAAATATATTTTTTTAACTAAATCTTCACTTTCGAGCACCTATAGCGGCTAAACCATGAGGAATTTGAAGGTGATGCGAACTAGAGTTTCATGACATTTTTTTTGTAGATTCTAAAAATATTTTTTTTCAAAAATTTTGGAATCAGATTGCACTTTTTTTCCATCTCCCTCGAAAACTAGTTTTTTTTCAAAAAACAACATTTTTAAAAAGTGACGTTCACCATATAATGCATAATTTTTTTTCCATGAAGGATAAAATTCTATTTTTTTTGAATTTAGATTTGTAACTCCGATATCTAGTGCTTCCACTTGGTTAGATAGATTTTTATTGAATATTTTTTCTTTAATCGAGTTTCAAAGTCAAATCAATTTCAATTTAAACATAGTGCGACCGTATAATGTATAAATTTTTTTGTATATATCGAAATTCAATTTTTTTTTGTTGGATCAAGGACTTCAATATTTGGTGCATTTATATTTTTCAATTTTTTTTTGATAATTTGCTATTTTTCCACATATGCAGAACAAAGAGCTTCATTTTCGGTGAAAAACCTATGTTTAATAAAACTAAAAAAACAAATACATAATAAAACAAAAACATATTAAAATTGTATTCGTTAGATAGCTCGTTCTGAGGAATACCTAATTCCAATTGGGTTTGTGAAGTCTCCACCATTTTCATGTTCAAATCGAGCTCCGAAGTACAAAAATTTAGGTTTTTTTTTGTGGATTTTGTCAAACATCAGGGAAGTGGGGGGTTTGGGGGTTCGAGTGAACCCCCTGGTGTTGGACAGAACCCCCTTCCCAAAATGGGTTTTCATTCAAATTTTTTTCATACATACAATTAATGGGTTCGCTCGAACCCTGGTTCGAGCGAACGCTTTTTTGGTTCGTTCAAACCATCTAGTTTGTTCGAACACCCAAAATGTAAAATTTTGCCATGGGGTCATTTTTTTTAATTTTTCCTTCCTCATTTGAATTGTAAACCACTTTTGTGGCTTTACCCCACATCTATATAATTCATATAGATTAACAACAAAAATATTATATTTATTCTCGATATATTTTATAATCAATGGTTTTCAATACTTATCTAAATCACAACACTTGGAAACACCATTCTCACCCTAAGAAGATGTCAGTGGTATTGGATCTTAGTATCTAACAATCTAGGAGGAGCCAATTCATTTCGAAACACAAGACACTATTACACTCTACACAAGTGGTGGTTCAACAGAACAATGCTCAACATAAGTGCACAAAAAGCCTTGCCTAGGACTATCTTGAGTGTACACTGTACCCCAAGTTGGACACACCCTGTGTGTCCCCTTCTCTAATGCCAATAGCTCACCAAACCACTTTCTTCTTCCTTGAATTTTATACATGCCTTTCCAAACATAAATTCTTTATATATAAGCCTTAAGGGGTGGTTTCCAAACCATCACACCCTTCCCATAAATTTCTTTTTAATTTTTTTTTAAATAAATAATTATTCCTCCCCTTTTAAAAATAATTTTTATATAGATGAGGAAGATGTATTTCTCGCAGGTGTGGTTTGTGTAGGTCCATGGTCTGGTGAAGGCCACAACCTACATGTAATTAACCCTTGTTCCATGTGTTCGTGGGAGAGAGTACGGTTAGAGAGGGGTGTGATCTTGTTTAAGGTGGGTTGTTTTTGTGATGGGGGGGGTTAATTTTTGGTTCTTCTTTGAGCACTTTTGTTGATTGGTGATTGCGTAAGGTGTTTGAGTTCGAGATTGCGGATGGAGCCAAAGGTTGCTCCTTTGGGCTCTATCTTTTTGTTTTTCTTGAATGTAGCAATGGAGGCATATATCTCCCCATCTAGGCATGCTATGGTTACTGATTTATAGATCAATGCTTTAAATGGTGTGGGTTCTTCACATGGTAGTTTCTCTCAACTTCCAAAAGTGAATGGTTGCTTGGCTAAGAGTGAGACTCGCTTGATTTTGGTTATCCAATAAGAATCTATTATGGAAAATATTGAGTATTGGAGAAACCATGCATTAATTTGTAAGTTCATGGGAATCAGGGTTTCTCTCTCGTTTCTTGAATCCCGGGCTTGTTGGACTTGGAACCTAGAGGGAGACATGGAGATTTTACAAGTTACAAACAACTATTTTATGGTGGTTTTTTCATGTATTGCAGATTGCAATAAAGCTTTTGAGGGAGGTACCTACTTTTACAATCCAGTGGGGTTATTCTTGAAACCCTGACACATTGGATTTAATCTAGTTGAAGAGCTTACATCGAGGGTTCGAGTCTAGGTGTGACTACCCTAGATTTTGATTGAGTTCTAGAGGAACAATATTTTGTACATGATTGCACTTTTTCTTGGTAAGCTAGTGGGGCCGTCACAACATACATTAGAGAGGAGGGCCTTTTCTTTGGATCGTATTTGTGTGGAGATCGATTTAAATGGACTATTACTCGATTCATTGGAACTTCGAGTTGGGTCCACATCATGGATTCAATAATTGGACTATGAGACTTTTCCTTTTCGGTGCAAAATCTAGCATGAATATGGTCATCTATAGTGAAAAGTGTCCTAAATCGGTTCTTCTTCTAGTGGGGCTTATTCTAGGATTCCTCCTCACTCAAATCCATTAAGAGATAAAGGCAAAGCCCTTATGTCTAAAGGGGAAATTGATAAGGAGGGTTTTGTTTTAGTGAAGTCCTACAATAAGGCAAGAGACAAAAAAGGAACCCTTAGGGATAAGAAAGATGATGCAAGTTTTAATCGTTTTGAGGCCCTAGAAGAATTGGACCAATGGGTGATTATCCCTAATAAGGGTGTCTCTATTGATAATGTCTTAGAGGTGGAGCAGTTGGCTTCTCACAAGGATGAGGGTGGAAATATTTGTGTGGAGATAGGTACAATGTTGAATTTTGGTCACCCCCTAGAATCTTCTATTTTATCAATCATTTTAGTGGAGTTAGAGGTGGATGTTGATCCATCCATGGATTGTATGGACTCACAATATTTTTCTCTAGCTCAGGATCCTAGTAAGGTTTCCCTAGTTTCTTCTTCCTTGGGGCTCCACCAAAAAAACGTTAAGAAAGGGAACTCAGAGAAGCCCTCCAAAGATGGGAGTAAGAAAGATCAAGATAAGAGCAAGTTAATGGGTGATAATTTGGTGGAGTCAAGCTCTATGAAACCTCTGGACTCCCATTTTTCTAAACCCCATAAATGATTGTTCTCTCTTGGAATGTGAGGGGTTTGAACAACATCCCTCAACAAAAGGATGTTTGGGAAATGATAAAGGCTCATTCCCTTGATGTTGTATTTATCTAGGAATTTAAGTTGTCTATGGAGGGTATGATTAAGGTATCCTCCAAGATTTGGTGACATGGTCAATGCCAATAGATTGGTGCACAGGGTAGTGTTGGTGGGATTGCATGCCTCTGGGACAAGTGAAATATTTTCCCCTATGGTGGATTGCGGGTCGATTTTCCTTATCCATGGCTACTTAAAGTTTTGAATATGAAGAAATTTTGCTGTTTTATAATGTCTACGCTCCGACTAACTTGCCTAGAAAGGCTTGTCTGCAGAACCATATAAGTTATGTGCGATCGTTAGCTCCTTTGTTTCCTTGGGTTGTGGTTGGTGATTTTAATTCTATTCTCAATCTTGATGAAAAGAGGGGTGGTTTGGATCATTTGGAGCCCTGTTCATCTTTGCTCAATAATAATATAGCCCAACTAAATTTGATTGATATAAAGCCTCTCAATGGGTTGTTCACTTGGACTAATAGTAGGTGTGGTGTGGAATATATCTTTGAGAGGTTGGACAGGTTTTTGCTCTCCAATTTTTGGCTAGTCAATCAATGTATATCCAGTTTTGAAATCCTTGATTGGAGAGGCTCAAACCATTGGCCCATAATTTTTTTTACGCATGGTCAGGAAAGTGCCAAGTATCCTTCTTTCAAATTCTAGTTAATGTGGCTACATGGGCATTCTTTGAAGGACCTTATAAAAGATTGGTGGTTTGATGGATTGCCTTCTTATAGGGCAACCATGTACACCTTTGTTAAAAGGCTCCATTTATGAAATTTCAGCTAAAGAAGTGGAACAAGGAATGCTTTGGGAATGCCTTTAAGGAAAAATTTGCAACTCAAAATTAGTTGGATATAATATCTAGGCAAAACAAAGATCAAGGGATCACTCCAGAGTCCCTTAAAGCTAAGGCAAATGCTTTGGAGAATAATTTTGAATGGGAACTACGAGAGGAGTTGTTTTGGAAACAAAAATCAAGGATTGGCTTACTGCCTTCTTCTCAATCTCTATCAAAGCCAAGGGACATGAGAATTTAATCTCCTCTATTATGTCTTATCAGGCTACTCAACTATCTTCTTTCCATGATATCTCTCAAGAGGCCACTTGGTATTTATCTTCTTTATTCCCAAAGGATGCTCCTAAGGATTTGGAGGAAGTGAATTAGGTTTTGGTTTGTATTCCCTCAGTTGTTTCCTACGAGACTAATGTTGAACTTAATCAACCAATTTACCTTGATGAGTTGGTGGAGGTTGTTTTCAACATCAAAAAAGGTAAGGCCCTTGGACCAGATGGGTTTTTTGTTGAGTTTTTTAGGAATCCTGGGAGATTGTCATATGAGATTTTTTGGAGCTAGTGTAGGAATCACAAGATAGTAGACAAATTTTGAAAGTCGTGAATTCCACCTTCTTGGCTCTTATTCCCAAATGTGAGGGTGATAATTCTTTTGACCTTTCCATCCAATTTCTCTATGTAATATTGTCTATAAGATCGTATCGAAGTTAATTGCTAAGATATTGAAGCCCTGGTTGATTAATATTATATCTGAGGAGTAGGGGGTTTTGTGGTTGACACACATATCTAGGATGGTGTTGTGATTGCGGCTAAGGCTATTCACTCCATGGAGGTTTCCAAAGAGAAGGCTATGTTTATCAAATTGGACATGGCCAAGGCTTATGATTGGGTCAAATGGTCCTTTCTTCGCAAGTTTCTTGGTGCTTTTGGGTTTCTTGAGGACTGGGTTAATTGGGTGATGAGCTATGTTATGTCGGTGTTGTATTCTGTGTTGATTAATGGTGTGCCTTTTTTCTCTTTTGGTGCTTCTAGGGGCCTTAGGCAGAGTGACCCCTTGTGTCCTTATCTCTTCATTAGTATGGCTGAAGGTTTGGGAAGACTTCTTAAAGACCATTTGAGTTGGGTTCTTATTTGTGGGTGGTCTTGGGGTGAAGGTTTGTCTCCACAAATCCATGTTTAGTTTGTGGATGATATTGTGCTCTTGGGCATTGCTAGAATTAGGGACACGAGCAACTCCATACATGCTCTTAACATTTATCTTGTTGCTTCAGGTCAGAGGATTAATGAAGGGAAATCCTCTATCTTTTTCTTTGAAACACTCCTCCACTTATTCAATCTAGGATTTCTCATATTCTTAGGTTTTAGATTGGTAATCTTCCTTTTGCATGTTTGGGTGTTCCCCTCTCTATGTCCCCTTTGCATAGAGGAACCTAACAACATGTTCTGGATAATTTTAGGTGTTATGTCGAATACTAGGCTTGCCTATCGTTGTCCTTTGTTAGGAGGATTATGCTCCTAAAGGCTTTGGTTTAGGCTATTCCTCTTTATAGGGGTATGGTTCAAGTTAATCATATGGGCTTCATTAGAGATCCTGATGCACTCTCTAGGAAGTTTCTATGGTATGACAGTTTGGATACTAAGAAGTGGAGTTTGGTTAAGTGGGACTCTATTTATAGGTCTCTTTAATAGGGGGCTTGGATCTTCAACAAGCAGCTATCATTGGTTAGGATTTGGCTACCAAGCTTTACTAGCGATGGTGTACGAGTCAAGATTAAAGCTAGGCCAAAATCCTCAAGGCTAAATATTTGAGAGGTGTTGTAGATAAGGATATTCCTAGATTCTCTTTAGATGGTAAGGGGTCTATGATTTGGGATACACTCAAAAGAGGTGGAAGCTTGATTAAGCAATGCTTATTCTAGATTTGTCACAAGGGAGATGCTGCTCTTTTTTGGTTGGATTCATGGGATGGTGACCACCCATTATTCACCACACATTCTCATCTATAAAATTTGTGCTTACTTTTTCTAGATGTTGGGTGGTCAAAATTTAGTGTTCAAAGTTGTGGAGTGTTTGAGTCAAGTGGAGATGCTCAAATGGATAGGGTGTCACCTGTGGCCCCCTAGGGGGTCGAATATGAATTGTGTTGAGTTGACTAAGACTTTAGTGGAGAGAGTCTACAACTCTTTTCA
The DNA here is from genome assembly GCA_007115665.2 of Sequoiadendron giganteum. Lineage (NCBI taxonomy): Eukaryota > Viridiplantae > Streptophyta > Pinopsida > Cupressales > Cupressaceae > Sequoiadendron > Sequoiadendron giganteum. Next base: position 145,878,920 of record CM021104.1, read on the forward strand.
ACAGAGTGATGTCTTGGCTTGGGCTCCAAATCCTAAAGGGGTGTATTTAGTGGCTACTGGGTATCATGAATTGGATAGAAGTAAGTATGGGGAGGACAAAGCCCCTTGTTGGAAATATAAGTGGAATAATTTTGCATGGCCTAAGTGCAACTTATTCCTTTGGTTAGTGGCTCGTAATAGGTGTCTTGGGATAATATTCTGAAGAGGGGCTTTCAAGGGCCCTCCATATGTTTTTTATGTGGTAGTAGTGAGGTTTCTTCTTCACATCTTTTCTTCCAATAAACCTTTTTCAGATCTATCTGGCATTTATGGTGGGTGGTGCAGAGACACTCCTATGTGCATGCCCTTTCCCTTACTGAGTTTTGGAGGACTTTGGGGAGATCCCTTGCTATATCTTTCCCTCTCTAGTTGGCATGGACTATTGGGCCTTCGTACATTTTTTGGCAGATTTGGCTAGAGCATAATCACATGATTTTTCAAGATAAAAAGCTAGTGGTTGCGCAAGTTTGGAAACAAATTCTTAGTATGCATTAGGAGACTATTTTAGCTAAATGTGATGCTAGAGTTCCTTTGAATCTTGAGGAGGATGTAGTGTTTCTGGGTTCAAGGATCTGAATGGTCTCAACTCTAGGAGGGCTTGTTCCATTGGGAGGAGACATCCTAGGAGGAAAATTTAGAGAGAAGGTTGATGGTCCTTGCCTCTTGTTGGTATTTTAAAAATTAATATTGATGGCTCTTCTAGGGTAAATATGGGTTATGTTGGTGTGGGAGGTGTAGGGAGAGATATTTTTGGGGCTACTCTTTTCTTCTTCTCCATGTATCAAGGCATCTAGACTAATAACCTCATGGAGGCTTTGGATATTCTTGTTGCCCTAAAAAAGGCATGTCCTCTTGGATGGTGCAAGATTATTTGTAAATAAAATTCACAGATCATGATTGATTTATTAAATAAGAAGAGTATTGATGGGGTGAATTGGTAATTATCTTAGACTATGTGACAAATTCATCAATTATGCAGTTTGCTTGAGATGGTGTCCTTTGTTCATATCCCTAGGGAATGGAACAATGTGGTAGATTGTCTTTCTAAATGGGCTTTAGAGTTTAGGGATGAATGAAAGATGGATGAATGGGAGCAAATTCCTAGTGACTGTGTTTATAAATTGAAAATGTTGATGTATCAGGATATGCGTGGTCCTTAAATGAGCTCTATTTTTCTTGTTTGGGTGGCTTGGTGTTCATTGGCTCTTGGTGGTTGGACACACTTTTGTGGCTTTGACTATTTGTATTCTTGTTGCTTGTAATCTTGGAATTTCTCTGATTGAATAAATTTTTTATTATTGAAAAATATTTTTTATATATATTCTTTGTTAATCTTTCTCTCAACCAAAGGATATTTTAAAGGATCATAATATCCTTTATTTTTTTATCTCCCTTTTAATGCTAAAAAAATCACATAGCACTAACCAATCACGATTCTCATTTAATTTTTATTTAATTTTAAAAATGTTGTCTTTTGAGTTTAAGGCACAGGCCTTAAGTGCTCACCGTAATCCCTCATAGAATTCTTATATACCTAGTTTGAATCATTATGTTTTATTCAAGATTTCAAATATAATATAGTGGTTTATGACATGTTAATTGCATCACAATTGTGAGGCCATGGACATAGTGACATCAAGGTCACATAGTTTAAATAATTCTTAACATTATTTCACTTACAAAGTTAACACTTATATGAAAATGTATATATTATTAACCTTCTCACATAACCTAGATGAAGTAATAGAATTCTTATACCTAGTTTGAATCATTATGTTTTATTCAAGACTTCAGATATAATATAATGGTTTATTGGTTTATTTAACGACATATTAATAGTAACACAATTGTGAGGTAATAGAATTCTTATACCTAGTTTGAATAATTATGTTTTATTCAAGATTTTAAATATAATATAGTGGTTTATTGGTTTATCTTTTGACATTTTAATTCTAACACAATTGTGAGGCCATGAAAATAGTGACATCGAGGTCACATAGTTTAAACAATTCTTAACATTATTCCACTCACAAAGTTAACACTTATGAAAACGTATATATTGTTAACTTTCTCACATAACATAGATGAATAAATTAATTATTAACACTTATAAAAATGTATATATTATTAACCTTCTCACATAACATAGATAAAAAAATTAATTATAACCACTTATGAAAATGTATATATTATTAACCTTCTCACATAACATAGATGAAGAAATTAATTATTTATTATATCACACTGACATCCAACTCACATAGTTTAAACACTTCTTAACATTGTTTCGTAATGCCAATATTTATGAAAATGTATATATCATTAACCTTCTCACATAACATAGATGAAGAAATTAATTATTTATCTTATCTCTATTCAATATCCAACAAATAAACTCAGATGAAACTCTACTAATTAGATGATAACATCATCATCTCTCAATTCCCTTAACATTAATTTTTAAATATTAAGATTTTCAATCTAAATTTATCATTCTTTATTATGTATTATGTCAAACTCACTAGCACTAGCATGGATGTAATCATGAGTAAGGATATTATCTAGATTATTCCTACAATTGTAAATGTAATCCATATAAATTCAAAACACAAGTTTAGATTTATCTAGATTATCCCTGCTATTGTACTATTGTAGATGTAATCCACATAAATTCAAAACTCAAATTAGACCCAAAACTTTATCCCTACAATTGTAAATGCAATCCATATAAATTCAAAACTCGAACAAAAAATAAAATTAAAGTTAAGCCCAAAACTTTATCCCTACAATTGTAAATACAATCCATATAAATTCAAAACTCAAAAAATAAAAATAAAAATAAAAATTCAAAACTCAAATCTAGAATTATCTAGGTTATTCCATATAAATAGGTTGGATGGTTATTGTTTTTGTTGTGGATTTATTTTGTTTGCAAAAAGAATTCAAATCATTTCATTTTGGAGGCAATGGAAGAGCAAATGACGTCCAGAAATGTGAAGGCTAATTTTAAACCGACGGATTCTGCCAAAAACGCTCCAATTTCGACAAATTCAGTCGGTTTTTTTATAAAGAATGCCCCAGTTCCTCCAAATTTAGCGGGTTTGTGCGTCAAGGAGAGCTGCAATGTTAAAAAAAATCATGGTACATTGGTGATCACGGCTCCCACCGGGTACATATTTGCAAGCACAGCTAAAACCAGGCTCGTTTTTGAGGAATCTCAAAATTTGCCTCGAGAATCCTCAGAATCTTTAAAGTTTAACCTCATGAAGACTCAAGATCAAAATAATCAGTCAAAAGAAACAGCGGTGAATTTGCCCAGGCTAGATATAAGCCTTTTGAAGCTTGAAGATCAAAATAAATTCTCATTTCAGGATATTTCACATGAATCGGGGGTAAATTTGTCCGAGAACTCTAGTAAGCCTGAAGACAAGAATTCAGAATATCTAAATTCAGATTCATTTGCGGAATTTCCAAAAGAAACGGCTCCATATTTGTCCAGGCTAAGTTCAAACCCAAGGAGGCTCGAAGACCCCTATTCACATTTATTTCAGGAAAGTTTCTTTCCCGAAAGTGGAAATTTGGTGCCAAATAGGAATCAAACTGTCGATTCAGAAAGAAAAGTTAAGTTTACTGCTAAAATACATCGAAGATCGCCGATCTTTTGCTCATCTAGGGCATCATTAAGTGGAATTAAGAACACTCCTAAGTCAAAGTTTTACAGAGCACAGGAGTTTTTGTTGCCTGCCAATCGTCACCGTGCTGAAGCAGCATCCCGACTAAAGGACATGGAAAATGAGCAGATTCAGTCTTCCCGGCTAGCACAGGCAAGAGAAGATCTTTGGATGGATAGACAGGGAAAAGCTTATACTGCCTGGCTGAATTTTGTGCTCAAGCAGCCAATGAAGTCAAATATTTCAAGTTCCTCAATGGCAGAAAATCTGACTGGCATCACTGTTGAGAGCACTCCGAACAGAAACAAAGGTAAACGGGACAGCTTCTTTAAGACATCTGGTGGATCAGAGAATGCGACCTCATGGCATACACCAAGGCGTACGGGTTTCAAATTCCCAAGGGGAGTGCCAACTGATGGATCCAAGAGTTCGAAGAAATTCAGGGTTCGATCAACCCAAGCAATATCAGAAGCTTGCATTCGGGATGTATGCCTTGTTCCTGATTTGCGACAAAGACTGGAAATTTATCTGGACTCTACTGCTGCGGTGGAGGATGTGATCTCTGTAATGTTAAGAGTTGCCAAGGTGAGCTTGCAGAAGCTGTAAATTGCTAAACTGCGCTGCTGAAGATACTTTCACATCATTACAAAATTGTATAATATATTATTTTATTTCATTGGTTATAATATTTATCTTTAATATAGTTTAATATCTCTTATTTTTTATTTCTTTTTCATAATTTTAGGTCTTTCTTTCTTCATAGTCTAATATTATAAACCTTCTTTATATTTGTCTTTAAAATAGTTTAATATCTCATTTTAATTCTATCTTTAATTTTATATATTATATTATAATTTCCCATTCTAATTATTTAATTTATAATATTTGTATTATAATCTCATTTTTAATATTTATCTTTATAATAATTTAATATCTCTAAAATATCTTACATTTAGATTATAAATATATTATTATATTAAGTTATATACAATATAAACATTTTTATTATTATAATCATAATTTACTTTTTTTTTTAAATTTAATTTGTAATCTTGCATTTTTTTCTTTATCTCTTGTTTATATATTTTCATTATACTTTTTATTTCTATTATATATAATATAATTGTCTTATTTTAATTATTTAATTATTTATTTAATATTTTATTTTAATTCCTTTATTATTATTAAAGTTAATGTCAATATATAGTTGATCATAATTATAATATCTTACTATCTAATTTTAATATAATAAGTCTTCTTTATTATGATTATTTTTAAATCTACATTAATAAACCATTCCTTTAAAATATTTTAATAGTTCATATTTTTATAATTTGCTTTAAGATTATTCCTTTACTTTGTGTGAGAGGCTTCTATTTAATTTCTTTTTAAACTGTTTCTTTTGTGTTATTGAAGTTTACTTTTATAATTTCTCTTTCTAATTTTTTCACTTTTTATATTATATTATTTTATAATTGGTGTCTCCCTCAATCTCTCATCTATTTATCTACCTAAATCTGTTACAAACTTTCTCTCACCTATTTATCTACCTAAATCTGTTACACACCTTCTCACTCTTTTCTCACAATTACAAGCCAGAAATCTCAACATCAAATATGAAAACTACATGCTATTAAATTAGATAGGCATCAGTTATCAAATATTCTTTTACATTGTTTTGTTTATCTTTCAATTGAGTCACTCCCTGTTATTGGGTGCTAGGCTGTTATTCTTGACTATGTGATTAAGTCCAATTGATCTCACAATTACAAGCCAGAAATCTCAACATCAAATATAAAAATTACATGCTATTAAATTAGATAGATATCGGTTAATCAAATATTCTTCTACATACTATTAAATGAGATAGGCATCAGTTATCAAATATTCTTTTACATTGTTTTGTTTATCTGTCAATTGAATCACGGCCTGTTATTGGGTGCCAGGCTGTTATTCTTGACTATGTGATTAAGTCGAATTGATCTACCGTTTTGTCACTCGTAGATATCAGCATAACTTCAGTTTTCTATTGGGCTAGCATATATTTAAAGGTCTATTTCATGGGCTCAGATGAGGGAGTACCTGAACATTGTGTAATGTGGTGGGTAGAAACAATGGTTTGACATGTGTTGTTTTCTTTTTTAAATTCTTATAGTATGTTGAAGATGGAAGGCTGAAGATGAAAGAAGAATATGCAATAATAACAGACATCGGTCTGAAGGAGAGGGCAGTTCAAGTTCTTATGAATTACAATCCTACATGGTTGCGAATTGGATTGTACATTGTCCTTGGACACAATGCCCTTGTGACAAAAGAAAAACCTAGTTTTCCACTGCATGGAAACTTTCTCGTGGAGAGGAATACAGAAGAGAACTCTCAGTTTTTGAAGCTTGTTATTGAGAAACACTTCCTTGGACATGCTGGTCTATCTAAAAGTTATGCATCAAATAAGTCAGTATTGTCTTGTGACCTTTAGGCTTTTACACAACTGTACTATAGTAGGACATAAATCAAATCCCATATTGTTACATTGATGCATCAATTCACTTTTATCTGTGATGGCAGATCCATTGATGGTTTATACCGTCCAGGATATCATGAAGCTCTGGGAAAGGTAATCTTAAAGAGATTCTTCTTGTTTATCCTAGCATTGGACAAGGCCAAGTGTCAGTCCACACTTCCAATAAAAAACGGGATAGATGGTCTTGATGGTGCTTCTCCATTACTATTTTGCCGAAGCGCATCAGTAAAATCTAGTCGCCAAGCACTGCAGAGTGAGTTAGTTATCAATTAATTATACTTTTAAGGTATTTTATTTGATTTAGTTTGGAGCTAAATAGTACGTCTTTCCATAAAATCTGGTCCAGATTTCTTATTAGATGTGATGCATGGAGAAGTTAATTTGCTTGGACGTCTTGCTAAAATAGGCTACCGAATTTTTCATCTTCAGGTTTGTGAGTGGTATTAGTGGTCAAAAACATTTACGATGTAGACCATGCTACTTGGGAATAAGAGCAAGTTGCACACAACACAGAAAAGTAGAAAGTAGAAGCTACTTTTTCAAAGTTTAAGCTAGAAGCTACTTTTTCAAATTTTGGTCATCTTGTTTTTGAGCAAGTCTGGAAGCCGATCTTTTGACAATTTTGCTGGGGTGATTTTTTATGTAAACCTTCATGATTTTCCCAGATTCCACTTGCCGATTATGATTTCCATGTAGCAAATTTGATTGAAAATCTCCAAGATGGTGTTATACTCTGTAGACTTGTTCAAATTCTATTGGGAGATGCTTCTGTTCTAACGGTATGCATGTGTTGTTGCACTTTTAATATTTTTGTCATGAGATTAATGTACTCTCATGTTAGTTCGATTCATTGACCCTGAGCATGGTTGTTATATCCGAAAACAGAGAATTATTGTTCCTTCGGATCATCATAAAAAGAATATGCATAACTGCAATGTTGCATTTCATTATCTGCTTGAAGCTGGGGTTCCTCTAGTAGATGAGGAGGGTTATGATCTAGTACCAGAAGATCTGGCGATGGGAAACAGGGGAATGATACTATCCTTACTTTGGAATATATTTGTCCATTTGCAGGTTCTGTTTTACTATCAACCCAATAAGCATACTTATATTAATTCGATCATTATTAAACACATCGAATAACCATATATAATTTTTTTTCATTAGGATAGTTAAGAGTTTACTGCAAGTATATTCATTTGTTAAATTTATAGCAGCAATGTTGTGTAACTTCTGTTGAAAGATTGGTTCTGTTAAGGATAATTGTAAAAGTTAGGGGGTCCTGTGCAGTGATTTTTATATAAAGGAGGAATCAGAACAGTGACCGAATAAACTTTGGGATCTCTATGATGAGAGTTTGTGTATGCATTTTTTTTTGTGAACATCAAACATTATGTAGAATGGCTGCAATCAAATATGTCAAATGTTTAACTACTAGGCTATAAAAGGGTGAAGGTGAAACAATAGGGAAATGTGTGACTTCCCCATTCCCTAGTGTATGGGATGAGATGTCAGATATTATGTAGGTAGATATACCTTGTGAAAATCTTTTTGGGAAAAAGCCCAGCATCGCAAGTGGCAAAACCAATGTATTCCTAGCAATAAATAATTATAATAGAATATTAGGCTTCATGTCTTCCATGGGCATCAACACTCCTACAACTTGGAAGAAAATTGATAGCATAATCCTTGCAATATGTGTATGATGCTTCCATCTCAAGCCCTCAATATACAGACTTAAGGAGGCCTAGAAAACCACTAAAAGACAATACTGTGGACCCAAACAACATCCCAACATAAAACAATAAGAATTCTCATGATCCACACCCCATAATGGGTCAACGGGCTAAAAATAGCATATTTCCTATGCACCATAAACATGTCAATCTCCCACCAAATTATGGTGCATCAGTTTGTCATTTATCTCTTTTAGCAAGATGGTTTATGACATGTTATGCTTACATGTCATAAGTGGGCCAAGATTCCTACTCCACATTATAACCTCCCTCTTACATTCTCTTATGTGTGTCATGGAATCTCTTGCACACTTACGCATCTTACAATGTCATAGATGCTCTTACACATTTTACATGACATAGATGCTCTTTAACATGTCATACAATTCAATACACTATATAAATGCCAAGTCAAAGTGAGACACCTTTCCATGAGGGCACAATAAAATAATACAATAAAATAAATAATCCAACGTTATAATATGCAAGATGTACAACACATAATCCCAACATTCTTCCATTTTTCGTATGCCTTGCAAGAGCAAAAGGAAAATTACAAAAATACGTGAACTATCCATTAAGGGCTAAAATTTCCATTGCCATGCTTCACCACTTGAACTTCCACTGTGCTCTCAAGCTTCAATGAAGCATCTACAATATACGAATGACCTTTAGTACCATTGACCCTTTGCTACAAGTGATGTGTAGCAACACTTCCACTTAGCTGCAAGTGACTCATAGCAACACTACCGCATAGCTGCGAGTGATCCATAGTGACCCATATTCAACTCGATAATTGAACACAAATAGAAAAGTCCAATATTCTCCAAAATAAAATTGAATATATGCCATATGCTCACCTAAGCAATTGGAATGATGACCACAACCAATTGCATGCATCCAACTAATTGCACCACAAAATAGGGTAAACACTTACCCCTTGGTAGACCTCTTGCTTTCTATATTTCTATTCCAATCTATAACCACAAGTCCATGTATATCCACTATCTTGTACAAGTTTGTCTTCCTTGGAAGCTAACACATAGACATGTAGAAAACTTGAAGACCCCTACATCACAGTCTAATGACTCATATACCTACATACGATTCCCATTGATTGGGCAATGTTTGGTTTGGTGCTAACCATAGCATCCAAAAGTACTCCAACATCACTCTTAAATGATGAGGCTCATGTCCTCTATAGCATCAAGTGTTGAAAAACACACATTAATTTGCAAACTTGCAACTGATTTGTTGTGAAACAAAGCATACTTCCTCCAAATTTTTTTTGCTTACCCTCTCACCATCGATCTGCACATCAAGTAAAACTTAGCTCTCCCAAGTTCTCCACATCACAAAAATATAGAGATTAAAGAGCCCTAATCACCCACATTCAATAATAGTAAATGATACAAACATGTTCGAAGAACAAACAAAGTGATTTGATAAGCTCTACACAAAATCCCAAATCCAATAGCACATGAACTAAACCTTTGATATAAAGAAATAGACCAAAGAGAGGAATCTTGCAAACCATAACATGTCCTTATGCCAACACCGACATGTGCTCTAACTGTTCAACCTACAACAAGAAGAAGTTGAAAAGATGTAAATTTCTCAGTTGAAGGAATGTCAAACTAACAAACCATTCCCATGATTAATGATTACAAAGCCACTAACCATGCCAGATACCCCTCAAAAAATTGTTCTCAAAACTTATTCATACACATAAGGAGACAAAGGAAAAACAAAACCATGCTATGCATTCCTCAAACTAGTCTTCATAATTGACATTCATAATTCAAGGTGCATAAGAAGACAAAGCAAAAGAAATTGCATCTAGGCAATACGTGGGCAATACCTATCAAATTATTCTTTGTCAGGTGGACCTTTGAGAGTGGGGTGATGAGATTACTCTTGTTGAGATGCTTAGAGTCTGATATTTTCTGTATGAACAATCTCCTCATTAGGTCCATGTTGAACTCACATCTATCTCTAGGTGAAGGCTCTTCAATCTTTTTGTTGAAACATCATCAACGGAGTCACTGCCTCGACACTTGATCTCTAGTGTGCAAGAGATCTCTAGCATCACCCAATTTTATCTAGCATCAACCAATCATCTCGTGCCAATTGAATTCCAATGACAAAATTGCAATATTCAAAAGCTTCCCAAGGCAAAATGATCACTATATTCAACACTAGAAGACTCCCTCAAATCATTGTGAAAGCTCCCATTGCATGATCAGTACAAATACCATAAACTCCTTATGACATTGTGATTTACATCTTCTTAATAGAAGATCATCTATCTCCAACCAACAAATCCACATCATTGCAAAGCTCCCATGAAGTGATCTAGAGCTACCTATGGCATTGTGATAAACATTTTCTAAAGTTTGAAGATTACTCATGGCCTTAACACAATGAAAGAACTCAAGTGTTGTACCAAGAGTTGTCAACAGGAAAAAATGAAACCACCATCTCTAAACCAAAAGAACAAGTAGTCCACATCTACTATGTTTCTGTCGAATGCGCCCAATGAATTGTGATCTAAATCTTTTCATGACAACAAAGTCCAAATGTTGCAAGTCTCTTTGCTCCAAATGTAGATGCTACAAGTTACCCAAAGTATTGCGGCAAGTGTCACTAAGTATTGTTGCAAGTGTCACCAAGTGTTGTTGCAAGTGACCCAAAGTATTGCTACAAGTGTCACCAAGTATTGCTGCAAGTGACCCAAAGTATTGTTGCAAGTGTCACTAAGTATTGTTGCAAGTGTCACTAAGTATTGTTGCAAGTGACCCAAGTATTGTTGTAAGTGACCCAAAGTATTATTACAAGTGTCATTGAGTATTGTTGCAAGTGACACAAAGTAGTGCTGCAAGTGTCATTGAGTATTGCAAACATTCATATCCCTCTCTCTCTACTACTAAACACACCAATGCACTATGATGACCATAAGGCCAACAAATTATAATATGCAACTCCATGGCATCTAAACAGTCTACAACAAAACCTTGCTACACACAAGACACCATTAGCACTTTGAAGATCAATACACAAGTTTTCCATGTAACATGTAGGTATAGACAACCCACAAAACTAGCACCGATGTGACATCCAAAAGTGATAGAAAGCAAGCATAGCCAATGCTCCAAATAAAGCCAAGGAAACCACAAAAATCAAAGATCTTGGAATAGTGCAACCAATAGATTCAACTTTGCCTAGCAACAAGTAGAACAAATACAACAGGTAAATTCTTCCATAACATCAACATCAAATCCAAAACCTATATCCAAAATGTTGTAAATTCACATCATGGAACAACTACAACTCAAGATCCCAACAAAAGCCACCATAGAAATGTTGAGTGATTGATCCAATACCAACTCCTACATCGCAAGCATTGCAACCGACCTCCTTTAATCATGCATGAAGTATGCATGCAAATTTGCAATTGTTTCTACCAGAGCAACCCTTGGGAATTACACTTCACAAAACAGTCTCTCCATGGATCTACAAAACCACTGATTTTGATTAAATGTAAAACTTGCAAAACCATGCATGCAAATTTGAATCCATTAACACATCTGAAACACTCACAAATTTATAAACACCAAATCCATATTCCATATATTGGGCTATCACAAATTTGCAACATGCATTAGCATGCAATGACATGCAAGTGATGAGTCCATCTATGCATCTCCAACACATCACAGAGCTGCAACATGCAACAACATGCAAATGATGTCCCTTTCCATGCAAATGATGTATCCTTCCATGCAACTTTAGTACAACATAGATCTGCAAGATGCATCAACATGCAACCCACATGCAAGAACATGCAATCCATAGATCATCCATGAAATCATAGGGGTTATGTAACCAATGCTTTCTCATGTAGCTAATAGCCACAACCAAGCACGCACCATAAACACTTCTAACCTCACGAGACTAGATGGAAATCCCATGTTGCTAGACAAGACCACCAAGTCAAAAACATGCAATGTGCAACCACATGGCCAACTCCAAGATTAGATAAAGGTGAGTGTGGCTTACCTTTCAATGATTGTAAATGTTGAAAGTGATTAAAATATTTTTCTTTTACCCTTCCTCCCTTTTCTTTCCTTCCGGTTTCTTCTTCTTCTTAGTTTTGATTGTAGATGTTTAAAGTGATAAAAATCTTCTTTGTTACCATTCTCCCTTTTCTTTCCTTTTGGTTTTTTATTCTTCTTAGCTGCAAAAATAAAACAATTATATTAGAGGCGGAAAATGATAATATGTTATCATTGTTTGCTTTTAGAGCTGCAAAAGGGACATGGGCAGGTTTGGACCTCCACACTCTATTTTATTTTGCAGCTGGGCATGTTTTTTTCAGTTTGACTAGATGATTGAGGTGTATCTTAAGTGTTCTTGACTGTTTGACTGTCTTAAATGTCATTACACTATTTTTTCTATTTTGAGAGACATTCCTTTAAAATCCCTTGAATGTCATTGCCTAGGTTTTACCATTTCAAAAACATGTCCTCAAATTTTTGGTGGATAGGGAATGGCCTGGGGATGTTCCCTTTCGTCCTACTATCTTAGGGATGTCAAAGGGGATGGGAATGTTAGTCTAGGGACAGGAATGTGTCACTTGAACATAAAAAATAAATAATCCTATTATCCTATGTAAACTTAATAGCTAGGTGCAATATTAGACTTAACGAATCAAAATATTATACCAAGTTCTCCCTCAAGTGTAACTTAGGAGGAAAAAACAAAGTGCCTTGACAATGAGGCCATGTTAGGCTCCCATGGACAATGATGGAAATCCCTCAAAGGAATAAATATAACCCCTCTGCTCCCCCCTAAAAAAGAGAAGAGAGAAACCCTCCAAATGAGAGAGAGAGACCCTCCAGATGAGAGAGAATGAGGAAGAGATAGCTAGATAGACTCCCTCCCTTCAAAGGTGTAGTCTCTTGCATTAGAGATGGGTAGACAATACTAAATGTTGATGAAGACCCACTTTCGTTGAACAACGTTTTTTCCCTTAGAAAGAGATAGGTCCATAGGAGCATGCAAAAGATCTACCCTATCCATGAAGGAATGATGGATTAAAACACATGATTATGAACTCTAGAACATGTTCATTTGTCTCCATGTCTATCCTAAGTGATGTCAATCTTTGATCAAGAGCCTTAGGTATAATTGTAGATGTCTAAATCTCAAAGGCATGTGGAGGATGAGATGGAACAAGTGCTGAAGGGGATGATGATGCAACTCTTGGAGTAGAGGAAAATCAAGTCCTCAAGTCTCTCTTCTAGATCCACAAGATGGGACTCAACAAATAAACATGAGAGATTTGTCAAGTAAGCATCCCAAAGAGTTCTATCTAAAAACCATGGATGATCTTGTTGAGAAGAAGCAATGGATGCTTTTGGGGAGGAAACTTAGAACTTACTAGAAGCAATAGGAGGTGGTGGAATCTAAGTGCATGTCTTAAGAACAACTTGTGCTAGGTTCATATGACTATATTTCGTATCCCAAAAGCAACTCACGTTGGTGGTGTGAGTATGCCAATTTGTTGAAAGGGAATTTGGTGCAACATTTGAGAAGGCATAAAGTTCCTACTGCAATAATGTCTTGATTGTAGTTCTTGGATCATGATAACAAAGGAGAAAACTTGACACTCTTACCTATCCTGCTATGAGTGATCTAGTAGATGGATACAATATTAGTTGATAATAATGGTACACAAAGGACACCATGAAATTATCCTTCACCCATGTCAACAAACTCTCTCGTGTAGACATCCATTGAAGAGATGTCACCCATTAGAATTTTTGGGATATAACATATTTGTAATGTGGAAAATAAATCCTTTGATGAAGCCATGTGGTGGAAAGCTCTTGAATTAATAATCCATATCCCTGAACTAGGAGTTGCAGTTGCAACAAGTGCTTTTCTCTTTCCCTTTCTTGATTTGGCAAGAGATGTAGAAGATTTTGTGGAGGAGATTGTAATGGAGATATTGTTCTTATGGATAAGACCCATCAACTAGTCAATAAACTCCTTCATGCACTTAGCTCCTTCTTGTCTTGAAATTTTACACTATCCACACTTAGGCGGTTAGGCCTCTCTTTTGTTGATGCATCATCTTTAGAAGTGTAGGTCTTTAGATCTAGTTTTGGAACTGGAGGACTTATGTTGATTATTTAATGTGTTGCTCTTATTATTGTTGGAACTTTTTTTGCTTCTTATCCTTGTTGCCACAATCTTTCTTATCTATGGTGCTTTCACTAGACACCAAAGCATGTGACTTAGAACATTTTATCGTGCCCGTTTGGATTAATATATCTTTCTTCCTGTAATAACTGCCCCCTGATTTTTTTTTGTTTTCTCTTTTGCTGATTGGATTGTTTTGCTGATGGTTTTTTGGTTTTCAAATGCCTTTCATTGTTTTCAAGCATGCATGATATATAGATAACTTATAGTACAGAAATAAAGAGAGAACTTTCATTGCAAAGTAGCCTTTTTTCAACATATATTTCTTTGATAACATTACAGAAAATCAGTCTTTTCATACATGAAATCAGACTCAGAAATATTCAGATCAGACCTGGAAAAAGAGCTCAAACAGCAACATTGAACTCCAAACTTGCAACAATCAATACCAATGTGATTAGCAGCGTTCCCCTTGCAATCCCAATGCCAAAGACAAATGTTTTCAGGCTCCAATGATGGAAGATATAGGCCTATACAACAGCAGGTCATCAACTATGAAAACACCCACAAGAGGGTGGCCTCCAAGGAGGGGCGATCTGCCCTATAAAATCAGGCCTTCTTCAATAAATACAAGTGAATATATGAATGGGGAGGCCTAGGATAGGAGATTCCAATGAAGTAATACCCAAAACGATGAACCAAGCCAAAATGAAACTATGAATGATTTATCAAATTCTGCCATGGTAATGATAAAGTCCAGAAAACTCAGAAAGCCACTTCAAACCTCTGAAAACCACCCTGGAGATCAATACCAAACCAAACCAAAACGAAGCCAAGCCTTCACACACAAAGCCCAAAATCATCACCTCAAAAAAATTTGAATATCTTCATCTTTCCTTGCCAAAAACACTGAAAATCAGAATATCTGTGAAGTACAAAGTGACCCTTGAGTGGGAATCACACCCAAACTGACTAGGGTGGATCTCTCACCACTGAAACCAGCTCCCAAATGAAGAGGGTTTTTGTCCTCAATACCAAGCAGTAGACCTCTGAAGATAATCCAGTAGCATCTTGTCATGCAACCAACTGAGAGATGAACAAATGAGACTCAAAATGAGGTTATAAAGAATCAATGAAGAATTAGGGTGACCAAGTTTGAAAATATCCTTCCCTCCAAAAAGCCACACCCTTTTCTCATTTGCTTTTTAATTAAAAACATATTTTTAACTCCCTTATGTCTTCCTTGGGCATCCCACTATTCAGCCTTTAGAAATGCTTTTGTTGCTTTAAAAATAACTTAAGTGATTAAACTAGGCGCCAAGGTGCTTTTTGATGACCCTTCGACCCCTCAGCTTAAGTACAAAGTAACTTTATAAAAATGTCTTAAGTGAGGAATACAAATATTAAATAAATCAAACCTTAGCAAAACCCAATGCCCAAATTGGAAAGACATTGCTGATGAAGCCTAGCCAAGACCAGTTACCAGAAATAGACTTACTATTTTTAGTAACTGCGAAAACTGAAAATCCAAACTGGTACAAAATTGAAGAACACTGCTACTTACTAAGAATAGTAAGTTATGGAAATGGCCCCTTGCTAAAAATAGAAAGTTTTGCCCGAATCATTGAAAAACCTCCACGGAAAGGACTGGTACTGAGTTCCCTTACCAACTCCACTTAGCCTATAGGAACTCTGGAATAGGCTAATGGGCATCTCCACTACTTAGAGGCTAGGAGAGGACATTATAGTCCTCCCTCCCTAGATTGCTTGTCCTCAAGCAATCGCAATGCAGGATGTTGTAAAATCTGCTCTCTCCCAAGTAGCATCCTCAATTGGTAAATCTCGCCATTTCACCAAGTACTTTATGACAACTCTCCTCTCGACGGTCCACTCTCTAAAATTGATCATTGCCTCTGGAACAAGCACCAACTTGCCCTTCTCATCCAATGAGGGCAACACTGTTGAAGGAGTCAGACTATGTCCAAGCGCCTTCTTGAGGTGTGACACATGAAAAATATTGTGCACCTTACTCTCCTCTAGTAACTCGAGCTCATAAGCCACCTTCCGAATTCTCTTGGTGACTCTAAACGGACCATAGAAACAAGGTTTCAACTTCTACTCTTCTTGAGAGTGGACTGTCTATATGGCTGCAATCTTACATAAACCATGTCACCCACCTCAAACTCTCGCTCTATAAGGTGCTGATCAACATACAATTTCTGCTAATTTTGTGCATGCTGAATTTTTTCTCTCAATGACTTCATAATGTCCTGGCTCTTTTGCAAGAAGTCCTTAGCTCTAGGCACCCTACAATCACCAAATAGCAAATCAATGAAGTTGGGAGATTCATAACCGTACAAGGCCATGAAAGGTGACATCTTGATAGACATATGAAATGTGGAATTGTAGCAAAACTCCCCCAAATGCAACCATTTTACCCACGCCTTCTGCTGTCCTAAAACATAGTTTCGTAGGTAGCCTTCCACCCATTTGTTGACTATCTCAATCTGACCATCTGTTTGGGGGTGGTAACTAGTGCTAGGAGTCAACTCAATACCACATAATTTAAACAATTCCTGCCAAAACAAGCTCATGAACTTGCTGTCCCTGTCATTGATGATGTTCTTTGGTGCCCCATGAAGTCTAAACACTTCCTTAAAGAACACATCCGCAACCTGTAATGTTGTATAACTTGCTGATATATCAAAAAAGTGAGCAAATTTGGTCAAAAGGTCTACCACAACATAGATACAATTCTTCCCTTGCACCTTTGGAAGCCCTGTAATAAAGTCTATTGAAATACTTTCCCACTTCTGAGTAGGAATGGGCAAAGGTTGCAGCAGACCAGCAGGGTAAGTATGCTCGTTTTTGTTTTGTTGACACACTTGACACTCATGAACATACTTGGTAATATCCTTCTTCATCCCCTTCCATGAGAATCTCTCATGGATTTGCCTGTAAGTCTTG
Source organism: Sequoiadendron giganteum (assembly GCA_007115665.2). Taxonomy (NCBI): domain Eukaryota; kingdom Viridiplantae; phylum Streptophyta; class Pinopsida; order Cupressales; family Cupressaceae; genus Sequoiadendron; species Sequoiadendron giganteum. Next base: position 145,896,061 of record CM021104.1, read on the forward strand.
TAAAACCCGAAATGTCCAGCCATTGGAGTGTCATGAAAGGTCTTAAAAATCTGCTCTTTCATCTTTGATTCAGGGACTTGTTGTGACCTTTTCACACATCACCCCATTGCAAATGGGGACCCCCTTCTTTTTGCTTTTTAGGGTTTTGCCTTGGCATTGCAACTGCTAATCACCATTTTTTTTTTTTTTTACAATGAGGAGTTAGATCTTTTTGAGAAAATCACCCGGGTCAAGTTGAGATTTTAAGCCCGTATCAGTGCCTAGACGTCATGGAAGTGTTGAAAAGGTCCGGTAGATGAGGAATGCCATTGCTTTGAGTCAATTCTGACACTTCCTATTTTTTAGGGATTTTGCTTTTTTCGTTTTTTTGCTTTTTGGCACTTTTGGACCATTCTGGAGTTCCTATTTTATAGAGATGCTTTTTTGCTTTTTTCTATTTTTGGAAAGTTTCTATTTCGGGGTCCGGCTGGTCATGAAGTCAACGTATCCTCTTGAGAGAAAAACAGTGAACCCCGGGGACGCGTCCCGCACCTCCCCCCCCCCCAAAGCTCTAGTGTTCCTGGAATGGGGTTGTCCCAGAGACTTGGGGACAACGTTCCCAAGTTTCTGGCGATGCCACCATTTTTTTCCCTCACCGTTGGAGACGTGGAAATGTCTTGGCGTCCCTGAGATGCTGAGGGGGACACTTGGGCATCCCTTGAGCGTCTAGGGGATGCCCAGGCGTCCCCCGCGATGGCCACTTAAAAGACATGGTTTAAAAAATATTTAACACATTTTTTTAATTTTGATTTTTTTACTTGTTTTGATATCATGCTACTCATTGTAATCATCTTTATGATTAGATATTTTTGATATCATATAATAGAAATCTTCCATTTGCCGATTCGACAATTGTAGTATTGAGTATTCTAATTTCTAATTAGTAATTTGATATTGAAAACTTCAATGTTCAAGTATTCTGTATTTACTATTTAGTATTTCAATTTGGCATTTGCAATTTTGCTATTTTACTTCTTAATAGTCTTATACATCTTTTCATAACTAGCATTTTAAGTACCATATGTATAGTATATAGTATATACAACCCTCACCCCCTCGCCGCTGTCCCCCCGCCGTCCCCAATTGAGGCCCCTTTGTCCCCCCATCTCGGAAACCTGTCCCTTTGTTTTGGCGTCCCTCTGTCCCTGATGGCGGTGTAACCTAGGAGAGAAATCAAGACATATGGCGAAGGTCTGGAGTTCATGGCGATCAAGGATGAAAAATGGCAAAAACAATGGCAAGACCTTCTTCAAAGTCCGCCATGGAGATGTCAAAGAGCATGGCAAGTCCGCCCTTACCTATGGCAAGCCAACCTTCAAGTCCTCCCTTGCCTATGGCTATCCAACCTTCAAGTCCACCCTTGCCTATGGCAGGCTAGCCTTCAAGTCCGCCATAGGAAATAAAGAATGGCAAAGTCATCTCAAAGTCCGCCCCTGGCATGGAAAGGTCAAAGTCCGCCCCTGGCATGGAAGTTCCAAAGTCCGCCTAGAAAGAGATGGGAGCTGGAAAGATAGGGATGAAGTCCGCCCAGCCAAGAGAAGGAAAGAAAGTTGCCAAGTCCGCCTAGGCTAAGAGAAAGATGGCACAAACACTGTGAAGTCCGCCCTACTTTGGAGGCAATGAGAAATTTGTCTAAGGCATTGGCAAAGTGCGCCAAGCATGAAGTATGTCAAAGAGGTTGTCAAGTCTGCCCATGCACTTGGAAAGGCACAAGCAAAGTCGGCCCCCCCAACATGGTGAAAATTTCTAAGGCATGGAGAAAAACGTGATTGGCAAGAAGGTTCCCAAGTTTGCCACCACCTTGGAGAAAGCTTGGCATGAAGTTGATAAAGTCCGCCTAGACACCAAGGGAAGCAATGGAAAGCACAAAGCAAGATGGGAATGGCATAAGGAAGACAAACTCTGCCTTAGCAAATGAGCAAAGTGGCGCAACAACTATGAAGTCCGCCAAGAAAAACTTTAAAAATTGGCTAAGTGTTGATACCTTGGGGAGAAAAAACTCAAAAAGATTGGCAAAGTGTTGATACCTTGGGGAGAAAAACTCCGAAAATTGGCTAAGTGTTGAGAATAAAATTTCAAAATTTGGTTAAGTATCAAGAAAATTCCCTAAGCAATGAGCAACTCCGCCCAACATGGCCAACCAATCATGAAGTTCGCCAAGGCTAAATTGAAGATGTCCAAGACACAACCAAGTCCGCCAAAGAGGAAATGAATAAAATTCTTGCCCAAGGATGGAGTCTGCCCTACTTAGCACAAGCCAAGCTCAGAATCGAAGACAAATCCAGAGGCAAAGTTCATTCGAGCATAAAGATGGCCAAAATCTTGGCTAAGTGTTGAATGGTCCACATGAAGGCGTTACATAATGAAATTGAATAGCCAAAATTTGGCTAAGTATGGGAAATACTTCACAGAGAAAGTTCCAATTTCTTCCATTGTGGTGAAAGCACAGGAGAGTTCTTCTCCAAAGGAATTTCAAAGCAATCAGGAAGGAAAAGTTTAATAACTGCTCCAAGGGGAGACTTCAAAGATTCGGATGCAAGTGAGAAGAAGAAATCAAAATCTCCAAGGAAATCCAAGACCAAAACTAGGAAGAAACAAGCACAAAGGACAGAGTCGTTGGCAAAGAAAGATATTCTAAGGCAAGTGCATGGAAAAAGAACAAGGAGACCAAGGAGGACATCCAGCACGTTGAGATGGCGCCTCGTCATCTTCCAACCAATCAAATTGTTCCAAGTCAACATGTCTAGGTTCAATGAACTTGACTTATCCATGGAATTGGTTTATATTTAGCAAGAAGGACAAGTGTCCCAAAATGTAATTTTCTCATTGGTCGAGAGGTAGTTAACTATGACAAGCCCTAATTAGGGTTTTATTTTGTAATCTCGGTCGTTGATTCGAAATCAATCTTGGCCATTGAATTGTAATTGAGGAGCCTATAAATTGAGCTCGCCCCTCATTTGTAAAGGGTGAAGTGAGTAGTATGAAATTGTTGCGCATTGCCATTTCCGATAATAAAAGCTCTTATGCATGATTTGCTTTGAATCACTTTTGTTGTCAAGTGGTTTGCAAGGTTACATATCTCCTTCAACACTTAGATTAGAATTAGAGTATAATTTTATTTGAATGTTTGTTAAATGAATGAAAGATCTGATAGTGGTGATTGGTGAAACCTAGCTCATACTTTCTTTGGATAGATGATTTTTATCCAATGCGTAAAGTTAGCTTGAGCTTTTAAATTGTGGATGCTTAACTTCATTCTGAATGAGTATTATTCTAGACATGAAAATTACAATCACACCCCTTGAAGATTGCACCAACTTTGTGTAGTTGTCCCAAGGAGGCGAAGCAAAGTGTGGTTTCTTGTTTCACCCAATCATTGTCGTCTCTTGAGTTCTTAGGTGTAGATTAAACTCCTAAACCCTTATCTTTTTACATTTTTTTGAAATCCTAAAAAGCCCCAATGGAAAGAGCAGTTAACGTTAAAACCGTCTAAGTCCTAAGCTTGTGAATAAATTCTAACATAAGTCCCTTTGTGTTACCAACATATCACAACGCCCATTGAGCTTATCCACGTGTCATGACCTGACGAAAGAAACCTTGGAGTCGCCATATGATCTTCTCGCAATCTTAGCATATGCGGTGACTTTGTTCAAGAGAGGATAGAGTGTCTTTGGACATTTTATTCTGTGTTCGGTGGGTAATAAAACGCACACCAATAGGACCAACTATAACCTCTCCTTGTAGAAGATCAAACCATCCATTACTCTGTATTTGTCATCATGCAAAGTCCCATCTAAAATGCTATTGGTAAGGGCAATTTTTGCATAATCGGCTTGTATACTCTCCTTCCAATCTGCTGCTATCTCAGAAAACACAAACAAATGGGGTCTCCTAGATAGTGCATCTGCCACCACGTTCTTTTTCCCTTTGACATATTTGATGTCAAAATCGTATGCTTGGAGTTTGCTAACCCACTTTTGTTGTCTTTCACTCAAATCTTTCTGATTTAGGAAATATCTCAGATTATTATGATTAGTTTTAACAATAAATCTGCCTCCAACAAGATACTGCCTGTACTTAGCCAAAGCATGCATTATGGCTAACATCTCTTTATCATAAACAAAATAACTTTTCTCACTTCTCAATTTTTTGCTCCCATATGCAATTGGGTGCTTATTTTGCATGAGGACAGCCCCAATACCTTCTCCTGAAGCATCACATTCGAGCTCAAAGGGTTTAGAGAAGTCAGGAATTGCCAAAACAGGACACGAGCTCATCAAGTTCTTAAACTAATCAAAAGATTTTTGTGCCGATTCAGACCAAGAGAAGGCCCCCTTCTTAGTCAAATCAGCAAGTGGGGCATCAACTTGTGAAAAGACCTTAACAAACCTTCTATAGAACCCACACAAGTGAAAAAATACCTTAAGTTGAGTTAGATTAGTGGGTGGAGGCCAATCAAGTATTGCTTTGATTTTATTAGGATCAACATGAACACCATTAGCGCTGATAGTATGCCCCAAATATAACAACCCAGTCATCCTAAGCTCACACTTGGACTCCTTTGCAAAAAGAGACTCGCTCTCAAGAATACCCAACACCTCATCCAAGTGCTTCAAATGCTCTTCCCATGATCTACTGAAAATAAGGATGTCATCAAAGAAGATCAACACATACTTACGTACTTGTTTGTTGAACACCCTATTCATGCATGACTGGAAAGTAGTTGGTGCATTTGTCAAACTGAAAGGCATGACAAGAAACTCAAAATGGCCAAAATGGCATTTGAATGCCGTCTTCTCCACGTCCTCCTTTACGACTCTAATATGATGATATCTTGGTCTCAAGTCTATTTTGGAGAATAGACTGCTCCATGCAGCTCATCAATGAGCTCATCAATGTGGGTTGGGGTATCGATTTTTATTTGTCTTCTTCTTTAATGCCTTGTAGTCCACACACATGCGCATGGTTCCATCCTTCACCAACACAACTGAAGAAGCAAATGGACTCTTGCTTGGCCTTATGTGCCCCATCTCCAAAAGCTCCTGAATAGTTTTCTCAATCTCATCCTTAAGTCTCTTAGGATACCTGTAGGGGGTAGTAATCATAGGTTTGGCTCCCTCCTCTAGTTCTATCACATGCTCAATGCCTCTATCAGGAAGCCTACTTGGAGGAATGCTACTAAATACTTTGCTTCTTTTGGTAATCAAACCCTGTTTGTTAGGCGGATAATACCTCTTAACTTCTTCTATCACCGTAGGCCTAATCACACACTCCACTGCCCACTCAACCTGATCATGTTTTAAAAGTCTCTCCATGCATTTGAAAAATACCACTCGAAGTCCTCCATTTGACATGCCCCTCAAGACCACATTTCTCCCCTTTGATTTAAATTTCAGCTCCATGGTCTGAAAATTAAGAGTGATCTCACCAAGTGAATGAAGCCACTGTATCCCCATCACTGTATCGGTATCTCCAATACTAACCACATGGAAGTCTTCCTTGACTTCATAATTCCCCAATTGCAAACTCAACTGTGGAACCATCTTGGTGCAATTGATTGTAAATCCATCAGCCACCATCATCTGAAATCCACCTACCTCCATGAGTTTGAAGGCCTCTACGAGCAACCAACCCCTCATCAATGAAATTGTGTGTGGTTCCTATGTCAATCAATGCAACCATTTTCTACCCCTTAAGCACTCCTTTAATGCGAAGAGATTCATTCTTTTGAAAGCTATGTAGTTGAGCAAGGTTCCCATCTTTGTCCTCTTCCTTAACAACCACTTCAGGAGTTTTTTCCTCTTCATTATCTTCTGAATCAGATTGCTGGTCTGATTTTTCTGATGCACTTTCCTCAACAGAATAGTACTCTATTTGGTGTACCTTCCCCTTTGCAATACACTAATGTCCTTGAGACCAAGGCTCCTTACATGTGAAACATAAACCTTTCTTCCTTAGGTCATTTAGTGTCTCACTATTGATCCTAGTAACATGTTTCTTTGGCTGTTCAGGCTCCCTTGTGATTGATATGTTTTTTGTCCTTATCATTCTTATTCAAAAATTCTTTGGTCTGAAATTTACTCTTGGAGGTAGAAGTTTCCATGTCTCTTTCCTTCTTGATTTCTTCTTAAAGTGTTGGCGTTTCAATTAGCACCTCTGGAGTGCTTATTGGAAACAGACAACTATTGCAAGTGTGTTAGTACTGCTCTTCGGATTATAGAGAGGAAGATCTCTCTTTGCTGATTTTCTATGTAAAAAAGGGTGTACTAAGGTTCCTATCTTTTTTACTCAACGGTAGGACACAAGGGTGCATAAACACAATGCACCGTAGCTAAGCTTTTTCTCTTGTTTACGCAAATTCTTAACTACAACTAACTAGCTTCTAGACTATCCTACCTTCTCAAGATAAACAAAGCATGAGGGCATAGGAGCGAAATGGATGGGTTGGATCACTTGAATCCACCGTCTCTGTAGAATATGGCCGAGGCTCTGAACTCTCGGATATATGCCAAGATAAGGTTTGACGCAAGTAAACACTTGTTACGGTAAACTGGAACTGAGACTTGCCAAGGAGGAGGAACCCTTGTCCGAGGTATAGACTTGGAAACAACTCACTGGAAACAAGAAGGTACGATGATTCGGCTAACAGGATTCTCGAGGAGGTGACGACATTTGTCCAAAGTGTAGGCTGAAAGACAACTCATTAAACAACATCAAACGATAATGATCGATAACAAAATATCCAAGGAGGAGGAACCCCTGTCTGAAGAGGAGATTGAAAATTTGAAACAATACACTATTTAGAACAAGACTTTGAAAGAACTCAAATATTTAGATCAAGCAAGCATGCGCCATATGATTTACTTCTTCAAGCTTCTTCAAAGAATTACAAAGGTTGGGACAGCAAAAGCACGAAATCATGCACAATTACGATCAACCAACAAACTCTCATCCAAGAGTGAATAGATATAAACAAGCTAACTGTAGCAACAATGGTGCAGCAATTTTGCCTAGTAAATAAAGGTTAGACAAATAATGAGCCCAAGGATCTTATTTATAGAGACTCAAAGGAGTAGGCAACCCTAAAATCTCCTTGAGTTAACAAACAGTTCTCGACAATCAACAAAATTTATTCCTATGTCTAAAAGTAGGTGAGCAAGCAGTTAACTGGAAAACTACTTCAGTTAACTAAAACTAAAAAAAAGTCAAACTGGGAGTCTACCTCAGTTGACTGACACCTAACTAAAAGTGAACTAAAATTACATATGTGTCTCCAAAATAGACATCCACCTTTAAAGGAGATCTGAGATCTACAAATCGTGGGAGTCAATTAGACATTCTAGATCAGTGGGATTTGACATGCATGATTTGTGGAGATCTGGAGTCAACTTGGAAAGGGGCATCAAGTTGACTTCAGTCGTATTTATTGCTATTTTGGAGGGTAGGACGTCCTTCTTTGGTGCTTTACACCTCTTCGCCACTGGTCAACAAAGTCTCAATCCAGTCGTTGACCTCTTCAACCCTCGGGCAATTAACGCTTCTCAAGATGATTGCGTGGTGTCTGAACATTTCTTCGTTTGTCACAAGTTGCTGCTGATAGTTTATGCATTGGGCAGCTGCTCAATCCAACTAGATAGTCATAGTTGCAATTTGGCTAACTTGCAACCAGTGGGATCTTCAAGGAACGAACCACAGATGACGCCTTGAAACTGTCTCTGTACCATTCCCAACTCAATGTATTCTCCTCCCTCACACTGATATTCTACTTGAGGGAAGGATATTACCAACGTTCTTGCGAAGTTGATAATATTAGCGACAAAGTGTTTATAGTCAATCAGCTCCACTAAATTGGCATCGTAGGCTCTCATCTTGTATGCCAATTGTTCTTTCCAATCAAAGAGATGGCATTTGTTCTTAGTGGTTGTAACTGATTGGTATGCTAGTTGCAGATCAGCAACTGTCGCTTCCTCTCTCGACCTCTCTTGAGCTGCCTTCAAGTTTGATTGTTGGATCTCTGCTCAGAGTCCATGTGCTCTATCTCTCAGCTGATATGCTTCTGCTAATATACACCGCCCTCTGACAACAAACTCATCCACTTGACATCTCAAGTGTTTTCCGTATGTGATCAACTGGTGATGGTTTCTCTCTGCTAGGAGATCTAACAACTCTTTAGGCAAAGTTGAGGAGTTGGGAGTGTCGTGCATTAAGCTAGAAATGTACATTCTTAATTGCCGGTTTTGAGCCTTCAAGGCTTCTTTGTCCTGTCCATCCTTCGTTATCCTTTCCTTGACGCTCGTTGAGGCAATTTCGAGAAGGTCTGCTTCTACTTGACGAGTGGTCTTTCCAAGGTTCACCTTTGATAGCGTGAAATCCTCAACCCTCACATTGTGTATTTCTTTATCTTCAGGTGGGGCAGCAGTCTCTATGACAACCTTGTTCTCTGCATTCCTCTCTACATGTGTTTGCTTCTTCAACTTCTTTGCCGACATGTCTTGAGGGACATGGTCGAACTCAATGAAGTCAAGCTGATAAGAAGGTCTTTCCCTCTTCCTTCCAAGTGAACTTTCAAGCCAGATAGAATCTCGGCTAGCTTTGTTGGAAGGAGGAACATAGGCCCCTTGAATGCTGGAGGAACGAGACTGTGCCGTGGCGATGCCTCGTGGTGGCGAGTACAAGTCAATGAGACTTTGCGACCTTTGTGATGGTAGTGAAGTTGGCAGCTCTGTTTCTATCACAGGCACTGTTTCTGCTGTAACTGCTTCTGCAATGGGTTCCATCTCTACAGTGATTATTTCAATCACTGGCTCTGGTGTAGTTGTGGCGTTCTCAACTATTTTAGGTAAATTGGTGGCTGTCTCCACCTGTACCTCTTGCTGATTTGTACTAGCAATTCCTTTTCTTCCCCATGTGGTTCCCGACATTCGCATTCCTTTGGGAAGGATGCTCATCTTCTTCCATCTGGGTCTCTTCCTGGATGTGGAAGGTAGTGTAGACTGAACCATTGGCGGCTCTGATCGGGGAAGTACTACCTTCCTTGTCCTTTTACTGTCAAGGCAGAGTCGACTGCGTCTGACTACTCTACCGGTTCTTTCCTCTATAGATGTACTCTCTTTCGCGTACCAATCTTCTTTGCCGAGTGGTTGTGCATCCACTTGATCTGTGAAGAAGGAAGACAAAGTGACTTCTTCTCTGTCATCAGATAAGCCCTCGATGTCCTCTGACATGAAATCTGCAATTTGCGAGAGCTTGAATCTGCTATAGTTCCTTTTTCTCACTTTGAACTCATCTTCGCAGTTGACCAAAAAATCTTCTATGGAAGATTCATGTGACAATTGTTGCTCGAGATGTGCTGCGAAGAGTCCTCTTGGATCATATGATGACCTCCTGTCAATGAGGTATTTGAGATTAAATGTCACTGTTTCCTGGCTCATCAACCTAGGTTCGGTTGCAGTATTGCATCTATAGAGTCCCATCTGAAGGGAAAGTTTGCAGCTGACTTCTTCTTTTGGCGAAGGTAAGAGTGAACCTCGACCAACTGCCTCAGGAATTCCATGAACACTACCTTGTCTGAAGGGTAGCGTGGCATCATGGCAGGGTGGCCATTGTAGTCGTACATGCGTATGTAGGTGAAAGTAGGGAATTGGATGAACCAATCCACCTAGTCCACCATTTCCGCCTTAGCTGCTGGTGATATCTGTACGTGCATCTCATGGTCTAGCTCGCGCACAGTGTGCATTGTGAAGAGGTCGTTCATCTTCTTAAAATGTCTTTCCGTTTGAGTAAACTCAAGACGTGGAAAGTATTCTTGTACATTTTGCACACCCAAGGTTCCCACAGTGTTTAGCATTCTGAATTCACCTTGGAAGGCTGTTAGGTATACTAGGTAGGAGCAGATGTGGAAACGATGCTCTTCTAGAAACCCGGTAAATTGTTGGTGGACCGTGTCACTGATCAGAGAGGCCCAGTCGTAATGTTCTTTCTTGTTGATTATTTTGCCAATGATATAAAACATCCACGACTGGAAGTGATGTCCCTCTTCCTGTCCAGTGACTCTACTGAGTAGAGTGATTAACACTGCATACTCATCTTTGAATTCTCCTCGCCCAACCAATTTGGGTAAGTTGGCTTTCTTCACTTTTAACCAATGTTCGACCATTATTGATTAACATTTGTCTTTCGAAGCCTCAAATGCCTTTCCACATTCTGTCACAGATATGACCACCTTGGTAGGGCATGGTGGGATTGTAAAACACATCTCTGTCCTTCGGCTTTAAGTTGCAAATCACCTTTCCGTCCACTGACAAAATTTCTCTTGTGGCGGGGTTGTAATGCTTTGTGCAAGCGGTTACAAGCTCAATGCTCTGTAAAGTGATAGGAATGGATGCAGCTTGGAATAAGCCAAACTCTTCAATGTTCTGCAATGTAATCTGATTCATGCCCTGCAAGTCCTCAGAATTGACTTATGGGTTTTTCTGCCATAAGTCCATGTCAGTCGTCTTCAGATAATCATGGTACAAGACCGTCTTGGTATTGTACCTGGGAGTACTGCATTCTGTAAGACTTAAAGATTGATTAGGCACTTGACCTTGTTCTAACACTTTCAGGAAACCCTTAAATATAGCGCCTGCCGAGAAGTATTTTTTCGGGAAAAATCTGGCACGTGGGTTTTGTTCATGCTTGGAAGCTAAACAAACCCAGTTCCTTGGAATTTTTAATATGGAGACTTTTCTGGAAAGATCCCTAAAAATAGGGGCAACAACTTTGTTGTTTCTGGCAAATCTGAGAAGATGGGTTTTGTTGGAAAAATGCGTTGATCGTACCCAGTTGGTCAGATTTGAGGTAATCTGTCATCTCCTGTGATATGCAAAGAATTTTAGACAAAAATAGAGGAAGTAGACAAAAGGTGGATTGGAAGTTATAAACTACCACTTTGCAATAATCTGCCTCTGGAAACAATCTTCAGAGAAGAATGCTTTTACTTCCACTGATCTTCAGAAATATCTAAGATCTGTCCAAAACCTCTACCAGATCTTGAAAATGTGTTCTTGCGAGCTATTTTCTGTTTTATCCTTCAACCTGTAAAAGAATAATGAAGAATGGGACGCCTAGCATGAATATATGATGCTTTGAGTTGAGATCCACCAAGTATGGATGCCAACTTGTGATTTAGGTCCAATTTGGAGTCTAAAAAGGTGATTTCCACTGATTGTGGAGCGTTCGGCCTCTTTTTGCCTCCAAATTTGCTAACTCAAGTCAACATTTTACTTTGACTTCCTTTAGGCGTCCATCCTTAGACTTTGATCTTTTTGTCAATTTTGCAAACTGAAGTGCCTCCATTTGATCTTCAATCTTGGCTGCTCAGTTGATCTTCGACAGTTGTTGATAGATTCGTTGTCGAGATGTGATTGACCTAATGAGATATGCCGGGGAGAGATCAACTCAAAAAACTGAGTTTGGGCTTCTAGAATGAAGGGCGCCTTTCCTTGAGAGGGGCGCTTTTGGCAATGCTTTAGTCAATTTTCATTGACTTTTCTTCGTTTTGGCCCTTTCAGAACCTCTGTGCTTCGATCTGACGTTCCCGTTGATAGATGAGTCAGATGACTCTACTCGATGAGGCGTTGGGTAACCAGCTCAGCTTTGCACAAGATGACTAACTTCTCAGTTGATAATAAGGAGTTTAGGTCCTTGAAGTTCAAGGGCGCCCTTGGCCAGCAGGGGCGCCTTTCACCTTTTGACTGGTTTTGGTTGTGTTTCAAACTTCCTGTTTTGACCTCTGTAATCAGGTGTTTTAGCTGTCAGATGTTCTCGCTGATAGTTTCATTTACGAGATTGATCATAGCTGAGAAGGTCATCCTAGAAAGTAGTGAACATTCCGGTTGAATCTGAATGCCTTAAAGGAAGGTCGCCCTTCTTCAAGAGGGGCGCTTTTCCTCTGTCCTTAGCCAATTTCTGGCTTGTCTTTTCAGTTCTTCAGTTCTGACTTTTTCTACTTGATCTCAACTGGTGATCGTCTGGCATGTCCAGTGAATGTGTTATCAAATTGATCATGTAGCTGGGAGGAAACTGGAAAGATATCGTGTATAAAGCAGCTGGTGACGGGTTCATCTGACACCTTGAATTGAGGGGCGCCCCTTGCCAGCAGGGGCGCTTTTAGCTTGAAGCTCTATGTTTTGACATATTTTTTGCCTGTAGATCCTCCATACTTTGTTGATGATTGGTCGTTGATCTCTGAATCAAATGATTTGACTGATGGTTGCGTTGTCGAGACAACACGAAAACGAAAGAGATGAATGATCTGAAGGTGTCAGGTGATTTGATTTGCCCTCTGAGATCCAAGGGCGCCTTTCTTCAAGAGGGGCGCCTTTTCCAACTGTAGACTGTGTTTTGCCTTGGCAACCAAACGTGCACCTTCCAGAGTTAGCCAAATTTTGGCCTTTTCCGTTTTGAGAATCTCCTTCGTTGAACATCATTTTCATCTTTTTCTGCCATGGCTTCTTCGTTGGAGTTCTTGAGGTTTAGCTTTCAACACCTAGTACTGGCCAATTTGCCATTAATGGCTACATAGCTCCTAACTTTGTTCCTGAAAAATAGAAATAGACCCACCAAAGTAAAACATATCTTTTGATGATTTTGACTTGATCAGTGTGATTGTGAAGTCAATTAACCCTATCAAAATCATTTTCAATCATTTCCGGGAAGGTCCTATTTTTTAGGGTTTCCCTAAAAATAGGGGCATAAAACCCTAATTTTCAGTTTTTTCAGAATTTTAACCATAGGTTCCTTGACAGAAACCCACAAAGACCTTATGTTTGGTTTGACCTAAAACATACTTTGGAAGGCATTTTTACATTGTTTAGCTCAATTTAAGCAGAATGCCAAAAATTAATTTTGGGTACAACATAAAGAGGAGGTGGGTTAAAAGCTTTAATCCAACCCCTAAGAGGTTCGGATAACCCATCAATGAAGAGCATTACAAGCCTCCTCTTAGATATATCTGTCACCAACACTGACAATCTCTCAAAATCTGCAACATAGTCATCCACTGAACCCCGCTGTTTTAGTTGTGCTAACTCCTTAAAGTGAAGCTTTGGGTCTTTTTTATCAAAAATCTTTATCAATTTTTCTGTGAACTTTGCATAGGAGGTAATTTGTGCATGTCCCATAATAATCATCCCATGGTGCCACCACTCATGCGCAACCCCATCTTAGTGAATGGAAGCATACTGTATTGACTCCAACTCTAGCATGGGATTAAGAGTGAAATAAGTGTCCACCTTTTGGACCCAAGCTCTTGCTGAAATCTTCCCTGACTCGTCAAGGTAAGGAAGATTGAGTTTCCCAACTTTCCTACAAGATCATTATTTTGCTCTCTATTGCCCCTATTGGACGTATGCCTCATCCTGAGATCAATATAATCTCAAAGTGATATTTCATGTGGGAAACCATGAAGAGCACAAAAGATTTACTGAGAGGGGGGGGGTGAATCAGTAAATCAATTACAAACTTTTATTTCTTAATCTTTTTCAAACTTATTACAATCAACTTTTTGATATGAATCAATTTCCCCAAGTTGACACAACTTTATTGAAATAATATTTTTTCAAAGTAGGCACCAACCTACAGATTTACAAAAGGATGATTTAGTAGAGTGTAACCTACAAGGAACACCTAGACCTTTACAAATTTAGTGGGCACCCTACCTACAAGGAGCACCTACCCCTAGTGCAAAGTATCAAACCTTGACTTGATGGGTGTAAGACTGCCTTCAATCTGATCTGCACAAACCCAACTCTCCAATCTGCTCTATGTGATAAATTATATCACTCTAAGCCCACACAAGGAGATGGGAATCTTAGACTGATCTGCTAATCTTCATAAACAACCACACCGCTCAAAAATGATTTGATGCCATATATATAAGTTACTCAAAGGTTGCAACATTTAATAAATGATCATGATGTTTGTTCACATGACTTTCTCAAAAAGACGTCTCTCTTGAAATCACCAGCTTAGAAATTGTTTTTGATTTATTAAATTTGTTCTTAATGAACAGATCGCACTTTCTCAAAAAGACGTCTCTCTTGAAATCACCGATTTAGAAATTGTTTTTTATTTATTAAATCTGTTTTTAATGAACAGATCGCACCACCTTGGAATCGCTGACTTCTTCTAAAAGAAAGGAGCACGTCTTTTCAAAATACTCACAGACCCGTCTTTTGAAGAAATAGATTAATCTTTTGTTAATATAACAAATGTTTGACTAAAAAATAATACTCATGCCCCTACAGAAAGACGTCATCCTTTTCAGAGTACGTGTTTTTTTTTGAAATCACATTATCCTTGCTAAACACGTCCATACGCATAGATTTCTTTAAGCGCATCTTTTCTAAAACACGTCCTTTTGAAAACAATGCATCTTCTTTGTGACTACGATGAATTATTACAAACTAATCATGACCTTGTAGTTGATAACAAGTCTCCAGATTATCATAAACTAATCTCAGATTTTTATCTTCTATTTCGAACTGCAAGATGTTCTTCAAAATTTGACCTTTCTTCTAATTTCGATCTGCAGGTTGCTATATTGATATTAAGATGAATTTCACATTGGATCTGTCTGAAGCACACTCATTTTCTTGTAGAATCGATACTTGTGTTAATATTCATAACAGATTATATCCATTTGATACTCTGTCTTGGAGCATACTTGTTTTCTTGTATAATTGAATGAGTGCTTTGTATTTGAGGACTTCTTGTTTTTGACATCAATGACAACTCTTCTAACAAACCAAGCCCTGCATCCATCCAATCTTGTCTAAATTGGTCTTGCATTTCAACTATCGTGAGGTCCTGATTGGGTTGTGCCTCTACTCTTGGTGGAAATACATGCATAAGAGGTCTGGCCATAGCTGCCCTATTTTGTTGAATGGCTGCTCCATGTTGACCCATGTCATTTCCTTTCCCATCATTGCCTTTGTTACCTCCGTTGTTGACTCCCAATCGATTCAGCCCCTCAACCAACTGTGCTAGACGCTGATTGGTTTCTTGGTGTCCTCTAACCACAACATCCAAGAGAAGCATCATCCGCTCTAGTTCAACATTTTCTCTTCTCACTTCTTCACCCCTTTCACCCATATTTTTCGAAACTTGATGATTCAACGGAATGTGATTCAAAATGCTGTCGCTCTTCCATAGAAGGCCAACTTTCCCACAACTCCTCTTCTTTTTTCCTTAATCTCTCACGGTACCTTCTTTTTCTATCACTAAGGCTCATAGGTTTGTGTTACCCACTGGCTGGCAGGATGATTTGTGCTTTGATACCACTGTAATGACACTCCCTAATTCTTTTTGAAAAGTTTTGTTTGCTGATTGAAATATTTTTTGCTGTTGTTGTTTGAATTTTTCAAATGCCATTCATTGTTTCATGAATACATGATATAGATAACATAAAATATGGAAAACTCTAAAAGAACTTGCTTGCAATAAGGTAAAACTTTCAAGAATACATTTCATTGGATAGCATATCAGAAATAAGACTTAACATACAATAAATTAGACTTGATAATATTCAGTTCAGACTTGGAAAGTGCCTCCAAACAGCAGCCAATTAACTCCATATTTGCAACATCCAATCTCCAACTTGAAGGCCATCAAAACGTCTTGAAACTCGACACAATAAGCTGCTCAACCAACCCCGTTTTGAGTAGAAACAGACCTATATGTAACAGCAGGTCCAATATGCTCAGAATGGCTAAATAGGGGCGGTCGTCCTATGTTGGGCGATCTGCTCTAGAAAATCAGGCCCCACCAAACAAATACAAGTCAATATATGGAATGGGATGCCTTGGTGAGGGGCTTCCAAAGATACAATACCCAAAACGAAATCATGTGCCAAAATGGAGTTATGAATGTTTTACAAAATTCTGCCCCTAGCAAGATAATGTCCACAAATCTTAGAAAACAGCTTCAAACCCCTGAGAATCACCTTGAAATCAATGCCAAACTAGACCCAAAAGAAACCAAGCTTCAACACACCAAAAACCCAAAACATCTAAAAAATACTCATTAATCTTCATTGTTCCTTACAAAAACTCTAAGAAAATCAGAAATCTGTGAAGCTCAAGGTGAGCTGTGAATGGAATCACACCAAACCCGGCTATGGTGGGTCTCTCACCACCAAAACCAGCTCCCAACGAAGAGGGTTTTCATCTTCAAAATGCAGCAATAGACCTTTGGAGAAAATCCAACAGTGTCTTGTTATGTAGCCAATTGAGAGATAACAAAATGAGGCCCAAACTGAAGTTATATAATGCCAAGGAGAAATAAGGGCAACTCAAGTTCAAAATACTTTCCCTCCAAAAAGCTACACCCTTCTCATAATCTTTTTAATTAAATAATTTAACTTCCCTTATGTCTCCCTTGGGCATCCCACTAAACAGGCAAGTAAATTGCTTTTATTGCTTTAAAAACAACTTAAGTCATTGCACTTGGCGCTAAGGTGCAATTTACATG
The DNA here is from genome assembly GCA_007115665.2 of Sequoiadendron giganteum. Taxonomy (NCBI): domain Eukaryota; kingdom Viridiplantae; phylum Streptophyta; class Pinopsida; order Cupressales; family Cupressaceae; genus Sequoiadendron; species Sequoiadendron giganteum. The sequence continues at coordinate 145,912,612 of CM021104.1, forward strand.
ACCCTCTGACCCTTCACTTAAGTTAAAGTAACTTTATAAAAACGACTTAAGTGAGGAATATAAATAATGAATAAATCAAACCTTAGCAAAAACCAACGCCCAAATTGGAAAGGACACTACTGAAGTTGCCTAGGCCAGGACCAGCTACTAAAAATAGACTTACTATTTTTAGCAATAACTAAAAATAGTAAATACTCTGAAACACCAAACTGGCAAGAAATTGAATAACACTACTACTTACTATAAACAATAAGTGATGGAATTGGCCCCTTGCTAAAAATAGAAAGTCTTGTTCGAAGCACTAAAAACCTCAACAAAAAGAAATTGGCTTTGAGTTCCCTTACCAAACTCCAATTAGCCTACCAGAACTCTGGAATAGGCTAAAGGACAACTCCACTGCTCAGAGGCAAGGAGGGGACATTATAGCTAGCATGTTCTTGATTAGTTGATAGATAACTTGGCATCTTGCAAGCCTCATATGTGCCAACTTGATTGTTACATAAACATATTTTGTTTGAAGGTTGTAGGACACTTAGGATGATGTGGTGAGCAAATTTGTGAGTTGGACGTTGCAATTTTTCTAGAGGGTATATTGGACCTTGTTGGGGCTATGTAGAAATCTTTCTCTTTGCAAAGTGTGCTATGGTGTTGCTAGAGCATGTGTGATATTTATTGGAGAGTGGATATTGATCTTTGTGTTACCTAGAGCATTTGGGAAGTACTCTAGTGTACTATTGACTTGAGAAGTAGCTCCACATTTATTGCAAGCCATGAATTCCCTTTGATCAATTACTCCTCCTTGTGAAGTAGTAGTCTCGATTGCATTGAGCTAGGATGTAGGTGCAAAGCCTTAACTTCTAGTTTGGCTTTTGGTGGGTGTTGATCCTTACCGATAACTCTATGTACATGTTTAGAATAGTTCTAGGTAAACATGGTTCTCGTAATTTTATTTGTCTTTGTCGAAATAAATAGTTCTATAGTTGGAAGTGAGATGCAAAATGTTTTGTATGCATAGTTGTATGGCACAACCTTAGAATTAGTGCACTAGGTGCTAGCATGAATTCACTTTTGAATCAGATACCTGTTGTTGGTTATTGTCACAACCATGTTGCAAGGGTTTGTGTTATATATACACATATGGCTATGTGTGTAGCGATACCAAAGGGTATTTTACAAACCTTTATTGGCACTGCATCACAAACTAATTCTTAATGGAAAGGATGAATAGAATATGTGAAGCAACATTGGATTGTGACTTTATACCTTGGGTGTTGTAGGAATTGAGCCTTCCTAGTTTGTAGATCTATAGGTGAGGCATGGTTGGTAGCTTCAATTTCTCAACAACTTTTGAAAAGATTAGATTCTTAATAAAGTGGCCATCAATCACAAAGTCCAAGGGCTACCCTTGCATCCACATTTATAATTAAAATAGCTGCTCCATCTTAACTTCATTAGGTAAGAAGGTTTGTTGTCTGTGCGGTGTTGACTCATATTTTGGGTTCTGTGTCAATGATTCCATCTGATTGCTTGACATCAACATCTCCAACTTTTTCTTTTGTGAATAGGTTTCCTTTGAGCGTGGCTCTCAACATTAGAATGAATGCAACTTTTGTGCTTATAACACCACTTATCAGTCTTAGATGGTTTATTCTTGTTCGAAGGTAGTGTCTTCTTTTGTGCATTGGTTGATTCTTACTTGACCTACTTGAACTTCTCAATGGGTGTTGCATAGCAATAGGTCTTCCCTATCTTTTTGACTTGATTAGCTTCTATTTGGATTGGATTGTTGGACAAAGACCACTACTATATTTGAGAACTGTGTTGTTTTGACTCAATGAGCCTAGCCTTCCATAGAGCTGGTGGAAGGCATTGGTGTAGGCCTAGACAAACTATTCATGTCCCTACACTTGTCACCATTGTATGTAGTAGTTAATGTAAATATCTTCATGATAAATCTCATACTTGGAGGCATTTAGAAATTACTCCTATGTTGGGTCAAATTTTCCTTCTAATTGTTCTTCTTAGAATGCATGTTCTTGCCATAAATTATTGATAGGCGAGGAAACCTTTGGGAGGGAAATCTTTATCTTTTCCTCATTAGTGAAATCATTCATGGAAAAGTAAGATTCTATTTGGTCAATCCAGTCATTCGTAGAATTTGCATCAATCTTATTCATGAATGCACATCTAGGTTTACTTGAAACTTAGGGGGGACTTGATTGCCAAAGGCTCTACTTGATGATGTAGTCGATGGAAGCACCCATCAATGACCTCTATGAATTGTTTGAACATCGGTGTTTCGTTGATCCATGCGTACTTCTTCAATTTCAGTCTTGATCATTGTGTATCTTCTCTTGCTTTGGTTTGGCCATCTTGAAACTAGTTGGCAAGTAGTTTGATGGACCATGGGGTTTGATGTAAAGGCTCAAGTAGTTTGATGGATCTTAGGATTTGATGTCAAGGCTAAAATAGTTTGATGGATCTCGGGATTTGATGTCACGGCTCAAGTAGTTTGATGGATCTCAAGATTTGATATCAAGGAAAGGACATGCATGATATAGAGAAAACCACTTTGATATCATTGATTGGGCCTCGAGGTTTAGAATCTTGGTGGGAAACTCTTTGGATGAGAATCTAGACGAGTTATGGCATATGCAGAAGCTTAATAACAAATATTATAATAAGAGAGATAGAGAAATCGAACTAAACATTGGAAGTATTTTATTCATCTATCTCTTTTGTACATGGCATACCCTTGAGAAGGATGTATTGTTGTTTATCTTTTTCTTATTGATTCTTCTTGATTTTTAAACCATGATAGAGAGATGTGTATATAATTTGCAAAGATTCATGCCGTGGAGACCAAAAGTCATTGGGAAGTGGAGCTGCATCCTTAACCATTTTCTCGGTTGAAGTCTCATATCTTGATAGTTGTAGAGTGCAATTGATTGTTGGTGTGTTCTTGATGAGCTGGCAAATGACGTAGCATATTACAAGCCATTTAGGTGCCAACTTGGTGGTTACATTGATTGTTCTATTTGAAGACTTCAAAAAGACACTAGGATGATGTGGTGAATAGATTTGCGAGTTGAATGTATTGGTCTTGCTAGAAGATGTACTACACCTTGTTGAAGCTATGGTAGCAACCATAGGTTGTTTGATGGAGTCATGCTTCTATAAAAAAGTTATCTTTTTGCAAAGTACCTTGTGTTACTATTGGACCATGTGTGATGTTTGGTGGAGAGGGGATATGGATCATTGTATTCCCTAGAGCATTTGGGAGGTGCACTGGTCTATTGTAGACCTAAGAAGTAGCTTCACAATTGCTGCAAGCCATGACGATGGCCTAGGTGTTACCATAGGTATCTTGTTTGGTGAATCACCTTGTATCACACAGACTCTAGTTTGTCAAAGTTTGCATAGTTGGTGGATCCATAGCATTGGAAATGAAAAGAGAATGAGAATGTAGAAATGATAGTTATAAGCAATAACAAGCACACCCATTGCTATTAGATCATGCAAGAACCCATTTTAAACAAGTAGAAGATGACACTTTATACTTAGTGTTTTTTTACAATGCATGTTAGGTTTTGGAATTTTTTTATAATTTATAGAGAAGGACAAATTGTGAGAGTATAGTTCTAGTACAAAATGAGAATAAATAGAGGGAACCATTGTGAAGAATGTGAAAAAATATGCACTTTCAAAAAAATATGATCCTAAAAGGTGTTCATTTGAGCAAGTTATTGTAATGTGCCCCTTAATTTTTTCTTTGAAAATTCACCAACACAAACCAGCACTACACCAAATGTTAGCGTTAGCTTCCAAAGATAATCAAACTGAATGTAATCTACGCAAAGAATGTTCACCAAGATCCTTTGGAAGGCGAGGTGATAGCATATGGTGATGGAATCTACGAAACAACTGAAATTGAATTACAAACTCAAATGAAGGTAGGCGGTGTTCCGGCCATAAAGAATTCCACGCTACCACTTATTCAGTGGGGGGAAAGATATTACAATACAAACAATTCATCTGCTTCTTAGCAGGCATCCACTCAACAGTGGGAATTCGCCACTTTTCCAGTGGGTGAGGAATGAGAGATTTAACTATTCTTTTCTCCACATTGACGGTAAACCATCCAGGGGTTACAATGTGTGAAATGAATCACAAGTAAATGCAGCAAATTAAATGACTGGAATAGTACTATTGTTTTCAGTCTTACAATGACAAATAACTGCAATTTACAAATGCCATTACAATATTAACAAAGCCAAATGAAGGAAGATAATCTCTCACAATAATAACCTTCTCAAATACTGAAAAATCAGACCAAAATCTGAACTAATAGCAATCTAATATAGAAACCCAGCTACTGAAATATACTGAACCAACAACTACATTCAACCCAAAACGCATATATCTACCTCAATTCAACTCCAAAGCTCACCAAAACTTAGAACAGCATTCCAAGTGGATAGTTGATGAGCATCCAAGAGTTTGTAAGTGCCAAACAGCCACCAAACAGTAGGTTCGAACTCCAATGCAAACTGCTGAAGAAAGGTACAACCCTAGGAATGGTACGACCTTCCTAAAAAAATCCACACTTCATAATAAAATCCAATTTTTTGCAAATAGCATTGCCCTTGGCATAGAAATGATTAGCTCAAATACCCATAATGAAATTAAATTCATTCAAGGAGCTGTATACAAAAATCAACTTCAGCTGTATGAATACCAGCAACACAGAAACTGGAAAATCTCACCACAAACTCAAAAATAATACTCAATATGCACTTTTCAATGAAGCACACTCCCAATTGACCATCTAGGGAACCATTGTTTTAGGCCTGAAGAATGGTGAAGAAAGCTAAGCTTCCCCTTAGCCAAGTTTTGAATTCAATCCAGCAGCATTTCGATATAATAAACCAAAGATGAGAAATGAGAGAGCAAGGGCCTTCTTTTATAAGTTCTGAGGTGACTCTTTAGCTTCTCCAAATGGGACGCCCTTTCTTGATTTGAAAATGTTTAATTTTTAAATTCACCTTTTCACCTCTTCAATTAGGCGCCCATATCACCTTGGCAAATATTAAAACATTTAAATGTTTAATTCCTTTATAAGGGCGTCCAAACTCAAGAGAAATCAACCTTAGAAATATTAAATGAATATCCTGATGAGGCGTCCACCCTCAAAATTCCCCCTTTTAAAATGACAAAGTTATTGTGCTAGGCCAAGGGGTCAAAAACACATTATAATAATTAAATGATTTAAATAAATCATTTATTTAAAAATGCACCTTAGAAAGACAAATATAGGAATACTCAACTGCTCTGCTCAAAGTGGAAAGCTTATTGTGCTGATGCCACCCAAAGTACTGTTAATAATAGAACTTACTAAAAATAGTAAATTTTGAAAAGTTGCTCAACTCACTTTGCATGTCATATCATCACGAAGCTCTTTGAAAACCCAAAAAGAATCTGCAATCCAAATCTCGAAACTCCAATGTGCTGGCTAAAAATAGCAAGTTCCGAAAAAAGGTTGTCAGATGGAAATGCATGTCACACCATTCCGAAGCTTTCCAAAAACCCAGAAAACTTCACCAGACATGCATTAGAAATTCTTACATTCAAACCTTCAAAAATGCTTCAAAACCCCAATAAAATAGGAAACCCTAATTTTACCTCTGACGAGCCTACGGGCTTCCGGAAATAGGCTATCAGTCACAGAAGAGCATATGGCTAAAATGGGTACATTATAGTTATGTTCCTTCAAAGTTCTCAAAATGAGAATTACATAGCAAAGTTTTTGACAAAACACAAATTTTTGAAAAGTAGGGCATCCAATGCAAAAACCACTTACATTTTGAATTTGGCAAAAAAAAACTATATTTCAAAAAATCATTGAAAATGGACACGAGACGATTGAGATATAGGGCTTTGAATATTACTAGCAAAACATAGGAGCTCAATGGAGAGGGGTCCTTTCCTCAAAGGAGTGCTAATGTCAGCATGGCGTTAACTAATGTAGGGTGGTCACCACTAAGTAGGTGATGACATGGCACCTCTAGAATGTGCCACATGGTAGATGAAACCTTTGGTTAGCATGTACTTGAGTGCAATGTGGAGGGGTCCATGGCTCATATGGAATTCAAGTGGTGATTTGTGGTCATTGTGATTGACTATGACACCTAGTTGTCAAAAGGTCCTTGGTTTGAGTAGAGAACTTGATGGTGTTATATAGGACTATGCTCTAAATGTGTCACATAAAGGATGACAAGGTGACTTTAGAAAGGTGCCAAACAAGCTTGAGAATGTTTACAAATGGTAATGTTGTTGATGTATTGTCAACAAGTCTCCATTTGAAAAGGGCATTGTCGAGATGTTTGATTGCCATAACTACTTGTATGCTAATTTGAAGTGGAGCTTGGGGAATACGCTAATTGCCAAAGAAGTTGGAATGGCGGTTGTGAAATGGCTAGTATTAGTTTGATTGACAAAACTTGGTTAAAGGTTGTTGTGAATGGTGATTGGCCTTTGACTTGCTTGCCATTGCTATTCACTAAAGTACCTTAAGAGTGCAAGTTATGAATCTTGTGCATTCTTGTTGAGTTCAACAAAGATCTTTGGTCAAGACAAAGCTACCTAGATCTTAAAACTTTAAACTTGTAATGGTGATCCCCCTTACTAGTGCTATGGACCTTAACCTTTATGAAAAGGAATCCTCCAAACAATGAATAGGCTGTATGGCTCTTCAAATTGCATGCAACAAGGGGTGCAGCTAGGGGACTTGGAAGATTGACTAAAACCCTAGCAAGATCATAGTCAATCTTAGCAATATAAGGCTGCTTGAATGCAATGGGGAGGTTTGTTTCTCATTTGGAGGACTTTTGTAATAGCGATTTGCAAAAATCAAAGCAAAACTCTAGTACCCTTTTGTTTGATTTGAACAAAATAATAATGGAACCTAGCTGATTTGGCCGTTTTGGACACAATGGTGAGTTCAAAATAGCTCGACCATTCGCTAAGTATGCTAGAACCTTAGATCCATGTGCTTTCGAAACATAGAAATGGATTAACCCTAAGACATCATAGCTTTGATATCATGTTAGATTTTGTTGTAAACAAAATAAACCTAGGATGTAATGTCTATGAATTAGTAACAATTCCAAAAATAAGAATAGTGCTATTTTATATTGATTATGAATAATCAATTTACAATGAGTTAAATACAAATATATAGGCCTCTTGGATGCATGAGTTAACTTAGTTAACTAAGATAGAGATGGCCTTGATTAGACAAAGGTGGCATTTGATAACCTCAAATCAAGGAAGAGGCATGTCTTTATTAGTTGCCTAGGTGATGGAAAATAAATAATCTTATCGTAAGTAAATTTAATAACTCTGTGCAATAGTATACATAGGATAAAGTACTATCCTAGGTGAAGCATAATATTACTCCAACATAACATTTAAATATCAATACTACCTTGGCACTAGAAAATTGAGCATTATGAATTTGGTTCTGCAAATATAATTGATAAACTGCTATTTCTTCTACATGCCTTTACCAGAGAACTTATAAAATAACATACATATTGGAATAGTTACTTTGTCCTCCAAGAGAAGGCAAAATCTCATCCTAGAGCCAAGATGGAGACTTCTTAAAACAAAATTTTATCAGAAATTTATCATCAGTAGTATATGGGTATGCACTTATTTCTCTTCTAAATGAAACAAGAGAAATTCTCTTTTGTGATACATGTGACTAAAAATATTTTTCTTTGTCATCTCAAGAAGATAAAACAACATAAGTTGTAGTTGTCAACAAGCAAAACACTATGAATTCTTGAAAATGAATGTTAGTGACAAGTTCCCCTCAGCACTGAACACTTAGAGACATGATTTGTCAATGAAAGCAATCTTAATAATTTATCAAAAGCATGGTGATAAGGAAAAAGGGTGTAGGGAAAGTCCAAGAAACTGCCAGCACTTTTTTCCCTTTGATTCATTTAGAGATTGATAGTTAAAAGGAACTGTAATACCATTTCGAAACCCTCCAAGTCATTGGGTGGAATGATGGAAAATAATCAGACTATTAGACTTGTGTTCAATTGCCTATGATTTTGTATTCTGGAATGCTGAACTAAAGTTAAAGAATTACACTTGAAACATTTGAAGGTTTGGAAATGACATCAATGTACAAAGAGTTGACAAATTTTTGCAAGCCCAGTTTATCTCTATCAAGACCCCTTTCCTAGGCACGGGAAATTGGCATATACTTACATAATTTGTTTTTCTTCAACTTAATTTGTATAGTTTATATGTTTGCTATGGTTATTCTCTAATTGTATCAACTAGGTTTACATAGTAGTTTTAACTATGTTTGAATAACATAGAATTATGAATCCATAAAAGGAATTAACATTTGATGACGTGCATTCATATGTTTATAAAAAATGTAAATGACGTTACAAGTAAGGAAATATACCAATAATACAACTCTGTTACACTACAGTTAAAGCATATCAAAACACAACTCGAAAAAACTGTACAATCTCAAATTCACTTATGCCACATCAAACATCAGTTGACCACATAATTACCAAGTAATTGATTAATACCATCAAAGATAAACACTACATTGTGTTTTGCATTCTTATTATGGCCTTAGCAGCAGTCTATTTTATTCAAATCAGTATTACTTCTAATAATATCACTACAAAGTATTCATGGACCAATGTGTTTGTGTTTTTCTCAGAGTCTCATGGAGTGACAATGCATTATGGATATTTGAATAAATTACACTATCATTTCACCAAACATCTAAAATCAGATCAGAATATAACTATGTCATGAGGTTCGTCCCTAGAGGCCTCAATATCTGGCCTGAACGGGTCTGGGTTCCCCAGAGATTTGCATCGGGCATGGCCCATATGGCTTGGGTATGTCATGGACATACATGAGGTGTACTTGGGTTGCTCAAGGAGTGCCTTGGGTGAACCCCAAGGCAAAAATGATTTAAGAAAAACACATTTAAAAAATTCAGTTGCATTATTTTGATTTGAAATACCTGCTCCTTGCAAGATTTTTGATATGCTATATTGGGTTCTGGAATATTCCGAGCCAATTTTTTTGATTTTATCAAATTACAAATTACAATCAATGCACCCGTTAAGGTTAGAAGATAAACCAAAATGTGCAAAAGCAACTCTAACCAGAATGTACACCAGGGTCCCGATGTGGGCAAGGTGTGAGCATTGGTCAGAGGATCTAAAACAAATTGCTTATGCTGTAACTCTAACCAAGAATGGCGCCGATGATGGCGAGCATATGGTCAGAGGATCTTCTACTCTAAGTGCTGAAAGGGAACTCGACACCAAGTATGTGCTACCCAATCCAGAATGGAGTGAGGGGCGACCATATGGCGGAGTGATTACAAAATTTAATGCTTGAAAAGAGATGCTGAAAGTTGGAAATACTCAACACCCAGAATGTGCTTGCTAACCCAGAGTGGGAAAGCAGCTACCATAGGGCGGAGATGTAACTATTTCAAACTAATACTGAAGGTAAGAATGAGTATTACAAATCGTGACAAAGCAATATTAAGAACACTGGTCAGTACTACTGCCAGCTTACAATAGATAATTATTGCCTGCAATGTCAAGATATCAGATGCCTTTCAAATGGTGCATTCAACAATAAATCTGCTACAAAGCCTTTAAGTAAACCACAATGCCAAATCCAAATCAGAAGATGCAGATTTCTGTAGACAGTTTGACAGATCTGTACTTTTCAACCTTTAACCAGCAGCATAGAAATTCACTGAATGATTCATAACTCTCACATAGATCATCAGATTGACTTGAAATAAAATGCAAAACTCTCTAAGAATGATGGCGCCTAGACTAAGACACAGAAAACAAATCAAACAGCCTTATATTATTTTTGCACGGATTCCAATGCAACCAGCAAGTGGTACGGCTTCATGAAGAGGGCGATCTGCTCTAGAAAATTACAACAAGCTCTAAAAAATCTACAAACTTGAGAAGTATGGCGCCTAAACCCTACAATGAGAATGGGTTAATACCCGGATGCAATATTTTTGTCTTTTTTGATTTATGATTAAAACATGAATCTGCTGTATCAAATAATGCAATATACTAAAACCCTCTAATATGCTGAAAACCACTAATATGCCAATCAGATCTAACAATGCAATAAGCTGAATACAATGCACAAACTAAATGCAACTCACAAAATAGACTGAATCACCACTAGTTGTTGTCTTGCAAACAAGAAGCGATGCCCGAGCTAGGAGGCCTTCATTCCTCGAAGCATTCCAGAGCCAAACCGGCAGCATAATAGTACTATAGTCCAAAGATACCAAATGATGATCAAAGCCTTCCCTTTATAACTTTCCCGTTGACTTCTCAAAACCCTAAACTCCACTTCAAGACAAAACCCTAATCTTTTCCAAAGATGGCGTCCATTTCCTTCAAGCTTATTATTGACTTTTAATTAAAATCAATACTTTGACAAATGCGTCCACTTTGGCTTGTTTTGACTTTGGGAAATATATAAAATATAAAATAATCATTAATGAAGGCGCCACCCTCAAAAAGACCACTTTTTAAAACAACATAAAGTCAATAGACTAGGCCAAGGGGTCAACGTTCGAATATAATATTAAAATGTGACTTTTGATTAAATATATCACTTATCTCTCCAATTGTGCCTTGAAACCAATAATGACCAAGTCAATTGACCAAACTGAAGTAGGAAGTCAACCATGCTGAACCCAACTGAAAAACTACCAGAAATAGAATTTACTAAAAATAGTAAATTCCAGAAAATGCTCAGAATGCCGAAAAGAACATACCACTGCGAAGCTCTTTGAAAACCCAAAAAGAATCCGCCATTGAATCCACCAACTCCGAGCAAAGACATCCTTAAAAATAGGAAACCCTAATTTTACCTTCCGACTAGCCTTTGGGTTTCCAGAAAAAAGGCCAACGGTCACTGGAAAGATCAGGTTTGAGAAGGGGACATTACAGGTTCAAGATAGATTGCAATCAATGGCATCTATGGTTTGGTCAGCTAGAACTCTCACTTGATGAAAAAATTCCCGATTGCCTTTGATTGAACCAATGAGCAAATAAACAGAAAAGCTTAATTAATTGATAACAAAACTCTACTATATCCAAGTACATTGTTGCATTTATTTCCGTTGCACCCGATTTTGCATATACCTATGTGAGAGGCATGACCAAGACACATCTGGCATCTTTATGCTTTTAAGCACTTTTATCGGTTGTTTCCTTGACAACAATATTCCCATATCCCTTGTATGTCAACCCTAAAACTTGGCTATTGACTTTAAATTACAATAAGCTGTTCCCATATACCTTATTCTATGTATAAGATTTGTTTTTATTTACAATTTATATAATATGTTTTCTTTGGTAGACTAGTTGTGGTCTTGGAGACCTCTCACTTTGCATTAACAAGTATAGAAATTCACAATGTATGCAGCCACAAAACTGTTAGTGTTTCTTAGATCAGATTGAACAATGAAAGCACTTAATAGAATTGCAACACATAAGACACAAAGATACCATGGGAAAACCCTCCTCTTGAGGGAGGAAAACCCAGCAATTGAATCTCTTATATAAAGTAGAACAATGGCAAAAATCTGCTTACAACTTAGGCCTAGCAATGGCCAACAATGGATACAATAAAGTCGCACCTCTCCTAGATGCACTAGATACAAATGAATGTGTTCTTTCTTGAAATCGGATCTGCTGCTATGAAGTGCGAATTCTGCTCTTAAGGAAATGCGAACTTGCTTGGTGGATTGAATGTGTTACAATGCCAAATAAGACCTTGTATTTATACAAGTGTGGCGCCTCTTCAAGATAGGCCGACCCACATAAAAGAACCATAATAAATAACAATTATAATAAGGTCGGCCCAAGTAATGACTAAGGCATGCGAATCATAAAGGGTCGGCCTTTTGCATTTACTAAATATTGTAATCATGAATTAAATAGCTGAAGGCTACTTCATTTAATTCATGTGCTTCTTCTTGTGATTTGTGTGAAGGAAGTGCAGACCATAGCTGCTATAACATCAACAAAATAGGCATGTAGGATTTACATAAAAATCAAAAAACAGAAGAACCGGCTTTATACAAAATAGTTGAGGCTACAGGGACATAATTGACTACATCCAACATTATTACCTAATAAACTAAGACACCATGTCTACTGCAATATCATTTATACCTAAGAAACCATTTACCATCATTATTGGCCTCTCCAGTGAGGGCAAAGCTCCAATCAACATAAGCCATTGGGACCACCCCTCTCTCATTCTTTAAGAAATTCATCAACTTATTTAATATATCTACAAAATTTTATATATTAATTAATTTATTATACATATTTATTACTTATGTTGGTGTATTTAATTATTATTGCATCTAATATTATTTATTTACTTCAGTAAATTAGGAAATAAGAGCACATGTTATCTCCTTGATTGATAGTAGTTAGGTGCTACATCTCCCTCATTGAGATGAGTTTTGTTGGTCATCAAGATGAGCTCACTTGACACCTTTGTTCCTATAGTTGAGTTAGTCCTTCAATTCCTTGCTCTCCTTCATATTCACATCTTGAACACCTTGAATACAAATTTTGGAATGTTGTTATTCTTAATTTGTTCGCATATTGAATTAGTGCCATCTTATTTTTGTCCTTTGTTAGATTTGTATTTATTGAAATTCTAAGATGATATCATAGTGAGTTTGTTGTACCCAAAACAAATTTTTTGCTTCATTAAGGCATTTTGATTAAAATGGTCTAAATCTTGTAAAATTGTCGTCAAAAGTCAGTTTTAGGTCAAACAAAGTATGGGCTTTTTGTGGGTTTACTGTCTAGAAGATATTGGAAAAATTTGAAAAATTTGAAAATTAGGGTTTTTCAGGCCCCTATTTTTAGGAAAAACCCTAAAAATAGAATCTTTCCAGAATTGACTGAAAATTGTTTTGATTGGCTTACTTCATGTCACGATCACGATGGTGAAGTCAGAATTAAGAAAAAGTCAGTTTAGCTCTGGTGGGTCTACTTCAATTTTTTAGGAGAAAAGTTAGGACCTCCAAGGTCAACAATTTTTCGTCGAGGTGAAAATCATTAAAAAATTTCAACTCTAGAAATAAAAGCGCCCTTGCTAGCCAGGGGCGCCCAAGGTTTCAGAGGCTTCAATCAACCTTTATGGATTTGTCACTTCCAAGAGGTGAACTTCTCTATAATTCTACCAGTTTCGCGATGAGCCTACCAGCCAGTTCAAAAGATTTGTCTATCACTTGAATTTGAAGGTCAGACAAAGAACTGAGGAGAACGAGGGAGATGAAATTAGTCAAAATTTGACTAACAATGGTGGAGAAAAGTGCCCCTGCTGGCCAGGGGCGCCCAAACTTTTGAGGTACCTATTGTAACTTTTTGATCAAATGACACCTAGGATGTTTGTCTCAGACTTGATTGAGATTTGCAATGAGTTCGTCAGCGGATGAATCTGAGTTGCCAAATTACCTGAATCAGGAGTCAAACATAAGGTTTTTGTCATAGTCAAAATGTGAGTCTAGAGCACAAAAGCGCCCCTGTTGGCCAGGGGTGCCTAGGGTTTTGAGCCCTCAAATGTAGTTATTGGATTTTGCTCAAATGCTCATCCTGTCCGAAATTCCTCGAGCTTTCCATAGCATATCTCAGCCTAAGCGGATGACTTGTCAGTAGCCAACAGCTGGAGGTTGAACGAAGAACGAGGCATGTTGTGAAAATGGCTGTCTGGAAATAAAAGCGCCCCTGCTAGCTAGGGGCACCCAAGATTTTGACTTGCCAGATGAAGTTTTTAGGGTTTGTGCCCTCTAGGAGATCATGTTCAGAATTGATCCAACTCTGTAGTGGACTTGTCAGCCAGCTTAGGAGATTTGTCAAGTGTCAAAGAGTGCAGGTTGAAGGGAGGTCAAAATCAAGTTTAAAATGATAAAAATCCTTGAAAATTTGACTAAGTTTGATGAGAAAAAGTGCCCCTGCTGGCCACAGGCACCCACAGTTTTCATGGGTCAGAAGTCAAAATTAGGGTTTGCAACTCAATGAGCTCCTTTTTAGTTTTGATCTTTCTCTTCAATGAGATTGTCAGCCAGTCTATTGGATTCATTAGTCACTCAAAATCAGTGATCAAACAGAGGTTTTAGTGACATTTGCAAAGGCTAAAAAATAGGAAATTTCGAAAAAGTTTCTAAGTCTGAGAAAGTTGACACCCAAAGTCAAACTTTGACTTAAAAGATTTTGGAAACTAAAGTGCATGCTTTGGCCACCCTATAATGGAGGGATTTTTAAGCTGAACTTAAAATAATAATAAAACTTCAGTTTCACCTCCAAATTGTTGATGTTTTGCAGCGTCTGGATTATACTTCCAGCCTTCCATGATTTGTGAAGTGCAATTTAAATATAGCCTATTCGGTTATTTAAATTGCAAGGCAATCCTATACTTATGCGATTTTATTTGTGAAAGAAAATATTCATTGTGGCCGACTTGCTAAGGAGACAACTCTTGATTCTATGTATTGTATTTACTACATGCAAGGCCAACCTAATATATATAAAAGGAAATTATATTATTGAAAGCCGACCTCTTGTAATAAGGCGCCTCTCTCTTGTATATATACAAGATCATTCTCCTCTCATTGGCATCATTATCAAGCACAAGTATATTTGCAAGTTATAGCAGACTTAGAAGGAGCAGATCGAGCTTGTTCAAGAGCAAGACAAATTCGTAGGCAGAGGAGGTCGCACTTGTGTAGCAGATCATTATTGTGTAGCAGCAGATTATACTGCAGCAGCAAACCGAATTCAAGGAGAAACATATTCATTTGTATCTTTTGCATCTAGGAGAGGTGCAACTATTCATTGTATCAATTTCGGCCATTGCTGGGCTTGAGTTGTAAGCAGATTTCTGCTCTTGTTTCTATATTATATAAGAGGATTATTTGTTGGGTTTTTCTCCCTCAAGAGGAGGGTTTTCCTATGGTATCTTGTTGTGTTTATTATCTTATGTGTTGCAATATTTTAAGAGCTTTTAGTTATATAATCTGATCTAAGAAACACTAGCATGGTATCAGAGCGGGTTTGAAAAAGATCGTGATCAGATTTATTTTGCAGCACTCACTTTAATCTTTTTCAGTCTATCTCCTATTTAAAATTTCAAGATGGTGAATGGTCTGAAAATCGAGGATAGACTCGAAGGAGTTTCTAACTACACATCATGGAGGTTCAAGATCATGCTCACATTGGAAGAGAATGATTTGGCTGAGTTTGTGAAATCAAAAGTTCTTGAACCTAACAAGGAAGAAGAGAAGTTGCAGTGGAGGAAGAAAGATACTAGGGCAAAGAAAGTGTTGGTTGATTCCGTCAAGGATCATGTTGTATCGATTGTCTTCAAGTTGGATACAGCAAGGGAGATGTTTACAACTTTGGAAGAGACGTATGAAATCAACAACACTAGTCGAGCACTTGCTCTGAAGCAACACTTCATCACGTTAAGATGGCGGAAGAAGAATTTGTCATCACCTACTTCATGAAGATTTCCGAGTTGAGAGATCAGCTCTCTACCATTGGTCATATTGTTGATGACAAGGATTTGACCATGTTGGCTCTTAATGGTCTTCCTCCATCTTGGGAGTCTTACATTCAAGGAATTAGTGCGAGATCGGAACTTCCCAAGTTTGATCGATTAAGGGCAGATTGCATTCAAGAGGAGTCGAGGTTAGCGGCTAGAGGCATTGGTCAAAGTTCAAAGAATGAAGATTTACATGTTCTCACCTCTCATTCATCGAAGAAAGGAAAAGTTTGGAAGAAAGGATTCTTCAAGAGGAATCGAGATAATGGGTCAGATGGTTCTCTTGCATTCAAGAAGAAGTGGGATCTCTCTCGTGTTCAATGCTTTAGATGCGACAAGTTTGGTCAGTATGCGAAGGATTGCCCTACCAGGCCTAATCAACATGTTTCATTTGCGGATGTGATTGAGACCTCTCCCCAAAATGATTCTAGTGAATTTCTACTCTAGTCATGGGCCTATGTTCAAGCTGTGAAGGTTGTGTACTAAGCGCAAGAGCAACATATCGTACTGTGTCCACCCTTTAGAATATTTAAGAGATAAGTATTCTTTGTTTTTGATTGTATTTACTATTCTAGGCTAAAATTCAATTTGTTGAGTTGTGCAAATCTGACATTATTTACTTAGGATTAAGTGTGACCAGTAATAGTGATCACTGTGATAAGATTCTTTAGATTTATTCATTGCAAGTAGTATCATGCTAAATTGTGAAGATTGTCTTTTGAGATTAGCTCTTCCGAGAAATTGAAAGAAAGACATGTCATGATTGATGAATTAATTATCTATTACTCTCGAGATTTTGAAGTATTGCATGGTTGAATAATGTTCATGAATTGTTTTGTAGCCACTAATTCATGCTATTGAGAGAGTCAATCATGTATGCTCCTAGTTATGGTATGTCTATGTGAGATAGTTGAGTTCCATGAACTATGAGTAATCTCTTGTTAATGATTTCAGGATAAATCAAAAGCGTAAGAGATTGCTTTTAAGAAGAGCTTGATGCATCCTATAGGTTGAAGGATGGAGACTCTACTTGTAGCTTTGAGACTAAATAATTAGCTGAAGACATCTTTTGGAAAAAGAAGAATTAACCTTAAGAGGGTGTTCTATGACTCGTTGAGAATAAGTAAGGGTTGCAATGTTGCAAGGCCGGATGTTAAATTGTTGAAGTACCTCTTCAGCAGTTGGGTTTGAATTGCTCAAGTCAATCTGGATTGGTAGCTCCGCAAACCTATTCAGAATATAGTGATTTGGAATGCGGTCGAAGAGGACAACCCTGAATCTCTACAAAGGTGTGCGTTGGAAACCATTTCTCTAAAGGCAAGCGTTGCAGGCAATGAGGTCAAGTGGTTGATGCAAGAGATTGAAGATTTAGAGGGAGCCTAGTGAACCTAAAGAAGATGGTTGTGTTGCTCTAGATGCTGTTTCAGTTGAGGCCTACGATGATATCTTGGTTCAACAGGAAACATACCACTATATTAGAGTTATGGTATCAAGGAAAGATATTCAGTTGAGGTATATCAGCACTGATGAGCAAATGACAGTCATTCTCATCAAGCATCTCCTTTAGGATAATGGTTGTATACCTTCGAGACAAGCTTGATATGGTGGAGAATGAAACCCTAGCTGAGAGGGAGTCTTAGTATCAGTGATCTTCAGAATTGTTAATCTCTATTGAGAGAGATTTGAGGTGCAAGCCCTTGATAATGCATTTCTCTATTGAGAGAGATTTGAGGTAAAAGCCCTTGTTCCACCCTCTGGGAGAGCCATGGTGGATGTCATGTGTGTGACTTGATGACATCATCACGTGAGGGAGTCCGTGATGATTTACTTGTACTTGTGTTTCACCCTTTGGGGGAGCCATGGTGAAAGTCATATTGAGGTGACAACATCACATTGAGTGATGAGCACTTGTACAGACCATCTATGGAGGTAGCCATGATGGTTGATATCACGATGAGGTGATATCCGATGTCACGATGAGGTGATATCTTATTTGCTTTCACGATGAGGTGATAAGCTCCTTTATTATCATGAGGTGATAGGTTTCTTTTGTGCAGTTGGAAGTATCATCCCTAGCTGAGAGGGAGTGTTGATATTTTGTAGCGTCTGGATTATACTTCCAGCCCTGCATGATTTGTGAAATGCAATTTAAATATAGCCAATTCGGCTATTTAAATTGCAAGGCAATCCTATACTTATGCGATATTATTTGTGAAAGAAAATATTCATTGTGGCCGACTTGCTAAGGAGGCGACTCTTGATTCTATGTATTGTATTTATTACATGCAAGGCTGACCTAATATATATAAAAGGAAATTATATTATTGAAGGCCGACCTCTTGTAATAAGGCGCCTCTCTCTTGTATATATACAAGATCATTCTCCTCTCATTGGCATCATTATCAAGCACAAGTATATTTGCAAGTTAGAGCAGACTTAGGAGCAGATCGAGCTTGTTCAAGAGCAAGACAAATTCGCAGGCAGAGGAGGTTGCACTTGTGTAGCAGATCATTATTGTGTAGCAGCAGATTATACTGCAGCAGCAGACCGAATTCAAGGAGAAACATATTCATTTGTATCTTTTGCATCTAGGAGAGGTGTGACTATTCATTGTATCAATTTCGGCCATTGCTGGGCCTAAGCTGTAAGAAGATTTTTGCTCTTGTTTCTATATTATATAAGAGGATTATTTCTTGGGTTTTTCTCCCTCAAGAGGAGGGTTTTCCCAGGGTATCTTGCTGTGTTTATTATCTTATGTGTTGCAATATTTTAAGAGCTTTCAGTTATATAATCTGATCTAAGAAACACCAACAAAAATCAAACTGCAAATGACTCCATTTTTCTTGCATGTGGTGTATTTCCTCTTTGCATGCTGACTGGCGCCCATTTTAGGGTTTTATCTTCATTTAGTTAACTGAATTGAGGTCCAATGAGATTATTTCATCCTAAAATTAGGATGTAATTGAATGTGATGCCTTAATTCATGAAATTTATTTATTAAAGAACTTGGGCATCCATTTTCTTCATCATAGGTTGAAGGAAAACACATTTTCTCATGCAAGCAAGATTTGAAGGCACTACAAGTGATATTTTTCAGTGTTCTTTGCAGTTCCAGGTCCAAATTGCTCAAACAAATATTTTTGCACATTCCATCTTTTCAGCACATGCTTGGTAGACTTCATCAGATTGGGTAGAAGGAGGCGATTTTCTCAAAGATTGACAGAGGTAGAAAATAACTTCTATCTTCTCCCCCTGACATTTCTTCTATCCTTGTCTTAGGTTTTCTCTCACATGTCAAAGTAAACAATGTTTTTTCACAATTTTGATCATTTGGGTTTGTTCAGCATAGTGTTGGTGTCAAAACCCATGTTCCAGATTTTCTCGGCAAAAGTGCCTTGCTGTCCCCTATTTTAGGGTTTTCGGAAAAAAGTTAAAATTTCAAAAAATGAAGAATCAAGGTTTGAGTAGCAAAATTGATGGCTACAAAACCCATATGCCAGATTTTTTCACGAAAAATAGCCCCTGGTGCCCCTAGTGCCCCTGCAACTTCTATTACTGAAAAGCTTTTGCACACCTAAGGAAAAGTCAATTTTTCGAGTTTCTAATAATTTGAGTTGGCTTAGTAACATTTTCTCTACAAAACCCATATCTCAGAAAGTTTCGTGAAGATTGCCCCTCGGTAGGCTATTTTTAGCCTCATCAAAAGCTAGTTTTGGCCTTTTTAGAATTTCATCCAAACATTTCTGAGTTCACAGTCAAAAGTCTAGTTTTTCAAAATGCAATTCAATCCAATTGAATACAAGATCAAATTAGTCTTAATTCATGACTTTTTGAAAACCTTTGACATTGACTTGTGCCATGTTCATCCAATGATCAAATTTAGCACATTGGAAGGCGTTGACAACACCACAATCAAGCATCTTGATCGCTCCGGGTTGTTCGAGGTAGCTTCTATTCCCATCACAGGGTCAGATCTCGAGTTTGTCATTGCATGCATCAAGCATTATGACTCTTCTACACCACAAATTCGATCAATAGATGGGTGAGTTGTTTGTAGCCTCAAGCCGAGAGATGTTGAAAAGTGCTTCGCCATTCCACCCCGTTCAGATAATTGTGTCATGATCATGGAGGAATGTGACAAGATATGGCAGGTAGAAAAGGAGAGATCTTAGAAGGTCTCTCAAAGGTGGCTGAAAGAGCAGAAAACTAACTTGCCAAAGAAGCTTGGGCATGGAGAATTCAAGGACGAGATTGCTATCTTAATTACCTTGCTCAACTGTGTCACGGGTCAAGAAGAAGCTAATGTTTTCCGGCCATGGATGTTCTATGTCATCTCTCAGATTAAGGTGGCTGAAAGAGCAGAAAACTAACTTGCCAAAGAAGCTTGGGCATGGAGAATTCAAGGACGAGATTGCTATCTTAATTACCTTGCTCAACTGTGTCACGGGTCAAGAAGAAGCTAATGTTTTCCGGCCATGGATGTTCTATGTCATCTCTCAGATTATCAATAACAAAGAACATTTTGACTGGGCTATGTTGATCAGTGAGGTTCTTCATCAACAAATCACGGGATTTCTCAAGATCCACGAGTTTTATATGGTTTCTCATCTCGTCTATTTAATTGCATTCCAAGGCAATTTTAGAGTGCTGAAAACCGTTGGAACTCTTGGTGTTCAGCGTGTGCATGAATACTTCCCACAGTTGGAGTTTTCGCGAGCTGAACAAGATTTCAAGCAGGTGAACGATCATTTTCTGATGAAGACAGTGAGAAATCTTGACAATGAGTTGCACATAAGGGTTTTCGCGGATGCCAAATCAGCAATGGAGAATTGGGTAGATTGGTTTATCCAATTTCCCACATTCACTTACATCCGAGTGTATGGTTTCTCAGGAGAACCTTTGATGCAACCACGATACCCGTCTGACAAAGTCTTGCTCATGGAGTTCTTGAGACAAGTTCATGAGTTTCATTCTTTCCTATGCAATTGGTACAAGATGGCATTCACTTTTTCGTGTGGATTGGGCATATACAAATGCAAAATAGCAACCGATTGCAAGTTAATGAGCAACGAATTGTCCAAGCTTCATCTCAAGTACCTCAACAAAAAGCACTCATATGATCCTTTGGACCTCTTTACAACTCATTTAGAGCAAAATCAGTCACACAAGCCAACTCTTGAAGACTTTTGGGTCAATTGTGAGGATGAATTCGAAGTTCCCAGGCGCCATTATTGCAGACTCACTCTTCCTCAACTTGCTGATTTCTTCTTAGAAGGTGTTGAAGGTTTCTCGGATGATGATGGAGAGGTTTTGCTGACTTCATTCGTTAAGGATCAAATTGATTTCCAGTCACTTTGACAACCAGATTGGTATGCCAAAGAGAGCACTTCAGTTGAGGATTTGTCAAGCCGAGTTGACAAGACCAGCATGTTTTTCTTGGATGGCAAGAGGAGGCGAAAGGTGGTTCCAGTTGCAAAGCTGCCAGTTGTATTTTCTTCATTGCCTTCCACATCACGATCAAGACCCAGAGCGAAGACATGGAGCAATCCACCCAATGGTGCTAGAGTTAGCGGAAAGACGAAGAGAGGAAACATAAGTCAATGAGATCAACCAGAAAGGGTGCTAGAGATTCCAATAGAGCCAGTGGTGCAAGTTGAAGCCGGGTCCTCATCTCCTTGTATGCCATTATCTCCTCAGCCTCCTCCCATTCAGATAGATTTAGAGCCAGAATCACCAGTTCGTGAAGTCTTAGTGCCTATTCATTCACTAGGAGTTGACACAATTGCAACCGTTTTTCCCTGAAAAGTCAACATAGACCATTCATCTTGGGTTGAGAAGACTTTGGGTAGAAGGAGGCAAAAGCCTTCCTATCAGCTTGATCTTTAAGAGTTTGGCAATGCCTATCAAGACACGTCAAACAAGAAGATCGAGAAGCAGGTACACATAGAGCAAAATCTTGATGCAAAGATTGTCATTGAGGTAGCTACACCGCCAGAGGGCAAGAGACTGGATGACAAATCCAACCTTGGTAGGAGCTCTTGACATGTGGATATGAGCCTCTTCAAGGTAGTTGCAGGCAATCTTCAGGAGCGGGTGATGAAGGACGGAGAAGACAAAGCAGCCCTTAAGGCTGAAAATAAGCAGTTGCAATGATACATCTTAGATCTTCTTCGTGGAACTTTAGACGTGGCTCCTCTTCTTCCATAGCTTTGAGAAACACCTGCAAATCAGCAAAAGTTGGGTCAGTTAGTCAATCATGGAAGACTTTTGGAGAACTGAATCGAAGAATTTGTTATCGGAGGTAGATACCTTCTTGCATAATTGTATCAATTAAGGTACAACGCCCACAATCTTTGTTAAGGAATTTAGCAACTTGAGTTGAGCATCGCAGAGAACAAACCAAGGGATGAAATCATCATTTCTCAATTGGCGGTTGCACATGATACCGTTGTAGCAGATGAAGACAAGAGAAAGCTTTTTGCTTGGAGAGAACAATACCTCTTCAAAATAGAAACTTATGAAAGAGTGTCTACAAAGATGGTTAAAATCAAATAAATTATCGCCGGTGCTCTCAAGCTCGTAAGCAGTTTCATCAAACAGATCTCGTGCCATTATTTTCATGAAGATGGTACCTCTATTGATCTCGATGTCGTGCAAGCAGAGTTCTAGAGTTTGGTTCATGATGGTCTTAATGGTGATCCTGTGGTATCCAAGTTAAATCATTTTTCCATGATGTCAGCAAGTTTTGACAAGGTAGCTGAAGAGGTCAAAGAATGTCTAAAGTTGATCGCAGATGTAGAGAAGATGTTGAACAGACAATCCATTATCTTGGACAATATCAGAGTGCTTGAAGATGATGCAGTGAATGATTTCCTAGAGGAGATGATTGCTAATGGTGGCTCGGAGCAGACAAATGGTTGGATCCAACGGTTTTCCTAAGAAAAGAATCAAAAGGAAGTAGTCAACTCAACATCACTCTTGAGTTTAGATTGCTGATTTCATGCATGTTTATCTTGTCCTTGGGGATATCTTTTGGTAGAGGTGGAACTCTCAGTTAGGATTAGTTAATTGATGTTAGTTATCAGTTGACTCTTATATCAAATAAGACTTGCATGTTGCAAAGTCCAATCAATTTAGTTTAGAATCAGTTAACAGAGGTAATTTTTCCAGTTAACTATTAGGTTGCATACATTTAGACATAATAATAAATCTTGCATGTTTGCAAGACTGAATGTTAACTCAAGGAGATTTTAGGGTTCCCTACTCCTTCGAGGTTCTATAAATAAGAGCACCCTGCTCATTGTATTTCAACTTTTGCTGTGATAACAAATTGTTGCGCCCACCTTGCCACACAATATTACTATTTTGTATCGGTTCACTTTGTTTAATATAAAGCTGGTTTGATCGTTTATTGTGTGTGTGTCTCATTATGCAATTTGCTGTCCCAAATTTATTGCTGTTTTAATAATCTTTCTTTCATATCTATACCTTGGATAGGTATTCTACCTCCTTGAGAATTTAGAGATAAAGATTATCGTTTGATGTTGTTTTTAATAATCTTTCTTTCATATCTATAATGAGCACACAAATATACTGAGAGGGGGGGGTGGTGGTGAATCAGTATATTACAATTTTTACCCTCTCAACTTTTATCAACTTTAAACTCTAACACAATAATAACAACTATGCAAGAATATAACAATATGAACAAGTTGACACCAAGATTTTACGTGGAAACCCTTACAGGAGAAAACCACGTTACAAATTTATGTACTTTATAATAAAATAGGTTTACAATGGTAGTAGGCACCAACCTCTTAATCAGTTATGTAGGCACCAACCTACAAGGAGCACCAACTCCCTAACTTGATTTAGTATGCATCAACCCACAAGGAGCACCAACTCCTTCTTGCAAGGCACCAACCTTGACTTTCTTGACTGAAAATTTCAAATGTAGAATGAGATCTTTCAATAAGTCTACTTCATGCTTCAATCTACCCCTTCTATGTGATGTATGCTCTTCTTTTAGGCTCACACAAGAGATACTTCTGCACTTCTACACACAAACTCTACACTCACTTGCCAATCTGATTTTGAATTCATATATATATGTTGATCAAACTTTGCAACTATTGTGAAAGGTTGCATCATTTAGAATCTGACTTTAATTGTTTGCCTTCTCAAAATAATCACACCATTTCAGATCTGCCTTGGTTTAATTTTATCAAGATAAACTTTAATTAATAAATCTGATATCTTATCAGCAAAACTTAATTGCTCCTCTTCAGAATTTTTAAAGTCTTTTAATGAAATCATGCCTCTTTAGAAATAAACAAATCTGAATTTGTTTTAAAGATCATTTTTATGAACATAGTCTTAATATGTATTACCCAAACAAATCATACTTTTCCAGAAATGAATCGCATCTTCTCTTGATTAATGTTTAGTTTGATAAATCCGAAGTTGTGCCAGGACAAATCACACCTCTCAAATAAATCTGAATTTGCCTTTATTATTTTATTGATGAAGTGCTTCTATGAAGGTCGGCTAGTATTTAAATTTCAAACCATTGTCTTCATGAAACTAATCGCACCTTTTCCTTGTATTAGATAAGACAAATTTTGTCTTATATGAGGGATGTTTTTGTTTTATTCAATATTTAATTTATTCACCTTTAGTTATCTTTTTAACTTTCATCGTGTCTCTTCAAGAAAGAGACGTGTCTTTTTAGAAGTTTGACTTTATTATTTTTTGGAGTCACACCTTTTGAAAGTATGATTTGTTTCATAAAGATAATTGTACCTTTTAGAATCTTCTTTTAGTTTTTGTTTTTTTCCAGGGTTACACGAGGACGTGTCCCTTGCCGTCCTCGGGACGGGGGGACGCAAAGGGGACATCCCCCTGCCGTCCCCGAAACAACGAAATTCATAGGAAACGCCAGGAAACGTTTCCGGCAATTTGGGAATGATTCCCGTCCCCGATAGGCTGAGAGCTTCAAACATTAAAAAACAATAAAAAAATCGATTTTTTAAAAGTTTATTAAACTTCTACCTACATGCTCTGATATCACCGTTAAGATCAGGGATTATCATGAAAGCTATAATTAACAATAACCAAATTGTCAATCATGCAAAAGGTGGTATGAGAAATTGATAAAGTCCTACAGGGTGCAAGAATAGGATAAATTTTGAATGTTCCACATTATGTAATGTTTAAATCAAAACAAGACATCTTTGGGAGAGGAGTTTTTTATGGACCTAACGTAGCTAATTGATGTATTTTTCAATATGTAATTTACTTTTCTCTAATGTGATATAAGATAGATACTCTTCAATACATATGACAAATATTTTAGATCAAAAAAAGTGATGATTATATAGAGTAAATAGTTAGCACACAGCTCGAGAAAAGAGTATTTCTTAATGAATATATCTTTATTTGTATCTTCCTTCACCAAAAGTCAGAATATATATAGTTCCGAGTCTTTGGATATTCATAGCCTGAATGAGGCTTAATTTCATAGACTATTGTATTTAATATTTTGATTTTCATGTTTGAACTTTGAGACTTTTGGATACATGTTTGAGACATTTGGATATTGATAGACCATGGTTTTATTGATGTTTGCTACTGCTGTGATAAATTTTATAATGCTTTAATGACATTTCTTATGCTGTTATAGTACTAAGTACTACTCTCGTGATTTATTTACATATTGATATTGTTGTTATCAATTATTAATTTATTGACATTTATCTCTCTTTCCCTCTCTCTCTCTCTCTAATATATTAATAAATTTTGAAAAAATCATATATATATATATATGTATGTATGTATTTTGTATGTCGCCATCCCCTACCGTCCCCTAAAAATTGCCTCTTAGGAAACGTCCCGGAAACATGTCCCCTGCCGTTCCCCATCCTCATCCCCGAAACGCCGTGGAACATAGTCTTTTTCTGGTTTTTGTTTTTTTGTCTTTTGTCTTATTTAATTTAATTTATTTTATTCTTTCCTTTCACATTTCAGAAAATCAACTGTAATGTCTTCATTACATGTCCTTTATTTTCAGAATTGATGTTATTTCTTTAGATCAACATACTTGTATCCTCTAAATCTGTTTGCATACTTGACATATATTCTTTGAAATTGTTTGCATACTTTGCTGGTGTATATGATGAATCTTCTACCTTCTTAACTTGACATCAATCACAATATTTCGAACAATCTACACCTTGGATAGGTATCCTACCTCGGGAATCTAGAAATAAGGATTATCGTTTAGTGTTTGTTTCCCGTAATCTACTTTAAGCCAGAAGAGCACAAAAGATTTACTGAGAGGGGGGGGTGAATCAGTAAATCAATCACAAACTTTTATTTCTTAATCTTTTTCAAACTTATTACAATCAACTTTTTGATATGAATCAATTTCCCCAAGTTGACACAACTTTATTGAAATAATATTTTTTCAAAGTAGGCACCAACCTACAAATTTACAAAAGGATGATTTAGTAGAGTGTAACCTACAAGGAACACCTAGACCTTTACAAATTTAGTAGGCACCTACCTACAAGGAGCACCTACCCCTAGTGCAAAGTATCAAACCTTGACTTGATGGATGTAAGACTGCCTTCAATCTGATCTGCACAAACCCAACTCTCCAATCTGCTCTATGTGATAAATGATATCACTCTAAGCCCACACAAGGAGATGGGAATCTTAGACTGATCTGCTAATCTTCAAAAACAACCACACTCAGATCAAAAAAATGAGTCGGTCTTTATACCTTTCAAATTGAAGAGAAACAACTTTATGATGAAAAGACACGTCCAAAAATACATCTAAATATCTGCCTCTTCAAAGTCTGAATTTGTTTACTCTAAACAAATCATGCATTTAATCTATTATGATTTCTGAATTTGTTTATCTTCAAAGATTTAAATGCACTTCTTTAAAACGATTTTCTTCAAAAGTGAAATACACATCTCTTCAAGCATTTTAATTGATGAACCACTTCTTTTCTTAAAGCACGCTTGGTTGAAACTCATAACACCTGTTGGTGTCTTTTCAAAACAGAATTACCTTAACTCGTGTTCTTTCAAAAACACGTCATTTGATACTTGTGTTTATAATAAACATGCTTTTCAATGACAACATGTCCCATGGAAATTTGTTTTAATAAATTCATTTATCAAATACGTATTTTAGAGGAAAATACGCATCCCTTTCATGGATTGATTAACACGTCTTTTGAAAAAAGAAAAAGAACGTGTCTCCTAGAACCGCGATCAGATATCTTTAACTATCAATCTGTTAGCACGCACTAAAAATCATCAATTACAAATTGATCATTGTCTTTAGACATATCGAACCAGATATGATACTTGTCTTTCAAAACGCATGTCCAGACAGAAGTAATATGCACAATGAATACGCGTGTCTGATGAATCAATTACGTTTGGAGAATCATTGACGTCTCTTAAAATACGTATAGAAACTCCACTAAAAACTTTACTGGAATAAAGATCCGATCATCTTAGCTTGATAAACTCGTATAAACTGAATGTGTAATCTGTCATGAATCCGTCTGAAACCTGTGATATTTGATTCTTCATAATTTGCTTTGACGTATTTGTATGACAGTGTGATATTTTGACATCAATGACAATAC
The DNA here is from genome assembly GCA_007115665.2 of Sequoiadendron giganteum. Taxonomy (NCBI): domain Eukaryota; kingdom Viridiplantae; phylum Streptophyta; class Pinopsida; order Cupressales; family Cupressaceae; genus Sequoiadendron; species Sequoiadendron giganteum. The sequence continues at coordinate 145,939,955 of CM021104.1, forward strand.
TTCTAACAATCTCCCCCTTTGTCATTGATGGCAACTTTCAACCAAAATCTTTTTGGTTTTGCTCCCCCTGTGTCCAAAATCTCCCCCTTTGACATCAATGGCAAGGGGTCTTCTAACCATATTTTTCTTTTAGCTCCATGAAGCTACAAGATTTTGTGCGTAGCTCCCCCTGCATGTATGCTTCCACCAATTAAGTTGATGGATGTGAGACAACTCCCAATTTGTCCCTTAGATACTCAAATGTATCCCTTGGAAGTGGTTTGGTGAATATATCAGCAGTTTGTTCTTTTGTAGTGATATACTCCAAACGTACTTGTCCTTCCGCTACTTGCTCTTTTAAAAAATGATATTTAATGGGGATATGCTTGGTCCTTGAGTGCATCACTGGATTCTTGGAGATGTTGATTGCACTAGTGTTGTCACAATAGATAGTGCAAGGATGATCATACTCCACCTTGATATCTCTTAAAGTTTGCCTCATCCACAAAAGTTGAGTGCAACATGCTGCTACTGCTATATATTCAGCTTCTGTTGTAGATAGAGAAACTGATTCTTGTTTTTTGCTCATCCAAGATACTAAATTTCCTCCAAGAAAAAAGGCTCCTCCACTTGTACTTTTTCTATCATCCACATTGCCAGCCCAATCAGCATCTGTGAATGCTTCAAGAGTGAAATCATTGCTACTAGGGTACCATAGACCATATTCCATTGTGCCTTTCAAATACTTGAATATACGCTTTACTGCATGAACATGTGTTTCTTTTGGTGCTGCTTGAAATCTTGCCACAACTCCAACAACTTGCATTATGTCCGGTCTTGTAGAAGTTAGATACAACAAACTTCCAATCATTGATCTATAAAGTGTTTGATTCACTTCTTGGGATTCATCATCTTTGCTTAGCTTGCAACCTATAACCATAGGAGTGCTAACAGGATTGCAATCTTCCATCCTAAACCTTTTTAACATTTCTTTCACATACTTGGCTTGGGAGATGAAAATACCTTTGCTTGATTGTGAAATTTGTAGCCCAAGGAAGAAGGATAATTCTCCCAACATTGACATCTCAAACTCTTTTTGCATACATGATGAAAATTCTTTGCACATTTTGTCCTTGTCTCCACCAAAAATGATGTCATCTACATACACCACCACAATCAATAAATGTCCATCCTCTTCTTTGATGTATAGATTGCTATCTACATCTCCTCTTTTGAAACCTTGCTCTTTGAGATACTTGTCAAGTCTAGAATACCAAGCTCTAGGAGCTTGTTTAAGCCCATAGAGAACTTTCTTTAACTTGCACACATAATCCTTGTCTTCTGATAATAGGAAGCCTTCGGGTTGTTCAATATAAACTTCCTCCTCTAGATCTCCATTAAGAAAAGCAGATTTGACGTCCATTTGATACACCTTAAACTTCTTGTGACTTGCATAGGATAAAAACATTCTAATTGCTTCAATCCTTGCAACTAGTGCGAATGTTTCCTCAAAATCTACTCCTTCAACTTGTGCATAGCCCTTGCACACTAACCTTGCTTTGTTCCTTGTGACTTGACCATCTTCATTTAATTTGTTTCTAAAAACCCATTTTTTGCCAATTACATTCTTATCTTTCGGTCTTGGGACAAGTTCCCAAGTTTCATTTTTCTCTATTTGATCCAATTCTTCATTCATTGCACCAATCCAACATTTGTCTTTGCTTGCTTCTTCAAAAGTTTTGGGCTCAACTTGAGATAGAAATGCTGCATGACAATCTTCATTGTAATTCACCATTTTCCTTATAGATCTACATCTATCTTGAAGAATCAAATCTTCAGGATGGTTCTTTTGAACAAATTTGGAAGGTGTCTTTGGTGTCTTCATGGGAGTCTTTTGTGAAGATTTTTCTTCCTTTGCCTTTTCCTCCTTTTCTTCCTCTTGGGAGTCCTCATCCTCTTTGTCTTCATCATTCATAGTTTGAACATGGTGATCACTTTGTCCAACTTCTTTGTATTGCTTTCCTTCATCAATTCTTACATTAGCACTTTCAACAATTTTGTGAGTTCTTTTGTTGTAGCATTTATATGCCTTACTTTTTGATGAGTAGCCTAGAAAGATTCCCTCATCTGCTTTTGTGTCAAATTTGCTCAAATCTTCTTCATCTCTTCTAATGTAGCAAGTGCTTCCAAAAATTTTGAACTACTTGACAGTTGCTGGTCTACCTTTCCAAAGTTCATATGGTGTCTTCTCATTGTTCACTCTTATTTGTGCACGATTCAAGATGTAAACTGCTGTATGAATTGCTTCCTTCCAAAAGGAGTCTGCTATCTTGGTTTCATTTAGCATTGCCCTTGCCATTTCTTGAACCGTCCTATTTTTTCTTTCTACAACCCCATTTTGTTGAGGGGTTCTTGCTGCAGAAAATTGCCTTTTAATTCCATGTTATATGCAGAAATTTTCAAATTCCTTTGATGTGAATTCTCCTCCTCGATCTGATCTAAGACATTTTATCTTGATGTTTGCTTCATTTTCAACCAGCTCTTTAAAAGCTTTGAATTTATCAGAAGCTTCAGATTTTTCTTTCAAAAATGCAACCCAAGTCATTCTTGAGAAGTCATCAATCAGCAACATAAAATATCTTTCTCCATTCATGCTCTTGGATTTGGTTGGCCCACAAAGATCTGTATGTATGAGTTCCAATGGCTTTGATGAAGAATGCTCCTAAGACTTAAAGCTTGACCTTGTTTGCTTTCCAAGTTGACACTCTCTACAAATGATATTAGAAGGTTTTGTTATCCTTGGCATATCTCTCACAGCATTTGATTTGCTAACTTTGACAATATTATCAAAGTTGAGATGGCCTGGCCTCTTGTGCAATAACCAACTTTCATCCTCTTGTACTAGGTTGCAACTTTCACAACTTATCTCCTTTAAGATATACAAATTATGTTTCCTTTCAGCTTGAGCAACCAGCTTTCCATCTTTCTTGATATCACATGTATTAGAAAGAAATGTGATACTATGTCCTTGATCACAAAGTTGACTAACACTTAGAAGATTTTCTTTTAGGCCCTTAAGATACAAAACATTTTCTGTTTTTGTTCTCCCATTATCTAGACTAAGTGTTCCTTTTCCTTTTATTTGTTTTCTTGTATTATCACCAAATCTTACTGATCCTTCATTAGTAGGTTCAAGAGAGATGAATTTGCTCTTGTCACTTGTCATGTGCTTTGAGCACCCACTATCAATGTACCATCTATCTTTCTTACTTTCAGCATGTAGGGCGGTTTGAATGAACATTGATTTCTCCTTTTACTTCCACACTTTGATAGGCACTTCTTCCCTTTTAATGGACTTATCTTCCTTTTTGTTTTGCTTTGGAGAATCATTAAAAACTGTCCTACAAGCTTGTGCTTTGTGCCCAAAGTTATTACAATTGCAGTATAAACTATTATAGTCCATTAATGGTGTGAAAGGATTATAATCTCTCCTAACGTAGCTAGGAATATATTTTACTTTATTTTTACAATTTAAAGCCTTGTGGCCAAATTTGTTACATAGAAAACAATACCCATTGAATGTATATGATTGCCTAGTGTTTGATTTTCTTTTAGGATCAGCACTTATCCATTCTTCTTCAACTTGCTTTGATAAGGTCTTGAAATCTTCTTTGGAGTTAGTGACCTTCTTGGATTGTTCTTCAAAACTACCTCCCATTTTGCTTTGAAGAGAATCTTGAGCCTTCATTAGCTCAATCAACTTGCTGGATTCTTCATCAATCTTTGTGTGTTGAACCTTTGTTTTCTCCAATTCCAATTTTAGCATTGCTATCTCTTGCTCCAGCTTTTTACATTTCATCTCCTTTGTATTGAGTTTGTTTTTCAATTCTTCTTCATTTCTTTCAGCTTCCATGATTTGAGCTCTCAAATCTTCAATGGTTTTGCTTGAATTCTCCAAGTCTTTTGTTATCACTTTGACCTTCAATTTGTACTTGGTAGCCTTCTTCTTCAAATCTTCATTCTTCTTATAAGCATAGTGCAGTTCTTCTTCAAGATCCACTTCCTCTTCTTCATTACATTCTTGATCAATCTTTTCTTCTTCATCAAAATCTTCATCAGCATTTAGTTCTTCACATTCAGCCATGAACAATATTTCCTCTTCACCATTGCTAGAGCAATCTTCACTTTGTTCTTCAGAGGTGCTACTATCTTTCTTTGAATAGAAACTCTTCTTATGTTTTTGAAACTTCTTCTTTGAGTTATTATTGAAATTCTTCTTTCCCTTTTTCTTGTTGTTGATTTCTTTTTCTTCTTCACTGGAGCTGTTTTCATTTTGAGGACATATTGAGGCATATGTCCAACTTTTCCACAATTGAAGCATTTAAAAGGAAATTTTCCTTTGTATTTTCCTTTTCCTTTCTTAAGTTTACCCATGAAGTAAGCTTTTGCTTCATCACTTGATTTTTCATCCTTTTCTTCATGCTTGTTCTTGCCTTTTTTGGATGCTTTGAATGAGACTTCCTTTTGTGGTGATCTCCCTTCAATCCTCATCTCATAGGCAGCAAGGATTCCATGTAATTCATCTTTGGTTAGCTGATCCAAGTTTGTTAATTCCTCCAATGCTGCAACCTTGGCTTCAAACTTTGTTGAAAGAGATCTTAGAATTTTTTCAATAATGAAGTCATCCTTGATCTCTTCACCAAACCCCCTCATGAAATTCACTGTTTCATCAACACGAAGGAAATATGAAGCAATATCTTTATCATCCTCCATTTTGAGAGTCTCCAACTTTCTTGTATGAATTTGCAACTTTGCCTTTTTAACTTTTGCATCTCCTTCATAAATATTTTGAAGTTTGTCCCAAATTTCTTTTGCTGATTTGCATCTCATGACTTTTGTAAACTCAAAGAAGAGCATGCTTAGCCTTTGCATTGTTTTCACTTCTCTTTTTTCCTGCTTGATCTATTGGAGGGCTAGTTGGAGGTAAATACCTATCAACAACAGATTGCCACACATCAAACCCAAGTGCATTCAAGTATGCTTCCATCTTGATATTCCAAAAGGCATAATTAGTCCCATCAAAGATGGGTGCTTTCACAGTGTTGCTTAGATTCGCCATATGTGCTCTTAAGGATCTCCTTCAAGTGATTAAGCTTTCAAGAAGGACCTCGCTCTGATACCAATTGAAGAGCACAAAAGATTTACTGAGAGGGGGGGGGTAAATCAGTAAATCAATCACAAACTTTTATTTCTTAATCTTTTTCAAACTTATTACAATCAACTTTTTGATATGAATCAATTTCCCCAAGTTGACACAACTTTATTGAAATAATATTTTTTCAAAGTAGGCACCAACCTACAGATTTACAAAAGGATGATTTAGTAGAGTGTAACCTACAAGGAACACCTAGACCTTTACAAATTTAGTAGGCACCTACCTACAAGGAGCACCTACCCCTAGTGCAAAGTATCAAACCTTGACTTGATGGATGTAAGACTGCCTTCAATCTGATATGCACAAACCCAACTCTCCAATCTGCTCTATGTGATAAATGATATCACTCTAAGCCCACACAAGGAGATGGGAATCTTAGACTGATCTGCTAATCTTCAAAAACAACCACACTCAGATCAAAAAAATGAGTCGGTCTTTATACCTTTCAAATTGAAGAGAAACAACTTTATGATGAAAAGACACGTCCAAAAATACATCCAAATATCTGCCTCTTCAAAGTCTGAATTTGTTTACTCTAAACAAATCATGCATTTAATCTATTATGATTTCTGAAATTGTTTATCTTCAAAGATTTAAATGCACTTCTTTAAAACGATTTTCTTCAAAAGTGAAATACACATCTCTTCAAGCATTTTAATTGATGAACCACGTCTTTTCTTAAAGCACGCTTGGTTGAAACTCATAACACCTGTTGGTGTCTTTTCAAAACAGAATTACCTTAACTCGTGTTCTTTCAAAAACACGTCGTTTGATACTTGTGTTTATAATAAACATGCTTTTCAATGACAACATGTCCCGTGGAAATTTGTTTTAATAAATTCATTTATCAAATACGAATTTTAGAGGAAAATACGCGTTCCTTTCATGGATTGATTAACACGTCTTTTGAAAAAAGAAAAAGAATGTGTCTCCTAGAACCGCGATCAGATATCTTTAACTATCAATCTGTTAGCATGCACTAAACATCATCAATTACAAATTGATCATTGTCTTTAGACATATCGAACCAGATATGATACTTGTCTTTCAAAACGTGTGTCCAGACAAAAGTAATATGCACAATGAATACGCGTGTCTGATGAATCAATTACATCTGGAGAATCATTGACGTCTCTTAAAATACGTATAGAAACTCCACTAAAAACTTTACTGGAATAAAGACCCGATCATCTTACCTTGATAAACTCATATAAACTGAATGTGTAATCTGTCATGAATCCGTCTGAAACCTGTGATATTTGATTCTTCATAATTTGCTTTGACGTATCTATATGATAGTGTGACATTTTGACATCAATGACAATACTTCTAACAAAGCCTACACCTCGGATAGAGTGTAATGTCCCCCTTTTCGGCGAAATCTTGTTTGATGGTGGTTAGTCTATTACTCAGACTCTCGTAGGCTAACAGGATCTGGTTAGAGGGTCAGTAGCCATTTTAGGGGGTATTGTCATTGCCCATTTCTTCACTCCAATATTGGTTTCAGTACAGGCATTTATGGTTCAGTGTTCGCCAACTTTTGATGGCACGAAGATATATGGAGTTTGGAGAGAGTTATGGATATTTAAGTGATTTAAGTTAATTATCTAACTTAACGCTTTATTATAAAGGCAAATTGACTTTATAAATATTGTATCACTTAAATATATCATAAAGTGATTTAAAATTAAATCACTTAAGTATAAAGTGCGCTGAACTTGAAAAAGACAATTATTTAATTGCTTAACTATTGAAAAGTTATTAAAATACATTTGAATTTATTTTATTTGAGAGCTAAGTCATACTTTCTTGATACTCGTGCCTTTTTGGGGATATAAGGCAAAAGGGGCAATTCAACCTCATGAAATGATGATTATTTGAAATTGCTACTTTAATCTTCTCTATGCATTTGTTTGAGACAAGGGTTATAGTGAATATCTTCCATTGGAGAAACGGGAGATCTTCAGTGTTTTGCAGACTTGAGGTTGTGAAAGACCAGCCAAATGTTTGCTACAGGGATGGCTTCAATTCAGAAGTCAATTTGAGCTTCACCAGAGTTCTATGTTCAATTTCTTTCCATTTTTCATTAAGGAAGGGTCTACAGTGGTTGAGGCACCTTCATTCAGCAGATTTGGCATCTGAGGAGCAAGTCGTACATCTTCCTTGGCTGGCTGTACCATTTCAAGCCTAAGGCGTGGGCATTTGGGGTTGAGGCGTTTGAACTAGAAGGCTGAAACGCCTTCTTCTGGAGCCTTCTATCCTTTCCATCTTGGTCACTTGGTATTCTTCAGTCATTTGCTACAATTCTGACAGGGAGAAACCAACATCAGGAGGTAGGCGTTGGATTTCTTCCGTTTTCAAGGTTCTTGACTGGCAAGCTCTAGAATTTCTTATTTAAATAATCTGGAGGTTTCCGGGTATGTTTTTTGTATGTAATCCCTTTGTTGCAGTTGTTTAATACTTAATACAATTGCAATTTCTCAATTTTTGCTTAAATTTTAGTTTTATCAACATTTTATGCTTGGTGTACTTTCTGAAAATGGTCTCAAAACTCATGAAAAACAAACAAAACACTTAAACAGACAGTTTTGGTTCAGAAGTTGAGGTTGAGCCAGCTAGGCTTATCACATAGAGTGTTCCACCTCTTTTGGAATCTTGAGAACTAATTTATCGTTTCATGTTGTCTCCAATAACCTTTATTTCAGCCTACACCTCAAATAGAGTGTTCCACCTCCTTGGGAATCTTGAGATAGAGTTTATCGTCAACCATTCTCGATTGCTCCTAATTCCTCTTGCTCTTTTTTTCGAGAGGAGATAGGATAGTTTTAGCGTTAGCCTAGTTTTAGTTAAGATTTGCGGAAACCAGATGAAACCTTAGCTGCAATGTATTTGGCTTTATACCTTGTGCCTCTACTAGTTGCATCAAAAAGATGGGAATTTATAATACTTTACTTTTTACGCATATCAACAAAAGAGGGAGCTTCCCCTCCTAATTTGAAGAGAAGTTAATACTGTGCATAGCTGTCCATTGCCAGTACGCACTCTAGAGGTGCGAATTTTAACGCCAACAGAGTCAATTTAGATGTCAGTTTCAATTTGGGATACTGTCTAATATTCTTTCACCTCAGGTTTATATTGTTGCAAATTAGTGTGATTTTCATTCACCTATCATAGGAGGCCTTTAGGTTTGACTAGACATCCCCTCTGGCCTAGGGTTGAGAGGGCCTTAGGACCCCACACCCCCTTAAAACATCCTTAAACCTAAAACAAAGACAACTAACACCTAAAAACAAAAAGATCCAATTATTTTGCCATTTTGTGCAACAACTGAAAACTTTTGTGCAACAATAGAAGATTTTGGGGATTGCACTTTGTCATTTGAGTCTTATTCTTTTTAGAAATTTTTGTTTGTAGATACATTTGCTCCTTCACCCCATCCATTGTGCGAGTATGCTGATATAGACTCTCCTAGTCTTGTAGAGATTTATGAGACATTTGAAAACATGCTTGAGAAAATGAAGCAAGCAATTCATCACAATGATCTTGATTTGGTATTATATGAGGAACATATTACATCCATCATGATGTGGTAGTGGAACAATATGAACACCTCACCTCATATGGTAGCCTATGCTTTAAATCTAAATGATAAGCACTAAGTCTTGGGGGAGTGGCTCTTGATGATGAAGTGGTGAAAGAAAGGTTGAAGGCCCTTTGAAAGTAATGATAAAGCAATTGTCCTTTGAGCACAATGGCTTGTCTTTGTCAATATTTGGGGTGCAACATTTAGTAAACTAGAGGTGAAGACATATAGGGATGCATTAGCTGAATCTAATCCTATTGTATGGTGGACATGGCATGGAAAGGATGCACTAAGTTGAAGATGCTTGCCAATTGCTTCCTTTCAAAGATTGTTAGTTCTACTACTATTGAGAGGAATTGGTCCACATACAACTTCATCCAGTCTATCAAGAGGAATAGGCTTGTCTCTTGACTATTTGAGATGTTAATTACCATGCATAGTGCCTTAAAACTTTAGGATCAACAAAATCTTGAGTATCAATGGACTCCAACTACACGATGGGATGTTGATCCCAAAAATGCCACATAGATTGATGAGGAGTCACAAGAGGGATTGGTTGGAGTTCACTTGGATGAGGTAGTCCCTAATATTGGGAGTGACTCAAACTTAGATAAGTAGACATTGAAATGTTCTTAATTTGTATGTTGATTCATGTGAACTCTCAAATTTAGCTCTAATGTTTCATATTATGTTTATATAATGAATATGATGAATGTCTTATCATATGAATATTTGAAATTTCCTATATTTTTTAAATATCCCTATTTTTTTAATTGTCGTCCTCTAAAACACTACATCTTTGTTAAAATAATTGTCATTGATGGATTGAAATCGCAAAATAACATTGAATATTATTTCTCGTATGTAGAAGCTGAATAACATATCCGCCCAGGATAACATTGAATATTCGCCCAGGATAACATTGAATATTCGCCCAGGATAACACTGAATAACATATCCGCCCAGAATAACATATTCGCCCAGGATAACATTGAATAACATATCCGCCCAGAGACATGGATATTCATGGATGCCATCAAAACTACTGGATACTACAATTCATAATGAAGACTATTCAAAATACGAATCATGATCGTGAATCTAATCATCATTAAAATAATCGCTGTATATAATGCGATTTTACAATAAAGCACGTATGTTAGAAAATACGAATCACTTCATGATCGGGTCTTTCTCCAAAGTCGTAACTTCTAAAAAAAAAAAGGGGAAAAGACAAATACAAGTCGGGTCTTTCTATGAAGAGACGTGGTCTCATTAAGTGTCTTTTGAAATTAAAAAAAGGAGGAGGAACGTATGTCTTTTTATGAAGAGACGTAATCTCATAACATGGTGCGACTCTCTAAAAGAGACGGGTCTGTATTGAAAAGACACATTCAAAAGATAATATTATTGTTTATGAATATCATAAACAAAGAAGCTGAATATATAAAAAAAAATATATATATAATAATATATATATATGTTAAAAATAAAACTTTAAAAATACAAAATGAAGAGGTGTGAGTAAGATATGATACAAAATGAAGAGGTGTGAGTAAGATATGAAAAGGGAAAGACATGTTTCTTCATCAAGTGTAGCAATCTTTGAACATGATACATATTTAACTCTTAAATCATTTTTTCGGTGTGGCTGAGCAATTGAAGACTTGCAGTTCAGTCAGATTCCTACCTCCTTGTGTGGGCTGAAGGTGATATCTTGGATCACACAGAGCAGATTGGAGAGTTGGGCTTGTGCAGATCAGATTGAAGGCAGTCTCACTTCCATCAAGTCAAGGTTTGGTGCCTTGCATTAGGGGTTGGTGCTCCTTGTAGGCAGGTGTCTACTAAATTTTATAGAGGTCTAGGTGTTCCTTGTGGAATTCAATCTACTAAATCATCTAGTTGTAAATTTGTAGGTTGGAGCCTACTTTGAAAAAATTATTATTTCAATAAATTGTGTCAACTTGTTGAAATTGATTCAAATCAAAAGGTTGATTGTAACAAGTTTAAAAAGATTAAGAAATAAAAAGTTTTGTGATTGATTTACTGATTCACCCCCCCCCTCTCAGTAAATCTTTTGTGCTCTTCAATTGGTATCAGAGCAAGGTCCTTCTTGAAAGCCTAACCGCTTAAAGGAGATCCTTAAGAGCACATATGGCGAATTCAAGCAACACTGTGAAAGCACCCATCTTTGATGGGACTAATTATGCCTTTTGGAATATCAAGATGGAAGCATACTTGAATGCACTTGGTTTTGATGTGTGGCAATCTGTTGTTGATGGGTATTCACCTCCAGCTACCCCTCCAACGGATCAAGCAGGGAAAAAGAGAAGTGAAAACAATGCAAAGGCCAAGCATGCTCTTCTTTGCAGCCTAACAGATTTTGAGTTTACAAAAGTCATGAGATGCAAATCAGCAAAAGAAATTTGGGACAAACTTCAAAATATTTATGAAGGAGATGCAAAAGTTAAAAAGGCAAAGTTGCAAATTCATAGAAGAAAGTTGGAGACTCTCAAAATGGAGGATGATGAAGATATTGCTTCATATTTCCTTCGTGTTGATGAAACAGTGAATATCATGAAGGGACTTGGTGAAGAGATTAAGGATGACTTCATTATTGACAAAATTCTAAGATCTCTTTCTACAAAGTTTGAAGCCAAGGTTGCAGCATTGGAGGAATTAACAAACTTGCATCAGCTAACCAAAGATGAATTACATGGAATCCTTGCTGCCTATGAGATGAGGATTGAAGGAAGATCACCACAAAAGGAAGTCTCATTCAAAGCATCCAAAAAGGGCAAGAACAAGCATGAAGAAAAGGATGAAAAATCAAATGATGAAGCAGAAGCTTACTTCATGGGTAAACTTAAGAAAGGAAAAGGAAAATTTCCTTTTAAATGCTTCAATTGTGGAAAAGTTGGACATTATGCCTCAAAATGTCCTCAAAATGAAAACAGCTCTAGTGAAGAAGAAAAAGAAATCAGCAACAAGAAAAAGGGAAAGAAGAATTTCAATAATAACTCAAAAAGGAAGTTTCAAAAACATAAGAAGAGTTTCTATTCAAAGAAAGATAGTAGCACCTCCGAAGAACAAAGTGAAGATTGCTCTAGCAATGGTGAAGAGGAAATACTATTCATGGCTGAATGTGAAGAACTAAATGCGGATGAAGTTTTTGATAAAGAAGAAAAGATTGATCAAGAATGTAATGAAGAAGAGGAAGTGGATCTTGAAGAAGAACTGCACTATGCTTATAAGAAGAATGAAGATTTAAAGAAGAAAGCTACCAAGTACAAATTGAAGGTCAAAGTGATAACAAAAGACTTAGAGAATTCAAACAAAACCATTGAAGATTTGAGAGCTCAAATCATGGAAGCTGAAAGAAATGAAGAAGAATTGAAAAACAAACTCAATACAAAGGAGATGAAATGTAACAAGCTGGAGCAAGAGATAGCAATGCTAAAATTGGAATTGGAGAAAACAAAGGTTCAATACACAAAGATTGATGAAGAATCCAGCAAGTTGATTGAGCTAATGAAGGCTCAAGATGTTCTTCAAAGCAAAATGGGAGGTAGTTTTGAAGAACAATCCAAGAAGGTCACTAATTCGAAAAAGGATTTCAAGACCTTCTCAAAGCAAGTTGAAGAAGAATGGATAAGTGCTGATCCTAAAAGAAAATCAAACACTAGGCAATCATATACATTCAATGGGTATTGTTTTCTATGTAACAAATTTGGCCACAAGGCCTTAAATTGTAAAAATAAAGTAAAAAATATTCCTAGCTACCTTAGGAGAGATTACAATCCTTTCACACCATTAATGGACTATAATAGTTTATGCTACAATCGTAATAACTTTGGACACCAAGCTCAAGCTTGTAGGACAGTTTTTAATGATTTTCCAAAGCAAAACAAAAAGGAAGATAAGTCCATTAAAAGGAAAGAAGTGCCTATCAAAGTGTGGAAGAAAAAGGAGAAATCAATGTTCATTCAAACCGCCTTACATGCTGAAAGTAAGAAAGATAGATGGTACATTGATAGTGGGTGCTCAAAGCACATGACAGGTGACAAGAGCAAATTCATCTCTCTTGAACCTACTGATGAAGGAACAGTAAGATTTGGTGATAATACAAGAAAACAAATAAAAGGAAAAGGAACACTTAGTCTAGATAATGGGAGAACAAAAACAGAAAATGTTTTGTATGTTAAGGGCCTAAAAGAAAATCTTCTAAGTGTTAGTCAACTTTGTGATCAAGGACATAGTATCACATTTCTTTCTAATACATGTGATATCAAGAAAGATGGAAAGCTGGTTGCTCAAGCTGAAAGGAAACATAATTTGTATATCTTAAAGGAGATAAGTTGTGAAAGTTGCAACCTAGTACAAGAGGATGAAAGTTGGTTGTGGCACAAAAGGCTAGGCCATCTCAGCTTTGATAATATTGTCAAAGTTAGCAAATCAAATGCTGTGAGAGATATGCCAAGGATAACAAAACCTTCTAATATCATTTGTAGAGAGTGTCAACTTGGAAAGCAAACAAGATCAAGCTTTAAGTCTAAGGAGCATTCTTCATCAAAGCCATTAGAACTCATACATACAGATCTTTGTGGGCCAACCAAATCCAAGAGCATGAATGGAGAAAGATATTTTATGTTGCTGATTGATGACTTCTCAAGAATGACTTGGGTTGCATTTTTGAAAGAAAAATCTGAAGCTTTTGATAAATTCAAAGCTTTTAAAGAGCTGGTTGAAAATGAAGCAAACATCAAGATAAAATGTCTTAGATCAGATCGAGGAGGAGAATTCGCATCAAAAGAATTTGAAAATTTCTGCGTAGAGCATGGAATTAAAAGGCAATGTTCTGCAGCAAGAACCCCTCAACAAAATGGGGTTGTAGAAAGAAAAAATAGGACGGTTCAAGAAATGGCAAGGGCAATGCTAAATGAAACCAAGATAGCTGATTCCTTTTGGAAGGAAGCAATTCATACAGCAGTTTACATCTTGAATCGTGCACAAATAAGAGTAAACAATGAGAAGACACCATATGAACTTTGGAAAGGTAGACCAGCAACTGTCAAGTACTTCAAAATTTTTGGAAGCACTTGCTACATTAGAAGAGACGAAAAAAATTTGAGCAAATTTGACACAAGAGCAGATGAGGGAATCTTTCTTGGCTATTCATCAAAGAGTAAGGCATATAAATGCTACAACAAAAGAACTCACAAAATTGTTGAAAGTGCTAATGTAAGAATTGATGAAGGAAAGCAATTCAAAGAAGTTAAAAAAAGTGATCACCATGTTCAAACTATGAATAATGAAGACAAAGAGGATGAGGACTCCCAAGAGGAAGAAAAGGAGGAAGAGGCAAAGGAAGAAGAAACTTCACAAAAAACTCCCATGAAGACACCAAAGACACCTTCCAAATTTGTTCAAAAGAACCATCCTGAAGATTTGATTCTTCAAGATAGATGTAGATCTATAAGGAAAATGGTGAATTACAATGAAGATTGTCATGCAGCATACCTATCTCAAGTTGAGCCCAAAACTTTTGAAGAAGCAAGCAAAGACAAAAGTTGGATTGGTGCAATGAATGAAGAATTGGATCAAATAGAGAAAAATGAAACTTGGGAACTTGTCCCAAGACCAAAAGATAAGAATGTAATTGGCACAAAATGGGTTTTTAGAAACAAATTAAATGAAGATGGTCAAGTCACAAGGAACAAAGCAAGGTTAGTATGCAAGGGCTATGCACAAGTTGAAGGAGTAGATTTTGAGGAAACATTCGCACCAGTTGCAAGGATTGAAGCAATTAGAATGTTTTTATCCTATGCAAGTCACAAGAAGTTTAAGGTGTATCAAATGGACGTCAAATCTGCTTTTCTTAATGGAGATCTAGAGGAGGAAGTTTATATTGAACAACCCGAAGGCTTCCTATTATCAGAAGACAAGGACTATGTGTGCAAATTAAAGAAAGCTCTCTATGGGCTTAAACAAGCTCCTAGAGCTTGGTATTCTAGACTTGACAAGTATCTCAAAGAGCAAGGTTTCAAAAGAGGAGATGTAGACAGCAATTTATACATTAAAGAAGAGGATGGACACTTATTGATTGTGGTGGTGTATGTAGATGACATCATTTTTAGTGGAGATAAGGACAAAATGTGCAAAAAATTTTCATTATGTATGCAAAAAGAGTTTGAAATGTCAATGTTGGGAGAATTATCATTTTTCCTTGGGCTACAAATTTCACAATCAAGTAAAGGTATTTTCATCTCCCAAACCAAGTATGTGAAAGAAATGTTAAAAAGGTTTAGAATGGAAGATTGCAATCTTGTGAGCACTCCCATGGTTACAAGCTGCAAGCTAAGCAAAGATGATGAATCCCAAGAAGTGAATCAAACACTATATAGATCAATGATTGGGAGTTTGTTGTATCTAACTTCTACAAGACCAGACATAATGCAAGCTGTTGGAGTTGTGGCAAGATTTCAAGCAGCACCAAAAGAAACACATGTTCATGCAGTAAAGCGTATATTCAAGTATTTGAAAGGCACAATGGAATATGGTCTATGGTACCCTAGTAGCAATGATTTCACTCTTGAAGCATTCACAGATGCTGATTGGGCTGGCAATGTGGATGATAGAAAAAGTACAAGTGGAGGAGCTTTTTTTCTTGGAGGAAATCTAGTGTCTTGGATAAGCAAAAAACAAGAATCAGTCTCTCTATCTACAGCAGAAGCTGAATATATTGCAGCAGCAGCATGTTGCACTCAACTTTTGTGGATGAGGCAAACTTTAAGAGACATCAAAGTGGAGTATGATCATCCTTGCACTATATATTGTGATAATACTAGTGCAATCAATATCTCCAAGAATCCAGTGATGCACTCAAGAACCAAGCACATCCCTATTAAGTATCACTTTTTGAGAGAACAAGTAGGAGAAGGACAAGTATGTTTAGAATACATAACTACAAAAGAGCAAACTGCTGATATATTTACTAAACCACTTCCAAGAGATACATTTGAATATCTAAGGGACAAATTGAGAGTTGTTCCACATCCATCAAATTAATTGATGGCTGCATGTATACAGGGGGAGCTACGCACAAAAATCTTGTAGCTTCATGGAGCTGAAATATTGTTAGAAGACCCCTTGCCATTGATGTCAAAGGGGGAGCTTTTTATTTTCTTGAGCATTAGAAAACAAGGATGTTATTGAAAAGGTTGCCATCAATGACAAAGGGGGAGATTGTTAAAATAATTGTCATTGATGGATTGAAATCGCAAAATAACATTGAATATTATTTCTCGTATGCAGAAGCTGAATAACATATGCGCCCAGGATAACATTGAATATTCGCCCAAGATAACACTGAATAACATATCCGCCCAGAATAACATATCCGCCCAGGATAACATTGAATAACATATCCGCCCAGAGACATGGATATTCATGGATGCCATCAAAACTACTGGATACTACAATTCATAATGAAGACTATTCAAAATACGAATCATGATCATGAATCTAATCATCATTAAAATAATCGCTGTATATAATGCGATTTTACAATAAAGCACGTATGTTAGAAAATACGAATCACTTCATGATCGGGTCTTTCTCCAAAGTTGTAACTTCTAAAAAAAAAAAAAGGGGAAAAGACAAATACAAGTCGGGTCTTTCTATGAAGAGACGTGGTCTCATTAAGTGTCTTTTGAAATTAAAAAAAGGAGGAGGAACGTATGTCTTTTTATGAAGAGACGTAATCTCATAACATGGTGCGACTCTCTAAAAGAGACGGGTCTGTATTGAAAAGACACATTCAAAAGATAATATTATTGTTTATGAATATCATAAACAAAGAAGCTGAATATATAAAAAAAAATATATATATAATAATATATATATATGTTAAAAATAAAACTTTAAAAATAAAAAATGAAGAGGTGTGAGTAAGATATGATACAAAATGAAGAGGTGTGAGTAAGATATGAAAAGGGAAAGACATGTTTCTTCATCAAGTGTAGCAATCTTTGAACATGATACATATTCCACTCTTAAATCATTTTTTCGGTGTGGTTGAGCAATTGAAGACTTGCAGCTCAGTCAGATTCCTACCTCCTTTTGTGGGCTGAAGGTGATATCTTGGATCACATAGAGCAGATTGGAGAGTTGGGCTAGTGCAGATCAGATTGAAGGCAGTCTCACTTCCATCAAGTCAAGGTTTGGTGCCTTGCATTAGGGGTTGGTGCTCCTTGTAGGCAGGTGTCTACTAAATTTTATAGAGGTCTAGGTGTTCCTTGTGGAATTCAATCTACTAAATCATCTAGTTGTAAATTTGTAGGTTGGAGCCTACTTTGAAAAAATTATTATTTCAATAAATTGTGTCAACTTGTTGAAATTGATTCAAATCAAAAGGTTGATTGTAACAAGTTTAAAAAGATTAAGAAATAAAAAGTTTTGTGATTGATTTACTGATTCACCCCCCCCTCTCAGTAAATCTTTTGTGCTCTTCACTCTTGGAAAAGACGTCCTTGGAATCTTGGTGGAACATAGTTTAATTTCCTTTTATTATTATTTAATCTATAGCTAGGTATAAAATTATTTAGTTTATTCTTTTAGTTTATTTATTTCTACTACAATCACCATACTCATAAGCATCTAAATGTGGAGCAACTGTTAGAATATTATCTACTTATATTAATGGTCATATGTAATATTTTGTTTAGTTTTTTACTGTTGCTACAGTAGTCGGCTGTTAGACATTTAATGTCTACAGTTGTATTTTCCTTCTATATATTTTGTATCCTCTTTTTCAGTTTAATGTAAGAAAGTCTTTACCATTCACATGTTATCAGAGCTTTAGGGTTTCTGGGTGTGTTTTAAGTTTGTCATTCGTGAAAGGAAATTTTTTCATGTGAGACTTTCTGAAATCGTGGGTCTGCTTCTGAAAAATTGTGCCTCTGTGTTTAAGATTTTTGTGCCTCTGTTATAGGCAAATATCGCATGTTTTTTTTATAGACTTGTGTCTTAGGCCCACGGATTTTTTCGTGGCTTCTGCTGTTTGGGTGCGTGTTTTTTCTGTCTGCGTTTGGAGGCCACCTGAAACACGTTTTCGTGTTTTTTCTGTTCGCGGATTTCTGTGAAGCATTTGTGGACTTCTGGGCGCAGTTTTTTTTAATTATCTCTGGCTGCGTTTTGGACGCAATTTGGAGATCTTTGAACGCGTGTGTTAGATGTGTTTTCTGCTTTCAAAAATCTGCATTTTTATTGTCATTTCTAAAATTCAAAAGGTCGTTTTTTGCCTGTACCAGTGACGGCTAGGGTTTTTACCACCTGGGTGCTAAGATTTCAGCAGATTCGAGCTCATTTCTGCAATTTTTTTGAGCTTTCATGGCGGCTAGGGCATCCTGCAACTTCGACTAGGGTTTTGACTAGTCAAATCACCTCGGAATTTTTTTTGATTGTAGATTCTTGGTGGGTTTTTCGAGAGCTGAACTGGGTTGTCTTTAGTTTTTTTTGGGTACCTCATTTTTCGTGCCTCAAAATTTGTGCAAGTGGGTGTTGATTTTTTTTGGGTATTCAATTTTTTTTCTTAGTTTTCAACATCCTTTCCTGGGTACTCTTTAGATCTTCTGGGTTTTGTTTTCAAAGTGCCTCGAAATCCGTGTTAGGGTTTCCGCTTTGAATTTGTGCAACTTCTGTTTTTCGTTTTGCCTTCACCAGTTAGACCTCAGTGTATGTGATGGCATCTCTGACGAACATAATGCTCGAAAGCAGTCAAAAGTTCAATGGGAAGAATTACAACACCTGGAAGCAGCGCATGATTACGATCTTCGAATATCGTTGCCTCGATTAGATCATTTTGGGGAACTCACCTCGTCCCACTGTAGTCGGAAAAGACCAAGACAAATGGGATGAACACAACCGGGAAGCCGTCATGCTCATTAAACTGTCTGTCACAGATGAGCAGCTACCTCAAGTACTGTCTGGCAAAACTGCTCCGGAAATTTGGGATCACTTGAAGGCCCTTCATGAAACCTCCGACAAGAGCAGAGCGTTCTTTCTCAAGAACATGCTCTTTTCCATCATGATGGATAAGAAAATGTCCTTATAGGAACATCTGACGAAGATTAAGGACATTCGTGATCAGTTGGAGGCGATTGGTCGAACAATGGAGGAAGAAGACATGGTCGTCATTACTCTGAAGAGTCTTCCATGTTCGTATGAGCATTTCATCGAGACGTTGAATATCACCTCCACCAATGTTGATCTCAAATTTGAAGATCTTTGCAACAAGCTCTTGCAGCAGGATCGATGGCGACAATAGTTTGGAAGCGGTACCAGTTCCACCTCCATAGAGCAAGTGTTCTTTGCCAAATCTTCTGCTAAGAACAAAGAGAAGGCTCAATCTTCTCAGCCGAAAGGCTCTGGTTCTTCACAGGACAGCAAGAAGAAAAAGAACGTTCAGTGCAATTATTGCCATAAATATGGTCACATAAAGGCTGATTGTCGAATTCAGATGGCTTCTGAACAAAAGAAGCAGGGAGGGTCTCAACAAAAGGCAAATGTCGCGAAGCACACTGAACAGAAAGAGTCTGCATTCTATGCTTTTATGGCCAAGAGAACTGTAGATCCAGTCCAATCTTCTGCCTGGTATATTGATTTAGGGGCTTCTCGACATTTTACTCATCGTCGAGATTGGTTCACCAAATATGAACCATTCACTGATTCAGTGATCTTTGGAGGCGGCGAAGAGTACACAGTTGCCGGTAAGGGCAATGTTCAGATTCACTCTGGAGGAAGAAATTTACTATTTCTCGATGTCTACTATGCTCCAAGCATGGAACATAATCTTCTCTCCGTTAGCCAGATCATGAGGCATTCTCCCTAGCTGGATGTTATTTTCAGTTCGTCCACTTGCAGCATTGTTGATAAGGCAACTCGTACTACGATTGCTATGGGACTTGAGGATCATGGTCTGTATAGACTTGCTGATTCGGTGATTCTCAAGAGCATGCTCTGGCAACCCAAAGTACTTCCATCAACAAACTTTGGCATCAGCGTTATGGGCACTTGAATGTGCACTATCTTTCTCAACTGTCTCGAGAGGGTTTGGTTGCTGGTCTACTTGAGATCCAAACTCAAAATCATGGAGTTTGTGGAGCCTGTCAAGCAGCATCAGACACCATTCTCGGATGGTGATTCTTGGCGTGCCTCTAAAAGGTACTTCAATTGGTTCACGCTGATGTATGTGGACCAATGAACACTCCATCTGTTACTGGGTCTAGGTACTTTTTACTATTTGTTGATGATTTCAGTCGCAAAATGTGGGTGTATTTTTTGAAACATAAATCAGATGTGTTCAATACATTTCAGCAGTATAAGGCCTTAGTTGAGAAGGAATCAGGTTCTCACATTGTTACTCTAAGGTCAGATAATGGGGGGGAGTTTTGTTTAGCTGACTTCTCTTCTTTTTGTGCTCAACACGGCATCAAACGACAACTCACCACACCATACACCCCTCAGCAGAATGGTGTCATTGAACATAGGAATCACACTATTACTGAAATGGCTTGTTCTATGATGGAGTACAAAAATGTCCCTAAGAAATATTGGGCTGAAGCAGTTTATACTGCAATCTACCTCTTGAATCGGTCACCTACACAGGCCGTTAAGAAGATGACTCCAGAAGAAGCCTGGTCAGGACGTAAGCCTAAGGTGGGCCATCTGAAAGTCTTTGATTCTACAACTCATGTATGGATTCCAGAAGCCAAGCGTGCCAAGTTGGACTCCAAGAGCCAGAAACTTATGTTTACTGGTTACAACGACAATCACAAGGCATACAGGTTGATTGATGTGGAGATGGATCATCTCATATTCAGTCGTGATGTTGTGATTGATAAGACTACTGGTCCCTTTGTTCCTATTACCCGCCCTAAGGATTAGCCTATGAAGGTTCTTGATGATGGTATTCGTCTTCCTCTTGGTTCCCCTGATGGGAGGGTTTCAGAGCATTTTGACTCTGAAGATGAGGAGTCTACTGGTCTTGATATAGCACCACCTGATCTTCCTCAGGATTCATATCTAGATGACGTTGTTCCAGCAATATCAGAAGATGCTGTTTCTCCTACTCCAGATGTTGGTACTTCTACTCATCGGCCTAAGTGGTGGCTCAAGACTATCGAAGATCTTCATAATGATGAACTCATTGAGGGTAGATCAGCTCGCAGAACGAGCAAGCAGCCAACCACTGTCAATTTTGCTCTTATGGCCAACATACACAACATCTATGAGCCTCAAACATATTCAGAGGCTAAAGGAATTCCCGAGTGGGAAAAGGCTATGTAGACAAAATACCATAGTCTTCTGAAGAATCACACTTGGATTCTTTCTGATCTTCCTCCTGGGAAGAAACCTATCAATTGCAAATGGGTATACAAGGTCAAGTATCATGCAGATGGCACTTTGGATAAATATAAGGCCAGATTAGTTGCTCGGGGTTTCACACAGCGGGAGGGCATTGACTACAAGGAGACTTTTGCTCCTACTGCCAAGATGAACACAATTCGTCTTCTTCTCGCTATTGCAGCTCAATTCGGATGGACAGTTCATCAGATGGATGTTAAGAGTGCCTTTCTCAACGGTGAGTTGCAGGAAGCAGTCTACATGACGCAGCCTCCTGGTTTCAAGGTTGTCGGAAAAGAATATTAGGTATGTAGGCTCGTGAAAGCACTCTATGGACTGAAATAGGCTCCCCGTGCATGGTACATCAAGATTGATCAGTACTTGGTTGATCATGGTTTTCAGCGCAGTCCTTCTGATAGTAATCTGTATGTCAAACACTCTGGTGATGATGTTTTGTTTCTTGTTATCTATGTTGATGACTTGATCATTACTGGCAGTTCAACACATTTGATTGCCGCAATCAAACAGGTTTTGTGTCAGGCTTTTGACATGACAGATTTGGGGCTTCTCCATTATTGTTTGGGTATTGAGGTTTGGCAGACCGTTGGTGGTATTTTTATCTCTCAATCTAAATACGGTCGGGGTCTGCTTGACAAATTTCGGATGCAGGATTGCAAACTTGCCTCCACACTTATGGAGAAGGGGTTGAAGTTATCAGCCAACTTTGATTCACCTCCGGTCGATGAAATGACATTCAGGCAACTAGTGGGCAGCCTCATCTACCTCACTGCCACTAGACCTGACATCAGTTTTGCTGTGAGCTACATTTCTCGTTTCATGACAGCTCGGAAAGCTGATCATTGGCTTGCAACAAAGCGAGTGCTGAGATATGTTAAGGGCACTTCAGATTTTGGCATTCTGTATGGCACATGCAAGGATCCAAAGCTGATTGGTTATACAGATTCAGATTGGGCAGGTTCAGTGGATGACCGAAAATCTACTTCTGGATATGTATTCAGTTTGGGTACAAGTGTTGTAACATGGACCAGCAAGAAGCAATAGGCAGTGGCTCTTTCCTCAACTGAAGCAAAATATCAAGGAATAGTTAAAGCAGCATGTGAGGCAGTTTGGCTCCACAGGATTCTTTCTGACATGCACATGTCACAAGTAGGTCCTCTCTTGTACACTGATAATCAAGGGGTGCTCAAACTGGCCAAAAATCTAGTCTTCCATGAACGTACCAAGCATGTCGAGCTTCATTGTCACTACATCCGCAAGCTGGTAGAAGACGAACCAGTTCAGCTGCAGTATGTTCCAACAATAGATCAAACTGCAGATATTCTCACCAAGTCTCTGAGCCCGGATAAGTTTGTCAAATTCAGGGGGCAACTTGGTGTTTTTGATTGATTGACCATTAAGGGAGGGTGTTAGAATATTATCTACTTATATTAATGGTCATATGTAATGTTTTGTTTAGTTTTTTACTGTTGCTACAGTAGTCGGCTGTTAGACATTTAATGTCTACAGTTTTATTTTCCTTTTATATATTTTGTATCCTCTTTTTCAGTTTAATGTAAGAAAGTCTTTACCATTCACAACAACTAACATCGATCACTTGATTGATCAACTCTATGACGTAATTGAAAACCAAAGTATGTTGCAAGTTACCTTTGGATTCGGAGTTGGCCAATGGATATAGACTTTTCCATCTCTCTACTCATGTTGTTATTGAATTGTGACATTGCCCTATCCTACGATGCCCTCCCTCTTGTTGGGGGAAAGGACATGATGGTGACAAAGCAATGTAAGTTACAAATTTGGGCTTAATATAGAGTATAGAGATGAAGTAATTGTGCATGTGATACCTTAAGATGTTTATGATGTTATTTTTTGGAATTCTTATCTCTATGAGAGAGATGTTGTTTACTTGGAAGAAAGAACCAATATAGGATTTGCTTGGATGGAAAAGATTTCATTTTGAACTCCTATGTTGAAAAGTCCAAGGTCATCATAGCAAGCAATTTATGAGTCAAGAGGCTGATCGGTGCTACTAGAAAATTTATTC
Source organism: Sequoiadendron giganteum (assembly GCA_007115665.2). Classification (NCBI taxonomy): domain Eukaryota; kingdom Viridiplantae; phylum Streptophyta; class Pinopsida; order Cupressales; family Cupressaceae; genus Sequoiadendron; species Sequoiadendron giganteum. Next base: position 145,963,202 of record CM021104.1, read on the forward strand.
TTCCATTTTTGGGTGGACAAGAGCAACAAGAAGAGGGTAAGTAAATGTACTTAGAGCTGTGCCTTGAGTCTAAGGGGCTGCCTTCTCATGCAAAGATTGAACATTTAGATTCACTGTCACCTTCAAAGGCATGTTTTGATCAATTACTTCTTAGTTCTAGGGATGTTTGTTGGGGCAGTCCAAGAAAAGGCTGAAAAATGTGGATATGGAGGCCCACACATTCGAACATTCCATTGACAAGGTTCAATGAACTCCTTTTTTTGGCAAGGGAAACTTTTTTAAGGAGTGAAGAGCTAAGCACTAATGAAGTTAGAACCAACATGGATTTGAGTTTGAGTTTCAAGTTGGGGATCAAATTTGGAGATGCTTAGGAAGAGGACTTCAAAAATCAATCTATTGTGTCCCTTCCAAACTAGGTTGGCTTCCAACAATTCATTAATAAAGGTGTTTTTGAACACCACCTTAATATGCATATATTTAAATATAGAATGTAAATAATAAAATAAAAATATAGAAATAAATAAAATAAAGTTATAATTTTAAATTGAATCTAGGTGCCCAAATATGGGGCCCTAAGCACCTATTTTTCAAGTCCAATATAATATTAGTCAGTGTGTTGTGCAAGCATTTTGCTAAAAAACAGAGATGAAAATCTTTGTGGAAAGACACTTGTGGTGAGGACGAAGCCCTTCAACCACCATTGCTATTAACCTTCAAATTTGTACCTTAGGGTCAATCTAATTTCCAATTTTGTCATCACAAGCCTTATTATTGATTGCAGAATTGTCAACATCAACAATCAAGTATTAGTTGCATGCCCAAATCAACACAAGGATCCTTTAAGGATTAGCCACCACTCACCAAGCCACGGACTTCATTAGCTATGTTTCATCAAAGGGAGATCAACATAGGTGGATAACTAAGCAATGCAATTCATCAAACCTAGGAGGGTATTTATCACTTCATAGTCACCACTCAACCAGGATGTCATGACCCCTATTGGAACACTTGTAATTCCTTCATTAACAAATTAATATACTTTTTATTAAATAAATTAATATTAACATATTCTCTTAATTATTGACATATTCCTTTCTTTTGTATAAAAATATACTAAACAAAGATAGTATTAATAACATAATTAACAAAATAAATCTTATCTCTCAATCGAATAAAATAATAAATAAAAAAGGGATAATAAAACAATAAAATAATTAATAAATAAATCCTACCTTTCTCAACCGAATAAAATAAATTATGCATTTGATCAACCGTTGCACCTGCCTGGTTAATAAGCAACGCATCCCCTGAAGAAGCCCGAGCATATAAAACGCAATCATTGGAGAAAGAAGGAGGGAAAGGGGAATAGACTCGCGGCAGCAGGAGGATTACGGCATCAGGAAACACGGTGAGTAACATCACTCAGCATTTGATATGTTATTTATTTTCTGATTCAATATATAAATGTTTGTGGAACCCGCGAACTGTGGGTTGAGGCGCTAAAAATAGAATTCATTCTTCATCTACATATAGACGCAGCCTATAGATGAGACTACCGGCCCTTCGGGTTTCCATCCTACCAAAGTTAACAAACACCATAGACAATCCGCCAGTAGGCAGCGGTATTGGATAAGATTACCCAGCATAGATATATCCACCTTATATTATGAAAACACTCCATACCCGACCTGTACAAGATAAATATGTACGCAAGTCCATTACTAGAAGGGAATGTCATATTGACCCAATTCGACAGTCACCTGGGAAGAATCCCCAAGTATAGGAAATTACTTCATTTAAGTCACCCGTTGTATATAGACTGGCCCGAGACAATTGAGAATCTGTCTGCAAGTAAATTCGGTCTTTGTTAATACTCTCGTCTGTCAATGATATTAGATCGTTGTTGTGAATTATAAGATAGAAAGAATATAACCATGGTATATACGAATTCACACTGTCATATGTACTCATTCATCTTTGGTATATATTATAACTATGTTGAGATTTTGTGTAACTTATATAGTTGATTACAACTACATAATATATTGGATGGAATTCAGAATAAACTATTATTAAGAGTTGCATAATATAATAAATGGAAATTAGAATAAATCATTGTCGTACTGTCTAAAATGTGTTTGACTCCTATCAAGAGTAGTGGATTATGCTTAAGAAGGTTCGTCTAAAAACCTCACTTAGGTTCCGCCCCACAAGCCCAGGCAAAGGTTGGACAGTTTGCTCCACAGGCCCTAACAAGGGTTGGGAAGTTTATCCCACAGGTCTCTTGCATTGGGTTGGGTCATGGAGGGGTGAGGGTCCTAGGCTTCCTGCCCCATAGGCTCAGAGTATGGGTTGGGCATCAAAAGATGGTAGACCGTAGGCCCCTTAAGGATGCCTCTCTCTCTTGAGGGAATAAGTGTTTTCCTGTTTTATTTCTTTTCTTAAATCTAACTCTACAGATATTCTTATGTTGAATAATTCAGTAAATTAAGTATTAAATGCTAATATGTAAATATATGGATTTGTATGTGGAAATGCAGGTGACCTTACCAAACCCCTATCACTCGCAACCTCTATAACCAGGGACCACCAGGTAAGGGATTCTTACACAGGAACACATCCAAATTTAGGCATTGTGGTCTCAATGGGACATTGTGTATGAAATTATTGAAGAGGGCAGTCCTCCTTTATAGAAGTGATCAAATCTCAATGTGTTGGGTTTGCTTAAGTGATCAAAACTGTAGGGGCCATCCAAGCATGCCAAATATTTGTCAATATTCACCCAAAATCGAGTTTAATTTGCATATTTCACCTAGGGCGACCTAGAATCATGAATTATGACTCAGGTTGAGCAAGGGAAATCTAATCCTTGAGGGTTTCATGCCTCAAATTACACAGGGGAGCGTGAATCTAGCCATTATAGGTGAAACCCTTTTGAATTACCTAGTCGATTGGCATCCAACAAGTTGTAGGTTAAATTGCAGAGGAAGGAGTCTCCTTTTAAGGCTAGCTAGCAGGCTAGAATTGTTGCTGGTCACATTCAAACCTTTGTATTCTTTTCTTCATAGTAAACTGTTAGCAATCTCCTATCAGGTTCCAAATCCTTGTTATCATTCAAATCTAGGATCAATTATCTATCAAATTTGTTATCAACTGCGTTTCTTTTTGTTTGAAATTTCATGTTAATTAACTGTGAAATTGAAACACGTAGAAAAATGTTGATTATAGCTTCATTGAGAACTATAATGTGAAGTTTGAAGTTTTTTATCCTTGAGAATTGGTTAGAGTAGAGAAAGTAGCCCTAGGGATATTACATTGATATTAGAGTGGGAAGTCATGCCAACCCACTAGGTTAATTTGTGTATGTAGCTGAGTAAAAGAGACCATAGGGCTTTAGAGAGAGAGGAAACATTAGAGGCAGCCACACAAGAGAATAGTAGTAGAAATGGAGGTAGAGGTAAGAAGAAAATGGTTGATCAGGAGTATGAACTAAACACAAATGACACAAATGCTCATGCAAATGATGCAAATTGTGACTGACTCAATTAACAACACTAATTGTACAAGAGCATTCCACAACCTAAGGCATTACCTCCAAAACCTATTAAGGTAGAAGAATCTAAATGAGCTTCGAAGGAAATTATTATGCTTTACTTATAGAGAGCCATGGGAACTAGGTCATAGGTTCTTGGGAAAAGGGTAGGTATACTATATAGAGGTATTTTCTGATGAAGATTTTGATGGAGGGGAGTTTGAACCAAAGGTTGTTGCGGATAAGGTTTTGCATGAGGATCAAGAAGGGGAGAGCATCCAGGTGACATACTTGTAGCACTTTTAGGAGCACCTTTGTATCACCCTCTTTGAGTTGGACGAGTCTGATAGGGACATTGATGACAGTTTTGATTGATAGTGGGGCCACCCACAACTTCATTAATAAGGGATTTGTGGTTAAGATGGGCTTGAGGACAATTTTTTTTGAGGGATTTAATGTTAAGGTGGCTGATGATTTTACTATTCTATGCAACCAAAGGATTTGACAGCTTAAGTTGACTTAGGAGGACATAAGCTATGAGATTATTTCTATGTGGTTGGCATTGGGGAGATAGATTTGGTTTTTCGAGTGCAATGGTTGCATTCACTTGGCGAGTACACACAAAATTTTTAGACTTTGAAGTTGAAATTCAAGTTCTATGGGAAGGAGGTTCTTTGAGGCCTATCTAATGGGGGTCCTAGGATTGTTTCAGCTAAGAGGATGAAGAGAGATTTGGTAGAGGCCAAGTAGCTTGGGTAGTAGATTGCTTGATTAAAGATATAGGTCCATCCAAGGATGGGAGGTTTTATCAGTTGACACCTAATCCATCTTGGATAAACATAGCAAGGTGTTCAGTGAAATCCATTTAGGTTTACCATCAGATTGGGGCTTTCATCATTTGATTGAGCTAGAGGAAGGAGCAAAATTGGTCATCACTACACCTTA
>CM021104.1:145967778-146214975 GCA_007115665.2 Sequoiadendron giganteum
TGTCCAAATTCTCCCCCTTTGACATCAATGGCAAGGGGTCTTCTAACAATGCTTTGTTTTTGTTCCATGAAGCTACAAGATATTATGTGTAGCTCCCCCTGAATATATACTTCCACCAATCAATTTGATGGATGTGGGACAACTCCCAATTTGTCCCTTTGATACTCAAATGCATCCCTTGGTAGTGGTTCAGTGAATATATCAGCAATTTGTTCTTTTGAAGCTATGTATTCCAAACACACTTGTCCTTCTGCCACTTGCTCTCTCAAAAAATGATACTTGATAGGTATATGCTTGGTTCTTGAGTGCATCACTGGATTTTTGGAGATGTTGATTGCACTTGTGTTGTCACAATAGATGGTGCAAGGATGATTATATTCTACCTTTTTGTCTTTTAGAGTTTGCCTCATCCACAAAAGTTGAGTGCAACGTGCTGCTGCTGCTATATATTCAGCTTCTGTCGTGGATAAAGAAACTAATTCTTGCTTTTTGCTCATCCTAGATACTAAGTTCCCTCCAAGGAAGAAGGCTCCTCCACTTGTACTTTTTCTATCATCCAAACTGCCTGCCCAATCAGCATCTATGAATGCTTCAAGTGTGAAGTCTTTGCTGCTAGGATACCATGGACCATATTCCATAGTTCCTTTCAAATACTTGAATATTCATTTCATTGCATGAACATGCGTTTCTTTTGGTGCTGCTTGAAATCTTGCAACCGTTCCACCAACTTGCATTATATCAGGTCTTGTAGCAGTTAAGTACAACAAATTTCCAATCATTGACCTGTAAAGTGTTTGATTGGCTTCTTGAGATTAATCTTCTTTACTTAGCTTACAACCTTTATCATGGGAGTACTTACAGGATTGCAATCTTCCATCCTAAACTTCTTTAGCATTTCCTTCACATATTTGGTTTGAGAGATGAAGATTCCTTTGCTAGATTGTGAAATTTGTAGCCTAAGGAAGAAGGATGGTTCTCCCAACATTGACATCTCAAACTCCTTTTGCATACTTGAAGAGAATTCTTTGCACATTTTGTCCATGTTTCCACCAAAAATGATATCATCTATGTATACCACTACAATCAACAAATGGCCATCCTCTTCTTTGATATATAGATTGCTATCTGCATCTCCTCTTTTGAATCCTTGTTCTTTGAGGTATTTGTCAAGTCTAGAGTACCATGCTCTTGGGGCTTGTTTGAGCCCATAGAGAGCTTTCTTTAATTTGCACACGTAATCCTTGTTTTCTGATAGTAGGAAGCCTTCGGGCTGTTCAATGTAAACCTCCTCAAGGTCTCCATTGAGAAAGGCAGATTTAATGTCCATTTGATACACCTTGAATTTCTTGTGACTTGCATAGGAAAGGAACATTCTAATTGCTTCTATCCTGGCAACCAGTGCAAACGTTTCTTCAAAGTCCACTCCTTCAACTTGAGCATAGCCTTTGCATACTAACCTTGCTTTGTTCCTTGTGACTTGACCATCTTCATTTAGTTTGTTCCTAAAGACCGACTTTGTGCCAATTATGTTTTTGTCCTTTGGTCTTGGGACAAGTTCCCAAGTGTCATTCTTCATTCTTCTCTATTTGATCCAACTCTTCGTTCATTGCCTCAATCCAATATTTGTCTTGGCTTGCTTCTTTGAAAGTTTTAGGCTCAATTTCGGATAGAAGTGCCATGTGACAATCTTCATTATAGTGTATCATTTTCCTTGTAGATCTACATCTATCTTGAAGAATCAAATCTTCAAGATGATTCTCTTGCACAAACTTGGAAGGTGTTTTTGGTGTCTTCATGGGAATCTTTTGTGGAGATTCTTCTATTATCTCCTCCTCTTTTTCATCTTCTTTGGAATTCTCATCTTCTTCATCTTCACTACTCACATTATGTACATCTGGATAGCTTTGTGCAATTTCCTTGAATTGTCTTCCTTCATCAAATTTTACGTTTGCACTTTCAACTATTTTGTGACTTCTTTTGTTGTAGCATTTGTATGCCTTACTCCTTGATGAGTAACCAAGAAAGATTCCCTCATCTTCTCTTGCATAAATTTTCCCAAGTTTTCTTCATCTCTTCTAATGTAGCAAGTGCTTCCAAAGATCTTGAAGTACTTAACAGTTGCAGGCCTTCCTTTCCAAAGTTCATAGGGTGTCTTGTCGTTGTTCACTCTGATTTGTGCATGATTTAAGATGTAGACTGCTGTGTGAATTGCTTCCTTCCAAAAGGAATCTGCTATTTTTGATTCATTGAGCATTGCTCTTGCCATTTCTTGGACTGTTCTATTCTTTCTCTCTACAATCCCATTTTGTTGAGGGGTTCTAGCTGCAGAAATTTGTCTTTTTATCCCATGTTTTATCTAGAAATTTTCAAATTCAGTTGATGTAAATTCTCCTCCTTGGTCTGATCTAAGGCACTTTATCTTGGTATTTGCTTCATTTTCAACCAACTCTTTAAAAGCTTTGGATTTATCAAAGGCTTTAGATTTTTCTTTTAAGAATGCAACCCAAGTCATCCTTGAGTAATCATCAATTAGAAGCATGAAGTATCTCTCTCCATTCATACTCCTAGTTCTGGTTGGTCCACAAAGATCGCTGTGTATGAGTTCCAATGGCGTTGATGAAGAGTGTTCTTTAGGCTTGAAACTTGATCTTGTTTGCTTTCCAAGTTGGCATTCCTTACAAATGATGTTGGAAGGCTTTGCTATTCTTGGCATGTCTCTTACTGCATGTGACCTACTAACTTTGACAATATTATCAAAGTTGAGGTGGCCTAGCCTTTTGTGCCACAACCAACTCTCATCCTCTTGTACCAAGTTATAGCTTTCACAATTTATTTCCTTTAGAACATACAAATTGTCTTTCCTTTCAGCTTGTGCAATTAGTTTTCCATCTTTCTTGATTTCACATGTTTTAGAAAGAAAAGTAACACTATGCCCTTGATCACAAAGTTGACTTACACTTAGTAGATTTTCGCTTAAGCCTTTAACATATAAGACCTCTTCAGTTTTTGTTCTACCTTTATCTAGGGTGAGAGTTCCTTTTCCTTTTATTTCTTTTCTTGAGTTTATCACCAAATCTTACCGATCCTTCATTAGATGGTTCAAGAGAGATGAACTTGCTTTTGTCACCTGTCATGTGCCTTGAGCACCCACTATCAATATACCATCTATCCTTTCTATTTTCTGCATGTAAGGCTGTTTGAACGAACATGGATTTCTCCTTCTTCCACACTTTAGATGGCATTTCTTTCTTTTTAATGGACTTGTCAGTTGTTTTCTGTAACAGCTCCATCCCAACCTTTGACAACAACTGGCAAGTTTTTGCTGAGTAACTAACTTGTTTTCATTCGAGAGTTCCAAAACGATTTCTATTGGAACAGTTTTAAATTTTCAACTGACTTCTAAGTTTCCAGTTTCAGCTGAACGGAAACAACTAACTGTTTCACCAATCGTTTCAAGAAGATCAATAACTGAATAATTGTTAAACTAGGGTTCCTTTGCAAAGAGGTGGAAAGAAAACCATTTCCGATGTCGATACAACTCACAACTAACTTTTAAACTACCAATTCCAACTGAAAGGGAAACTATTGACTGGAACATATACAGAAAATTACAGAAAGATATAACTACTTTCCTTGCTTCAAGAATATAACGAACAAATACGACAACTATTAGACAAGTGTACAACTGTCTTTCTTAAGGTTTAAGAAATGGAAAAACAGCCAGATTTCATTCGGCTATAACTAACTAACTAACCATCTAGGGTTCCCATTATATCCACTCGTGAACCGAGGGAAAGAAGTATCTTCTTTATATTCATTAACTAAATTCAGATCTTTCATTTCAGTTGAATGAATCAAGTAACTATCTAATTAATTAGCTGTAGAATCTTACAACGTACATTTAACATAAAAGAATAACATTCATGGCACAATGAAAGTAAACTTTAATTAGCATTGCATGTACCTAGATTTACGAGTGTGAAAGGATTACGTTTGACATCATCTTCATGCTGTTATACTTGGGAATCTTTATCGAGGGAAAGAGAACTATCATCAGGGGCTTTTACCACCCAACCAAGACCTACTAGCCTCCCGAGTTTCTTCAACTGAAGAACCCGCCCTTCATGAGGGTAATCAACATGGATCAAATTATCATCTTGCCTCTGAGCTTAGTGTCAAGGACCTATACCTCCTGATCGACCTTACTAAGGGTACCTCCCAACTAGAAAAGTCATTCTGATCAGTGGTATATCTGGTACTTGATAGCTGACAGATGCTGAATCTAGCATCGTACCTTGGCCAAGGTTTTTAATATTACTAGCACTCCTGTGCCGATATCTTTGGTACTCCTGTGCCGCTAGCACTCTCACCTTTGCTCGACATGATGATTCTCAAATCAAATTCTAATTTTAAATTAGCAGTTTATTTACCATTTCTTCTTAGCTCGAAGTTATATCTTAACCCTCAAGTTTCATACATAATGAGGGATTCAATGGCACAGAGGATTTTCAAGTCTCCCTTATTTAAGCTTAAGCTAATATCATTAAGCATCTATTTTCAATGAGAAAAGAGTAAGAGTCTCGATTCGACATTTATCACTTCTTTTTAAGACCAACTGTCTTCTCTAAACAAAGGTTATTATCATTGAACTCTTATGCACCGAACGACATATTTAATTTAATGGTCTTTCAGATCTAACCATTCAACTTCATCATTGGTCTCAAGTTAAATTGCAATGGCCGGTTTGCTTGCCATTAAATCTAGCTCAAGGTTGAATCTAACCTCAAGTTTTATACACAAAGAAGAAACTAAAAAGGCGATGAGGAATTATAAGACTTTAACCTTTATCCATACCCTAAGGACTCGGTGAGCAAGGATTAGCTCAGCACCAACTTTTAATTAGAGAGTGAATAAGGATATGTTTTTGACTGAATCAGGCGGTAGAAGTTTATCAGGTAATTTTCAAAAAGCTCACCCTGTATCTTGAAACAGTAGTGTATAACTGACGAAGGTATTTCGAATTCAAGAAAAAGGAGGTTCAGGTTCTCCTATGAAAAGATCTTTTAACAAGCCATCCCTTGAAGACATTATAAGACCTGATTCTTTGCCTTTCAAAAAGACGAGAAGATAATGTTTGTTTTTCTAATCATAAGGTGCTCAACCAAAAAGATTCATTGAAGCACAAACATTGATGTAACAGATGCTTTACTTGCCTGAAATTGAAGAACAGAAGAAGTACGAGGATTCCAAGCTCATTTTCCCTTTCGTAAATGAGGATGTGAACTTCTGTCATACATCACCACGCATAGCTTCCACCGAATGGAATAAGGAGAGCCATTCAAGAAGGCATCAATAGCAATGGAGAAAAGTCGACAAATGGAGTGAGCATAGATCTTGCGGATGTGAGGATATCGTTCTCAGTGAAAGCACCCGATTCGGTTTGACCAAGAACACAGGGAGCCACTAAATATGAATCACAATAACCTTGATGTTGCCGCCTAAGTTCATCTCCAAGGAAGTATAACCCAAAGAAGAACCATGGATAACTCGTCGGATTTGAGTGAAACATTGCGAAGCCAGAGGCAGATTTCGTCTTCAAACCAAAACATTAAGAACGATCAAGGGAAGAGCCGACTAGGTATGAGTATAGCATATTTTAAGCCAAAACCGTATGAATAAACGTCTCAGGAAAGAGTGAGTAGGATTCGCCTTGGAAGCTAATTGCGAATGCAGAGGAATTGAGCCCCAGTGAAGTAATGAGAGAGAGGGCAACTAAAAATAAAAAGCTCGATAATGAAAGTGAATAGCGAATATGAAGCTAGGACCCGACGATTTTCCCTCAGGAATGAACGATTATCCTTCACAAAGAAAGCCGATGGGGTTTTCTGGAAAAAGACGAGCTCCTCAACAGAGAGAAATGAAGAACAGAAGAAGTAGCGAAGAGCAGAAGTAACCCCCGAAATAGAGAGAAGCCTCTGATTAAAATGAAAGCTCCACGAAACCTTCGTTCCAAGATTGCATGAACCCCCACGTCTGCTTGTCTTCCATCTTGGTCGTTTCAACAAGAGGCACGATGGAAGACAGCATAAATTCTTCAGTCTCCACCACATGGCGACGACTCCAGCTTAAATTTAATTAATTAGACTTTAAACCTTACTTTCATTTTTATATTAAGATAAATGGAATTTGAATTATACTATGGTTTATTATAACCTTTGTAATTATATACATATAAATTCCAAGAATTAGTTCGCTCAAATTTCAAGAGGAGGTTATTAATAATAATTGAATTAACTTATTTAACAATAATTATTATATTAAATTACCCATGGCCAAGGTCATGACGTCGACACAACTGTCTTGCACTTGACTCAAGGTTTGATGATAAAATTGATCCATTATTAACTGCATCCTCTCCCTGATGATATTTCCCTTTCTCTCATGGCGTCGACAAACCTGCATCGACTGACAAGGATTATGGTTAGACCATTCTCAATGGCTAAATAACATGCATTTAAATTTAATTACATGATCTCATTCAACTCCACGTGAACAATAATTTCACTTTGCAAAATAAAGAGTTCGTTAATATTACAGTTACGACAAAAGGAACAGCTATTGCATTCTCAATGTCATAATCACATGAAAGTAGTTATTTGCAACCAATCATTGCATTCGAATCACACAACCAAACATATAGTCTCAATGTAAGGGATGTGACATTTTCTTTCTTGTTATGATTTGGAGAATTGTTAAAAATTGTCTTACAAGCTTGTGCTTTATGCCCAAAGTTATTACAATTGTAGCATATGCTATTGAAGTCCATTAAAGGTGTGAAAGGATTATAATTACTCCTAATGTAGCTAGGAACATTCTTTGCTTTTATTTTTTAAATTTAAGGCCTTGTGGCCAAACTTCTTAAAATAGAAAACAATAGCCATTAAAAGCATAAGAGTGCCTAGTATTAAGTCTTCTTTTAGGATCAACACTTATCCAATCTTCTTCATTTTTCTTTGAGAAGGTATTGGTTTCTCCTTTGGAATTTGTGACATTCTTGGACTGTCTTTCAAAACTGCCCCTTATTTTATCATAAAAAGATTTTTGAGCCTTCATGAGCTCATTCAATTTGGTGGAGCTTTCATCAAACTTTGTGTGTTGCTCCTTTGTCTTCTCCAATTCTATCTTTAGCATAGCAATTTCTTGCTCCAACTTGTCACATTCCATCTCTTTAGTGCTGAGCTTGTTCTTAATTTTCAGCTTTCATAAGAAGAGCCCTCAGGTCTTCAATAGTTTTGCTTGATTCCTCCAAGTTTTTTGTCATTTCATTGATTTTTGTTTTGTGCTTGGTAACTTTCCTTTTTAAGGTTTCATTTTTCTTGTATGCATACTGAAGTTCTTCCTCGAGATCTCTTTCCTCTTCTTCATTGCAATCTTGTTCATTTTCTTCTTCTTCATGTTTGCTGTTTGTGACTACTTCTGCCATGAATAAAATTTCCTCCTCATCGTTGCTTGGGCAATCATCATTTTGTTCTTCAGAATTGCTGCTATCTTTCTTTGAGTAAAAACTCTTTTTGTGTTTTTGAGATTTCTTCTTTGAATTGTATTTGGAATTCTTCTTTCCCTTTTTCTTGGTGTAGATTTCTTTTTCATCCTCACTAGAGTCACTATCATTTTGAGGACATTTTGAGGCGTAATGTCCAATCTTCCTACAATTGAAGCATTTAAAGGGGAATTTTCCTTTTCCTTTCTTGTGCTTTCCCATGAAGAAAGCTTCTGCTTCATCATTTGATTTTTCACTAGGTTCTTCATGTTTGGTTTTACCCTTTTTGGATGCTTTGAATGAAACTTCCTTTTGTGGTGCTCTCCCATCAATCCTCATTTCATAGGCAGCAAGAATCCCATGAAGTTCATCTTTTGTTAGCTGGTCTAAAATTGTCAATTCTTCCAATGCTGCTACCTTGGCCTCAAATTTTGTGGATAGAGATCTTAATCATCAGCAATATCTTCACCATGTCCTCTCATAATGTTCACTATTTCATCAACACGAAGAAAGTATGATGCTATGTTTTCATCTTCATTCATCTTGAGGGTCTCCATCTTCCTTCGATGAGTTTGCAGCTTTGCCTTCTTTACTTTGGCATCTCCTTCATAAATGTTTCGTAGTTTTACCCATATTTCTTTTGCTGATTTGCAATGCATGACCTTTGTGAATTCATAATCTATTAGGCTACAAAGAAGAGCATGTTTAGCTTTGGCATTGTTTTCAATTCTCTTTTTCTTGGCTTGATCCGTTGGAGGGGTTGCTGGAGGTGTATACCCATCAACAACAGATTGCCACACATCAAACCCAAGGGCATTCAAATAAGCTTCCATCTTGATATTCCAAAATGCATAATTAGTCCCATCAAAGATGGGTGCTTTGATTGTGTTGTTGTTACTTGCCATAAGTGCTCTTAAGGATCTCCTTCAAGCGGTTAGGCTTTCAAGAAGGACCCGCTCTGATACCAATTGAAGAGCACTAAGATTTACTGAGAGGGGGGGGTGAATCAGTAAATCAAATACTTTTCTTTTTCAACTTTTAAAATTTAACTCAATATCAACTTCTTAATATGAAACCAAAGCTATCAAGTTTGACTTCAATTAATATAGAAATGTTCAAGAGATTTTATACAAGTAGGTGCTAAGCCTACTTGAATATTTGATAAGAATTTTTTAGTAGGTTCAAACCTACAAGGAGCACCAACCCCTTAAATTTGTTTAGTAGGTACCTAACCTACAAGGAGCATCAACCCCTAATGTGCAAGGCACCAACCTTGACTTGATGGTGTAAGATGGCTGCCTTCAATCAAATCTGCACTCTCCCAATTCTCCAATCTGCTTTTGTGATGAATAATCTCACCTTAAGCCCACACAAGAAGATGGGTTCTCTGATATGAACTGCTTGTAATCTTCACAACCACATCTTGGACTTGATTTGGAAAATGAATATATACCTTGTTCAAAAGATGCAACATTTTGATGAAACAATCTTGTCACTTCAAAACTCATTTGCAACTCTTTAGAAAACCTCTTGTCTTTCATTCGCATATCTTTAGAAAAAACTTATTTGTTAATTTTAATTGATATCTTAAAGATTTCGATTTTAGATAAACTTAGTCGCACCTCTTAAAGATTTCAATCTTTGGTAAACTCATTCGCACCTCTTAGTTAAACACATAATTGAAAATTATGCTCTTGAATGACACGTATTTTCAAGGTCTTATGCTTCCTATTGCTTGCATTTGCTCATATAGAAACATGTCTTTTGGCTGTAGAAACACGTCTTTTGGTTGTTTAAATCTCCACATTTGAAGCTCGCATCTGCTCATATAGAAACACGTCTTTTGGCTGTTTACTTCACAACATTGGTTATGACATAACAAATCACAAGTCGGATTTGTTAGAGTAAACAATTCATCCTCCTAAGTATTTCGATATGAAGATCATATTCATTCAATCTGAAGATGTTATTCATTCGAGTTCAGATCTAAAACTGCATTATTCTGTTTGTAGGATTGAGTTTATGACTACAAAATGACTTCCGCAGTGATTTATTTGTTTTCAATAATCTGATCACTTGTTCAGATCAAATCTTGCTCCTCAGTACTTAACCATGATGACTTCAACAATCTGATTTATTCATTTTTAACAATTTGATTAAGCCAACATGGATGTGAATATATTCTTTGTCTTGACATCAATGACAACTCTTCTAACATAATGTCGTCTATTTGGGACATTCCTAGATTTTTCCCTAAAAGCACAATCAAAATCCAAAATATGAAATTTAATGCATTGAAGTTTGTAAATTTACCAATTGAAATGCCCTTTATAAGATATAAATCTTGGTTTAGGTTTTGCACACAAAATTAGTCACTAGAAATTGACATTAAATCATAAGCCATGAAAATATACATATTACTAATCATTAATAAACATCATGATATCCATGAAAATTAGTCAGATCAAAATCTAATTAAGGCAATAGCCATTCCAATGTGGATTCCCCATAATAATCTCATTAGGAATTTGTTGAAATGGTTGCAAACTGTAGTCTCAAGGTTGGTCGCCCTTGTACTGCGAGAGCATGGAAGCTGGGCCACCCTTCCATCCCTCAGTCCACCTATGAGGCACTCCATCCTCCTTGATCAAGCCCAATAGCACTCATTTTCCTCCCAACCCACGAGCATTGCATCTCGAGGTGGCGTGCTTGATAAGAGCGTGAAGACTACTTCCCTTCCACCAAGCCCGGGAGCACACATTTGCCTCCTGGCCCATGAGTGCTCCATGTTGGGGTGGTATACTTGATGGCAGGTTTGTTGAGCCTTCACCTCTCGTGAACTCGAAAGGTTGATCAACCTTCCCGTTTTGCAATCACTTCTCTAAATTCAAAATAGATTATTATAAGAATATATTATCAATATTTATAATAAAGGAAGAATTATAATTACTTATAAGGATCAATAATTGCTACAAGCATCATTATTGCATGATCATATAATTTCAAAACTTACAATAATTACTTTTGCATGAACATATGTATATATATATATATATTTATAGTTATATTTAAACTTACTTCCAAAATATATTCTTGCCAATAATATTTAATCCAGTAGATCTCTTATAATTTCCAATGCTTATTCCATTGTTTCCAATCTGCTTAATTCCCCAATTGATGCCTATTTCCAATGCATTTGTTCTCCCTCTTATACCTTCTAATGAGGAGGGGTCACATCCTTTCATTGGTTATCTTAACAAAGGACACATCCTTTCCCCCACCAAGCGTTGCCTCTTAACTCTTTTAATTATTAATTGCATTAACAGTTTCCTTTCATTAATTCCCCTCGAGCCCATGTAGAATCGCTACTTATAATTTAATAAAGGTTTGTCTTTAATTTAAAGTCTAGCGCTGCCTTAGGAAATCACTGCTATTTAATATCCTCCCTAGTTAGCGATTATTGTTACTGTAACATAGGTTGCGGGGGTTTGGGATTTGGGCATGACAATTCGCCCTTCCCAATATTGCTTGTCCTCAAGCAATAGGATTTGAAAATTCTATAGCTAGTGATAATTGTCTTGGTCATTTTATAATACAATGATGTCTTTGGAGAGTGGTTGTTAGTATACTTGCCTCAACTACCAATAAGGTTAATACCACCTTCTAAAGTATGAGGACAATTTATTGTCTACTATTTCCCAATAACTCCCAACAACAAAACCAAGAGTTGGAAATTGGGAAGGCTTGTTATTTAAGACAAGTTTTCTCTCATTTTATTACCACAAAGATTTTGAGCAATCAATACAAACTCTTGATCACCCTTGTTGAAATCCAGGATGATAGAAAAAAAAGTTTCATCCTTCGTCATGATGGATTACAGGGGTGTTGTGAATATCAAGATACCACTCCTTTGTGCAAAACCACTTTTGCGTTTGAGTAAAAGGATTTGGATGCCCTTTACTATATGTTGTATCCTTTCTTTCTAAACAATCAAATGACAATTTCCTTAGATAAAGTGTACTTCATTTCACATAACTTTCAAACCAAGTTTTGAGGTAAGTTTATTTCTAATGAGGATATAATAAAGAAGCCAAAAACATCTTTCAACATATATCACCTTGTCATAGTGTAATGTCCCCATTTTCGGGTTCTCTTGCTTTGCAGATGAAGATGACTTTTCGGGTTTGTGTTATCTTGATCAGAGGGGTAATTTGATGTTACCAGTGAGCTCAGATGGTTTAGAGAAGTTATTTGATGCTTTCAGATGTTATTTCCGACTTCTGGTTTGGGCTCCAAGATTCTTGGAGAGAGAGCATCTATTTATAGTAAGTCACACCTAGTTAGGTCTGTTCATCATCTTTCATCATCGGGATCACTCCTGCGTAGTTAGTTTTCAATTCTGGTGCATCTCAACCGTTTCCGTAATTTGGATGTATTAATGAGCTATATTTAATTAATTTCGCTAAGGTTATTATTTTTATTAAAATATTTAAGGGGGCACCTTGGTGTTATAGCTCGATGAAATTGGGATAAAAAGTTTTAAATGTTGGGATGCTAAAAAGTAACTTCGTGTGCCGAAAAATGTTTTAAAATAAAATAAATCACTTTTTGGAGTTGAAAGGTTTAATAAATCAATAAAATGATTTTAAAAAAGGAGTTTATGGAAAGTTCCCTAAAAAGCTTATAAAAAGGGGAATTGAGAGCCCATTTGGTATGTTCAGTTTATTCTATTTCTCTGATTGAAACCCTTGTGGTTTTGGAGATTGAACCTGGTTCATCTCAACCTTTGGAGGACGAAAACCCTTTGGGGAAGATCGGTTTCGGTGGTGAAAGATTCCTCCGTAGCCGGTTGCAGGTGGAATCAATTAGATTTCATGCAGGTGTTGCATGATTAAAGATTAGTAATTTTCTAGAGGTTTGTAGGAAAATGGAAAATTGTTGTTTTCTTTGGTTTTGGACAAAGATTATTATTTTGGTTATGATTCAAGGTATCAAGAAAGCAAGTTTAGACGCCATGAAATGAAGATATGTTGCTAGGTGTGATCATTGCTAAGCTGGTCATGAGGTTTTAGTCATGGTTGGGTGTGATTATTAACTAGCTGGGCGTCATACTCAAGGTGTCAGGAATGAGGGTTTGGACAGCAACAAGAAACTAAATACATTCTTTGCTGGTTGTCATTTTTCTAGAGTTGGTGTGGTCTTTTAGAGGAGTTCGCAACAACATGAGGAAAGGTGTGAGGATTTTTGGTTGTGTGGTAATCTCCTATTAAGAGGTTTGGAAAAGAATTATTCTACATCTTTGTAATTGTTAACAACAAGTTGTAAGTCCTCTATTTGTTATTTCAGTCATATTGAATGAATGACATTTGTTTGGTATAATGCCTTAAGCTGTTTTATAAATGATTGAAATGTTTATGTAATGCAAATACTTTCCAAAACCATTAAACATTTGAGCAAACAATTAGGGTCAAAAAACTCTTCACAAGTGAATGCAGCTAAATTGTTTGACAAAATGCCTAACCATTAAAAATTGGGAAAAGTGTAAAAGTTGGCATAGAATTTGGCACGGGTTATTACACATAGACTCATAGGTAATTAATGACATGTTATAACCTTTGAATTACATATTCTCTAGATGATACTGTAATGAATGCCCCTGATTTTTTTTCGTTTTATGTGTATTGTTTTCAGAATAAGGCAAAAGTTGCAGAAGGCTTTTATGTTTTGTTTCCATTCATTGCATTGAACACATACATTGAGATATTCATGAATAAACAAGGAAAATATGAAGTAATTACATTGAACATAATTCCATTTAAAACTCTATTATATATCAGAAGTTTTCAATCATAAATCAGACCTGATATTATGCCCTTAACAGAAGATTTTATCCAAATGAAGGTGCAGATTGGAACTTCATGCACACTGTCCAAACCCTAAAAAGTGGCGCTAGTCCCTAGGAGGGGCGATTGGCTCCATAAATTCATATACCCACCATAAAAATCCAACCAGTAGCTTAGATGGGACATCCAGCCATGGAGAAGTCACGAAATAACACCCAAATGGAGTTTCCAAAGCACCACAAAGATATGCTTAGTTTTGCACTTTCCAGTTGCTCAGAAAAAGTAGTTTCAGACCTTTGGAAATTCATCAGACCTCAAAAAAGGCAGTAAACAACAGAAAACTCTCACCAAAATCAAGAAATCCACACACGAAAACATAAGCTCCAAACCCACATCAGAAAACTATGAAAATCTTCATTCTACCAACACCAAAATGCTCCAACAGCAAGATAAACATTGAAAACTTCGAAGCCAAAACACCAACCAGCTAGGGTGTGTCTCTCACCATCGAAACCAGCAATGTGAGAAGAGGGTTTTCGTCCTCCACCAACGGTTTTTGAATCTTGGAGAAATTCCAGCAGAGTCTCCTTAAGTTGCCAAAACTCACATAACCAAATGAGAGCTCAATAGCTGATTAAATAGAAGTGAAGGGAGGAATTAGGGCAACATCCAATTTGAAAAGATCTCTCCAAAACCCCATGCCCATCCTTTCCTTTTCAAAATTTTCTTTAACATTTTAAAATATAATCAAATATTGCCTCAAGGGGTCGCCCACTTTTGGGGGCACAATATTTTCCTAAATATCATGAAATAAACCTTTATAATAGGCGTCCACTTAATGTACAATGTCCCCTCTTTCAAAACAAGGTTGATCAACTAGGCCAAGGGGTCCTTTTAATAACCCAAGCTTATTTCCTCAATTAAAAAAGCAACTTTAACACTTAAGTGACAAATTAACCAATAATAATTTTGACCTTTTAGAGAACTCACCCCTGCCAAGAATGGAAATTCTACACTGTTGCTGAATAGGAGCTGAGTTACCAAAAATAGCACTTTCTAAAAATAGTAAGTGTGCCAAACTCCAAATTGGCCAAAAGAAACTCAATTGGAACTTCAAAAAAATAGTAAGTTAACTGTAGATAGTAAATTACCCAAAAAAGCCTAGAAAACTCCTCTCAGGTTGCCAAAGTTCCCTAACCAACAACCCACTTAGCCTACGGGAATAGGAATAGGCTAATGGTAACTCAGACTAGTTATGAATGAGAAGGGGACATTACAGTCCTCCCTCTCCAAGATTGCTTGTCCTAAAGCAATCACAACTTAGGATGTTGTAAAATCTGCTCATTCTCCCATGTGTTATCCTCTATTGACAAAATCCGCCACTTCACCAAATACTCTGTGATAACCCTCCTCTTGATGGTACGCTCTCTGAAATCAATCACTGCCTATGGAACAAGTATCGATTTGGCCTCCTTATCCAATGGAGGCAACTTTGCTGAAGGAGTCACATTATGCTCGAGTGCCTTCTTGAGGCGTGACACATGGAAAAAATTATGCACCTTACTCCCCTCGGGTTACTCAACCTCATAAGCCACCTCCTCAACTCTCCTGGTGGCTTTAAATGGACCATAGAAGTGAGGCTTCAGCTTCTCTGATCCACTCTCACTATTTGTATGGCTACAATCGCACATAAACCATGTCTCATACCTCAAATTCCCGCACAATACAGTGTCGATCAGCATACAACTTCTGCTGATTATGTGCATGTTGTTATCCCTTAATGACCTCATAATATCTTGACTCTCCTTCAAGAAATCCTTGACTCTGGGCACTATACACTCTCCAAATAGCAAATCAATAAAGTTGGGAGCTTCATAGCCATACAAAGCCATGAAAGGAGACATCCTGATAGACATGTGAAATGTGGAGTTGTAGCAAAACTCCCCCAAGTGCAACCAATTAATCCACGCTTTTTGCTGCCCTGAAACATAATCACGCACGTAGCCTTCCACCCATTTGTTAACTATCTCAATTTGTCCATTAGTTTAGGGGTGGTAACTAGTGCTAGGAGTCAACTTGGTACCACATAGTTTGAACAACTCTTGCCAAAGCAGGCTCATGAACTTGTTGTCCCTATCACTGATGATGTTCTTAGGTGCCCCATGAAGTCTAAACACTTCTCTAAAGAACAAATCTGCCATCTATAATGTTGTATACCTTGGTGAAATAGCAAAAAAGTGAGAAAATTTGGTTAAATGGTCCACCACAATATAGATGCTTTCCCACTTTTAAGTAGGAATGGATAAAGGCTGCAATAGACCAGCAGGGTAAGTATGTTCATTTTTATTCTGTTGGCACACTTGGCACTCATGAACATACTTAGTAATGTCCTCCTTCATCCCCTTCCATGAGAACCTCTCACGGGTCTTCCTGTATGTTTTGTAAAAACCGCGATGACCAGCCATTGGAGTGTCATGGGAAGTCTTAAAAATCTGCTCTCATCTTGGATTCAAGAACCAACATTATCCTCTCCTTATAGAAAATCAAATCATCCCTTGCCTTGTACCTTTCATCCTACAAAGTACCATCTAAGATGCTATTAGCAAGGGAATTCTTAGCATAATCAACTTGTATTCTTTCCTTGCAATCTGCTTTTAATTCAAAAAATGAACACAAATGAGGTCTCCTAGGCAATGCATCAGCCACTACATTCCTCTTCCCTTTGACATAAGTCATAGGCTTGGAGTTTACTAACCCATTTCTATTGCCTTTTACTTAGATTCTTCTAATTTAAGAAATATTTCAGACTATTATGATCAGTTTTAACAATAAATCTCCCTCCAACAAGGGTACTGCCTGTATTTAACCAAAACATGCATTATGGCTAACATCTTTTTATCATAAATGGAATAACCTCTCTTTGTTCCCCTCAACTTCCTGCTCTCATATGCAATCAGGTGCTTGTTTTGCATGAAGACAACCCCCATATCATCTCCTGAAGTATCACATTCGAGCTCAAATGGTTTAGAAAAGTCTGGAATAGCCAATACAGTACATGAACTCATGAGTTTTTTGATTTGATCAAAAGATTTCTGCGCTGATTCAGACCAAGAGAAGGTCCCCTTCTTAGTCAAATCAGTAAGTGGGGCAACAACTTGCGAGAAACCTTTGACAAACCTACTGTAGACTCCACACAAGCCAAAAAATCCCTTTAGTTGAGTAAGATGAGTGGGTGGAGGCCAATCAAGTATTGCTTTGATTTTCTTAGGATCAACACGAACTCCATTAGTGTTGATTATGTGCCCAAGGTATATCAATTAAGTCATCCCAAACTCACACTTGGACTCCTTAGCGAAAATAGACTCACTCTCAAGAATTCCCAACGCCTCATCCAAGTGCCTCAAGTGCTCTTCCCACGATCTGTTGAAAATGAGGATGCCATCAAAGAAGATCAACACATACTTACGCAACTGTTTATTGAACACCCTAATTATGCAAGATTGGAAAGTAGCTAGTACATTTGTCAAACCAAAAGGCGTGACAAGATACTCATAGTGGCCGAAGTGACATCTGAATGCAGTCTTTTCCATGTCCTCTTTGACCCTAATCTGATGATAACCCGATCTCAAATCTATTTTGGAGAAATAGACCGCTCCATACAACTCATCAATGAGCTCATCTATGCGTGGAATGGGGTACTGGTTTTTAATTGTCTTCTTATTCAATGCCTTGTAGTCAACACACATGTGCATGGCCCCATTCTTATTCACCAACACTACTGAAGAAGCAAATGGACTCTTACTTGGTCTAATGTGTCCCATCTCCAAAAGTTTCTTAATAGCTTTCTCTATCTCATCCTTATGTCACTTAGAATGCCTGTAGGGAGTGGTCACGGGTTTGGCTCCCTCCTCTAGCTCTATCACGTGCTCAATGCCATTAATAAGCAAGGTTACTAGACCACAAAAACTGACCCCACTAAAATACTTTTCGTGGCTTAATCGTATAATAGTTGGAGGGTGAGCTACACTCATCACTACCTTTACGATTACATGGAGAAATAAAAAAGTTGTTAGAGCACAATCTAATCTTCAAACAAAAAAACCTTCTTTGATTGTGCTAAGCTTCCTCTTCCATGATTTGTTTGTAACAATTCGCCCTTATTCGAGCTCTTTATCACTAAATAATAGGCTCTGATACCATATTGAGTTTTAGAGCACTTAACACAATAATAATATTCACATCTCATTCATAGCAGTTGAGACAATACATTTATAGGACTAAGTTGTTCCTAAATTTTTTCTCATATGGTTCTTCCTAAATCTAGAATTAATGAGTTGTTAAAACAACTCACAACAAACACAACAATATGAGCACTAAACATAGATTACCAACAAGAACACGTTGTGGATATATTTACAAATCCTCTTCCCAAAGAGACTTTTGAGTTTCTTAGGCAAAAGTTAGGAGTAATACCCTCTCCTTCCTGCCATTAAGGAGATCTATTTGTAAGAGGAAGCTCTTCATTACATAATCTTACAGCTCTATGGATGCCTTTGCTATTGATGTCAAAGGGGGAGAAGATGGGTAAGGGGGAGCATTGGAGCAAGGGGGAGCTTTGTATATTCAAGATCATTTGCTTGAGAGGTTGCCATCGATGACAAAGGGGGCGATTGTTGAAAAGTTGTCATTGATGTCAGAGATATATGAAGACATACAGACAATGAGCAACAATCATCTTATAATGAATACAACAATTTGAATATAAAGAACAGATAATGACATCAAGCAATCATGATATCAAGTGATGGCAAAGAATTAGGATCAGTAATCTAATATTTGTTTGGGTGTTTTAAAGACAATGAAAGATATACCTTAAGTGGCGATTGAATAAGCATAAACATTTTGCAAATAATAAGTTAATATGCAGCAATTAATATTGAAGTAGCAGTGATAAGGTAAGTTTAAGAGCAATAATGTAAGTGTGAAGCTTATGTACATATTAATACAGCTATGATATTCTAAATGGAGAGCAACTATTATTATGATTCTGGCAAAAGGCAGCGATTCCATGTCAATATGGTAATGAAACCTTTAGTTAATCATGAAAAAGCAGCGATGATATAAAAAGTTGAAGTATGTATGTTGGGAAGGAATGTCTCTCTTAATAGAATCACATCCCTTCCTCAGGTGGCATAAACATATACAAGAATAATAATAAGAGTGGATGTGAGGTGTGTGGAATAGATAAGGATAACAAATAAGATGTATATACCAGATTTATGAAGAGAAAATTGTGAAGATCATTTGCAGATTTATAAGGAGATTATTAGATCATTTGTAGATTTATAAGGAGATTATTAGAAGATCATTTGTAGATTTATGAAGAGACTGTAAGAAGTTTATAGCAGATTTTCATGTGGAGATTGTGATCATTTTGTGGCAGCTTTATGATCAGTTTATAGCAGATTTAAGAAGAGAATTATAGCAGATTGGTGACCAAAAGATTGGTGCCCACAAAGTTTGTAAAAAGAAAATTAATAAAAACAATATTTTTGCTGTGGTTTTCTCCCACAAGGGTTTCCATGTAAATTGTGTTGTTATTGTATTGCTCATTATTTGATTTTACATATGTACTAATTTTGATTAAATCTTAAAGTCATTAAATAAGTTTTAAAAGAAAAAGAATATTGTTATACTGATTCACTCCACGCCTTGCTTCCCCCCTCCTCCCACACCCTCCAACCTCAATATAACTGTGTACTCATCAAAATTTTATTTGTGGAGTGGTTATACTTGGAGGTGGGGCGCATGAGTTGAATGTGGACCTTCTTGACTAGTCTTTGGCTCATGGTTTTGAACCCATGGTTTGAAAAACCTTTCATGGTTTCTTGGGTCTCCTTGGCTTATTGAGGGCTGGGGATGGAGATATTATGGTCATATGTTATGCATGGTTATGTTGCTGGAATTCCTTCAGATTGGGGAGTGTTGATTTCTTGTGAAGCTTGTAGCTGATATTGTGTTGTAACCTTATTGTTCCTGATAATATGTTGGATTCAGCACTTCGGAGGCTGGGTTTCTCCCTTTGCAAGGTTTCCTAGGGTATATCTGGGTATATCTGTATCCCTCTTGCTGTGGTTGTTTCTTCCAAACTTCTCTCATTTTTTCTTCCATTTACCTCTCATTCTTTCTTCCAATCTTGTTCATTTTTTTATTGCCGTTTCTATGTCAGAATGTTACTGAAATTTATATACATTGTATAACTTGTAATTCTCTCCTTGTAGTATTAAGTAGGGAATTGTTTTGTATTTCCTTTTTTTATGCTACAATCAATTATGTACCTTGCTCTCTGGTGAAAAATCAAGAGCTCTCTTTTGGCAATTACAATTCATAAAATCATAGAACTGGATATTTAACACAAATATGGGTTTATAACTTCTTCGATTTGTATCAGAAATGGTACATATGAAGTTAGCTTGCTCAATAAGTGGGAGTTCCTAGCAGAAAATTTTCCATGCTGCTCTTAGATTTTAAAAATTTGAAATGAAAAACAACTGAACAAGCAAAAAAACTTACCACCAAGTTAAAGCAGGCAATATCAATGTGTTAAATTGTCTCCAAACATATTGTTGTCTATGGCTTACAAGTTCAAAATGACCATGGCTTAAACTGTTCTATGTCATGATTTGGTGCCTTTTGAATGACTTTATAAGCATTAGAGATCTATAAAACTTACAAAGATACTCCCATCTATGTTTGACCATGTAGCGAAAAAAAGAGACTGAAAGACTAGGAAGAATTGATTAATTTCTTGGACTGCTCATAAAGTGCAATATGTTGATGATTGGCATTCATAACAGAAGAATCTTTAGAGTTTACTTGGGACTATGTGAGCTTGTTATGAGCGTTACTCAAAGCCTGTGGATTTTGGAGCACACTGTTTTGGACAGCTTACTGTTTCAATGAGGTAGTAGGCCAGCATTATTGTCTGTAAAGGGCTGAAAAGGAAAGAGATCATTCACCTCTTTGAAAGAATAATGAGAAAACGTGTATGGTTATATTGGTAGGGAATCAGTTTTTATCTAAGTGATTAATGAGACAAAAGTGTGGCTCTAAATATAGATAAGATCTCTTTCAGTTCTTAAGAGTTAAGAGTATCCTGCCTGTCTATTGGGACTTGAGAGTTAGTACGGATAGTTTGCGAAGGGATTTTTTTATGAAGCATGAGAACCTCATACTTGAGTTCCTATTATATGTACTGTGACCGTCTGCTTCAGTTTTATACAGTGGTTACTAATACTGGATGGCAGGATGCTATAGCTTATCATGATGTCTCTTCTTTGAGGGGCACTTTTCAAGATCAACTTAATGCCACATAAGAGATCTCCATTGCCATATCTTAAGTAAATTCTTAGACAGGATTTGTAGACTCTACTATAGTAGATGAATTGGGTTCTTCGCAAATGTGATCATGTACAAATGCATATCATCTAGCTTTATCTTTTGGGGGCTTCTTATCTGCATTCTATGGTGTGTTATGAATGAACTGTTATCCCTATGCTCATTGGCTTTTTGAGCATTGGTGGTCATTAGAATAGTTTCACTTCCTATTGTAGTTATTTGTCCTTTTTTTTTTTCTATCGAGTCTCTTTGGTGGTGTTTTTATTGTATATCGTTATTGTGCACAGTAGAGATTCTTTTATGCTTAATTTTTACATTCAGTTTTCTCATATAGAACTTAACGATGATCCTTTGGCTTTTGTTCAGATGCCTTTATTGATCACTAGAAAACAACTTTGTGAGGAAATCATCAAGATTGGTGGACCAGAAGTTCCTGATCAGGTATGATTTTGTTAGCTGTGTTTAATTCCATTTTGTTCATTTTCAGCAGTTCCAATTTGTTCTACATGGATTTTCTTTCTGTAGTTAGTCATCTGATTCAAATCACATGCCTTGCTTTGCTTCTCCATTGGTTATATAACTTGGGATGGCACCTTTGAAAAAGAATGGTTCAATTTTATGTAGAAATTTTTATTTCATTACTTTTCTCTTGAAGCAGGTAATGTTGTCAAATGATGCATCTACGTTAATTGACCTGATGATGAAATGGATTCAGGTATTTGGAAAAAAATCATTTTGTCCAGCTTTTAAATTGTTCTTTAAACTGTTGACTTTAATGTTGACATTTTTTGAACTTAATTCCTCTTGGTGGAAGTATGCCTGGGGCTGCATTTGATGCAAAAGGCCTTCTTTATAAAAGGTCATTTATTTGTTTGATTTGAGATTTGAGTGGACTTATTGTGCAATTTTTTATTACAGGCAATATGTGGAAAATATGGTCACTTTGTAGAAGATTTTCAATCGCCATTTGCAGATGGTAAATCCTGCATATACCTGATTGACTTCTACTTGTCTGGATATATGCCCTGTTCTTGTCTTCTAAAGGTGAAGTTTTATATTTTCCTATTCCTCTATTTTTTTTTCAGCTGTATTGGATAACTATATGTTTATGATATACTAACATATTTCATTCCTTTTTTAGGAACCTCAAGGCGGTGATACTTTAGATGTGATGGTGACGGATTCTTCTGATGCAAAGGCTTGGATTCATAAATATAGTAAAGTGCTAAATGTCATTAAGTGTTTGTATGATATCCCAGAGGTAAATCCACATCTTTGTCCACATAATGAATGGCTGCCTTTTATGATTGCTTGTGACAGTTGCTTTTCTAGCAGGTTCTTCAGGTGACTGATTTCCTTGAAGGAGATCCTTCATGCAATGAACGGAATTTGATCATTCTTCTAACCTTCCTTTCTGCCCAGCTCCTTGAAAGGAAACCAATGGTAAATAACTAATTTTCTTTTGAGCCAATATAACATCTTGGCTTACGTTTTCAAACATTCCTAACTAAGCTGTTGTGCTCTTTTTCTTTAGGATGATAAGTGGGTACAAGCTCTTGAAAGCAGTATTGGCCCTGACAATTATGAGAAAATTGTATCAGATAAGAATTCTCAACAAATGGAGTGCACAGTTGAAGGTGACTGAAAAGACAGTTTTTGGTTCTGAAGACTGTTCAGTACCTTAATTTTTTAGTCATTCTATTATTATATATCTGGTGATCGATACTTTTACACAATTGTAAGTAGAACACTTGGCAGCTATCAGAATCCAGTCATCATATAGATTTGTACTTCAAAGGCGATGCTACCTAAAAATGAAAGAGACCAAAAATGATATCAACAAGACATTGCTTTGCAATGATTGCATGGTAACCCAGGGTGCGTAATAAGGGTAATTTGATGTATGTTCATATTATAGGCTTTCCCTGGGTCTCAAAATCATTTCCTTGTTTGTTTATTTAAAATGCTAATGATGTTACAGAGAAGGCAGCTATTCAAATTCAGTCTTGGTGGAGAGCATTGAATGGAAGAATGCATTTTGCTAGGATTAGGATGGCTGCTTCACATATTCAACATTCTGTAAGAGCTTGGCTTTTAGCCAAGAAACTGCAAAGAAAACAAGGTAGCGTATAAATTATTAGCTATTTGTTTTTGTGTTAGCTCTTTGCATTTTTGCTATTCTATCTAAATTATTATCTTTCATAAGTTTGTATTTTTAATTTTGCATTGTTGGTTCTTGGATCTTTTGTTATAGAAGGCAGGGTTTTCATATGTTATGATTGCTTCCTATAGCTTTGTCATTCTTCTTCTTCTCTAACTTATATATCTTCTACTATTGATATTAGACATTGATGTGTTACTCTGCATGTCTATCTATTCCATCATCTATTAACATTTGATTCTGTAATGCTTCATAAATTTGTAGAAGAGGCTGCAACTATCATCCTATATAATTATATGGGTTTTGTTCAAAGACGACAGTTTCTGAGGACAAAAGCAGCTGTTCTACGTTTACAAGCAGCTTTTAGAGGTTGGCGGGAAAGGCAAAGATACAAGATGAAGCTTAGAGTGGTAACTATGCAACACTTCGTAGTCAAATTATTACAATTAAACATATTTGAAGCTATTTATAATGTTGTGTTTTAATTTTATCAGGCAAGGAGGATCCAGGCCATCTTTCGTGGAGGTCAAGTTCGAAAAATGCTATCACAAAATATTTCAAATAAAGGACTGGAACGTGGTGAAATGGATTATGCATATAAGTATGTTCAACTGCTCGCCAAATTCACAGAGATAAATATAAGTACCGAAGCTGCAAGAACTATTCAGCGATACTATCGTGGTCATGCAACCCGTTTAGCATACACTGACAGAAGAAAATATATATTAAAAGTTCAGGATGCTAATGCTCCACAAGAATTGACTGGTACACAGAATGTCACTCATGGTGTTCTCCATGTTGAATATATTTCTAATTCTCATCAATCAGGTGTGGACAAGAACCTTGGGGTAGAGATTACTGTACGGAAATTGCAAAGATGGTGGAGGAGAGTTCTAGCACATAGGTCAAGCTCAGCTATTGTCATTCAGTCTCATTTTCGTGGCTGGCACTGCAGGAAAGTGTTTTTGAAGTCTAAGTTGGGTGTTATATTGATTCAAGTAAGGATATGCTATGATTATTAGTTTCATGGCTTATTATATGTTTATCATTTTGAGATAATACCATTTACAAAGTGATCAAATGATTATTCCAAAGTTTGGAGTAACGTGATTTTCCATGTGCTGCAGGCATGTTGGAGAAGCCACCTTGTAAGGAAGAACCAAGTTGATATAAGTCAACAAATTTCAAACCTGAGGCTTCGAATTGAAAATTCTGCAGCTAATGTGGATGATAATCTGCGACTGAAAAACCGTCAGACAAAGGAACTAGAGGTACTTATGAATCATAAAACTCCAAGTTCTTCACATGTGCAACTTTAGGTAAATTTTAATCTTGAATAATATAGTGTTAATATTATGGTAACTATAAATAGCTATTTTCAAAAAAAATCTTTTCTATCGACAGATATGCCAACCCAACATTCAAAAAGCTGTTGTGACCACCTTGTTGCTGCTGGGGCTATTGAAAAGCTCTTGCAGTTTAATGAAACTAATCACAGTGCACCGCATGAGGAGGTCCTGAAGCTGCTGGGGCTTCCACAGAAAGGGGCAGGTACAACTCGAAAGACAGGAGAGAAGATTGAGGGAAGCTGAGTTACAACATTGGTCGATTATTCATCTTTTACAGTTCATTGCTGGTGAATCTGGTCGACGAAAATCTGAGGTGCACAAGATCAGACATCAATCTTATCATGTGCTAAAGAGGGCAAGCAGTGGACCTACTGAGCTTCCAAAGCACATTAGTAAGGTGGAAATATTACCAAATTGCTGTCTCGATTTTGTTGAATTTCTAATTTGAGATCATTGGATGAGTCATTTTTTTTTTTTGATGGCCATTCCATGTTAGACGATTACTATCTTTGCAATTGATGAATTGCTTTGGTATTTTGAACATCTTTCCTCTTTGAGAGGTTGCGGTTTGAAACGCTAGAAATCATGAAGCAATGCTTGTATCACTTGTCTGTATTTGAGTATACTATGATGTCTATTATTGACTTTCCCAGAAGACTTATTTGAAAATATCACATACATGATCTGTAAGCATGAAAAAGCAATATAACAAAGACAAAACAACAAAATGAATTTTATTGTATTTTGTTCCCAACTTAGTTTAAAATGGTACTTTGTGTTTCACAATAGGTTGCGATCCCTTCCTGAAAGATCCATCCTCTTCATTTCGAAAGGAATTTGATATAGTTGTGGAAATATGCTGTCCAGTGCTTTTGGCTAAACATGCAACTTATCTTGAGATTTATATGCTGCAATAGACTTAAATGAGCACTATTTTTGCGTCAATGTGAAGCAGGCTATAATTTTTGTGTACGGGGTGCTCTACATGTGAAATCAGAATTGGAAGATCAATGATTTAATCCCTTTGCAGCACTATTTGACCTTTACAAAATGTGAATTAATTAACCTTTACAAAACATGAATTGACTAATGGTCACCCTTCCAATACGAATGGCATGGCACTAACATGTAGCTTATTGAACCCGACTTTAATCGGTTCCATTTGACTGCATGCACGCTCACTGTCAAAGCTTCAAATGGTATTTTTTTTGTTTTCAGTTCAGGTTATTGTTATGATAGGACTAGCCGTAGATATTAATATATTTGAAAGTTAGTTGAAAATATTGATTTCCTATAAAATTAGATCCTGTGATAGAGAACTAGTAAATATGTTAAAAAAAAACTTAATTTTAATTTAGGTCAATCAAATGAAGTGCTTAGAATTCAGTACACTCTAACTCAGATTAATTAGTGACATCTGGGTATTGAAAATAGAACAATTAATACCACTGTAGAAAAAGTAAATGCAATGGTTTTAGATACTTAGCGCTAGGCTTGATAAAGAAGGATAAACCTGATGTGGTCTATATCCATTTTGATAGAAAAATAGGCAACTCAGGTGTGCTCACTATTTAGAATTTTGTGCTGAGTGGTCATGGTTTTTCGGTTCTGATTTGTGGCTTGGATCATTTTTGTGTTGTGTAGATCTGTACTAAATTGCATGGATTTGATTTCTAAAGATTTATCGTTCTTCTTGATTGGCCGATTGAGGCTACTAGATTGCTAGGGGCAAGTTCTCCTAGGTCAATCCTTGAGAAAGATCAGCTATATGATCATGCTAAAGATTGATAGAGAATGGGTATATGTGCAAATGTCCTAGTTGATGCTTTTGAAGGAAATACAAATGCTCTAACATGTGGATTAATGTCCCACATAACAAATTGTTGCACAAATGTGTACTAGATCAGCTCCCAACAACTAGTGCAAAACAGTAAGAGTTAGCAATTTCGGATTTTAAAATTTCCAATTTTAGATCAGATCCATACCTTTTGGGATTGGCCTTGCATCTTGTAGAAATGATGCCAAGACATACAATTTTAGACTATCATACAAGATGATGCCAAGACATAACAAATTGTTGCACAAATGTGTACTAGATTAGCTCCCAATGACTAGTGCAAAAGGGTGAGAGTTGGCAATTTTCAATTTTAGATCAGATCCGTACCTTTTGGGATTGGCCTTGCATCTTGTAGAAATGATTTAGGGCAATAAATGTGGTGGGGGTAAGGTATAAATGTATGAGAGTCTAGGCCAACAAATAAAGTGGATGTGAAAATATTTCTAGATAGAGTAGGGATAAATCAAATGTGTGGGAATGTACATAAGAAGGGAAGTAAATGTGCATAGATAAATATTGAGGAAGGAATCAAACTTGGCACAAGTGTGTGCTACATGTTATGCATACATGAAGACATTCACCCATAATGGGCACAAAACTAAATTGGAAATTGCATGGGTAATCCAAATTTCGCTATTACATTTTGTCCCCACTTTGAGGTGCATGGGAATCCTAGTATGAACATGTGTATTAAAGCAAATGAGCACTACCAAACATGCATGAACGTGAATACTCGGAATTAAAAAGGATTCTTGGTCCATATAGAGTAATGGACCATGCTAGATGTCATTATGTGTACATCCTTGGAATGCATTCTCCATGGGAATCATGTGGAGTTGTGTGATGAAGTTTCATTTGGACATGATGATTAGTCTAGATGCAACCAATTGTAGGGAGGGAGGATATCATGTTGCTAACACTCCTATGCTAATAATGTAGACAATTCCAATTATTGATATGATGAAGCAAGGAATTGGAGGAGAGGGAAAATAATACATGAGATGTAGAAATCTAAGCATGTAAATCATGTAAAGTGATGATTATTGACAAATACATAATGTGATAAGGAACAATATTTCAAATGATAAACATGGTAAACACATGGGCTACAAATATGCCAAGAGATAAGGTTGTCCCCAACATAGGCAAATGAGTGGTGATGTAGCCCTCAATGACTAGAAACAAATGTGTAGGTACATAGGACAATAGGCTAGGTATTAACCCCTAATGTGGCATCCAAGAGCACTTGACATGAGCACATATTGGTTAGGTGAGGTGATAAGTTCCAAGTGGTAAGATAGATCTAGGTAGGAAAAGTGTGATATGGAGGAAGAAAGGATGCCCTCAATGTAAAAGAATAGCTCTAAGAGCATTATAAGATAGTGTAGGTACAAATGGTCATTTGGGGAAAACATGATGCCCCTCCAATGTAAGGATATGACAATGAAAGAACAATATAATGCAACTCTTGATGAGCCATATAATTGACTAGTTTCCTATTGATATTTCATGCTTTTATCTTTACTTTTTGCTAAACTCTGAGACATTACTAGAACTTTCATATAACTTTAAGTAGTTTAAAGCATTTGGAATTGAAACATGTTATATTAATATGTTTATGTATGATTTATGAATGTCCATGAAGTTTAGTAGGATTTTATGTTTAATTTATGGTTGTTAACAATGAGAATGCTTTGGAAAATAAGGACTAACATTTGTAGCAAGATATTTGTCAACCAACAACAATGGGCTTCTCAACTTGTAGCATAAGGATTACAATTCGTTGTAAAGGAGTCAATCTATTGCAACACAACCACTTTCAAAATAATATGGAGGTGATCATTTAATGATTAGATTGTGAATCACAGAGCATTACTTTTACCTTTCAATAAGACAACGAGGAGAAGAATTTTATTCTCAATAGGATTGTTAATTATAATAGAGTTGTTCTGTTGAGCATGTTTTATGTTATAAGTTGCTAAATTTGTTGAGTATAGAGTCTTGTTTGATTTTCATACTCTTGTTCCAATAGTTATTACTTTTTGTTTTGAAACTCAGTCCTCTTCCTATTCTTGAGGAAGGACCCTATATAGTGAGGTACCCTGTCGAGGAGGAGATCTAGATTATGTGTGTTATTGAATAAGATTTCCTTGTTAGATTTTGTTCAACAATTTTGTGTTTCAGATGCAATAAAGAAGAAGTGCTTAGGTAACATATTTTTACGAGTGAGTGATTAATAAGATCTTGTGGACACATCAACTCAAGCAAGGGCCACTTGAGGTATTGTTGAACCACTTCAATTTAGATTGCTAGATTAGATTATGCATTGTGAGTTTAATTGATAGTTTCCAGTTCATGTTATTAT
Source organism: Sequoiadendron giganteum (assembly GCA_007115665.2). NCBI lineage: Eukaryota > Viridiplantae > Streptophyta > Pinopsida > Cupressales > Cupressaceae > Sequoiadendron > Sequoiadendron giganteum. The sequence continues at coordinate 145,996,272 of CM021104.1, forward strand.
GAATGATGCATTGCAATTTTTGAATTAGAATCTATAGATTGATACTCCATTTCATATTCTAGAGGTTAATCAAATTAGGACATACTACATTGTAATGGTTAACTGGTTACAGTCTTGAGCATTAGGTGCTCGTAGCAAAAGGTAGTTATTTGTATTCCTTTATTATGTTTAAAAAAATATAAGTTTATTCTAATTAAAAGATTTTTATTGTATTTATGCGTGTTTCATTCACCTATACTCAACCGATGTGGGATGTTTAGAATCCATGAATGCATATATATTGCCAACACTATTTGAATTTTTATGACTCTTTGGTTGATGATTTAATGAAGCCCTCTCTTGAGTGATGAATTGCTTAGTCCAGGGATTTTTAGGTCCACTGAGCCATGTGAATAATCATTAGCACCAGTTAATTAGGCATTAGAGGAAGCTCAACAACTCTTAAGAGTATTGTACGTCAATATAAGATCATGGTAAGTAATCAATGGTCATGCATAAGCATGTGATTTAAATGTGGTAAATGTTATAAGTGTGTAAATATGAAGGATACATGCAATATTCATGGTTAAAAGAAGCATGAGGATGTGGTACAAATTAGGAATCCACAATGCAAAAAAAGGTGAAAATTTAGAGTGGTAAAGCATAGAGCACAAAATTAGCAAGTGTGCATCAAGGTCAAGTAAAAGGATAGTAGGCAAAGGACTAACCAAAGTGGATAACATAAGTAAGAGTAAAGGGAGGGTAGCTATAAAGAAGGAAATGCGAGAGCAAAAAAGGGAAAATATAAAAAGAGGAAATGCAAATAGTCACCCCCTCCTCCCCAAAGTGTAGGGGAAGGAAAGCATGAAACCAAATTTAGAAGGTGAGAAGATTTTGTAAAGCAGAACAAAAAAGGCCAAAGTTTACAAGCAATAAGCAATCAAAAGGCAAAAGGAATTCGAAGCTATAGTTATATAGTTATATATGCTTTGGTGGTGCTCATGTATCACTTAACAAATTATCAAGGACTCTCATCATCCTCAAAAAGATCATCCCCATTTCAACAAAAGTTCCCATATATGTACTCATTAATTGGTGCTTCATGTTCTTCTTTTCTTACATTTTCAATTACACATGTTTCATCTTTATAATCTTTAATACTTTGCATAAACACAAGATCCATTGGTGCTACTTTAAGCACTTCTATTCTTACCCAAAGTTATTGTGTCTTATGTTTGTGGAGGAATGAATGACATTTGATGCACCACAATTTATTGCTTTGGTTTCCATGTAGTGTTTTGTTTGGTATTTGCACCACCTTTGTTGTCTTTGTTTCCTTTTTTGTTCATGTTTGATTTGTTAATTTGTTAATATCTTTATGTTTTGTTTGTTGTTTCTTCTTATTTTTCCCTTTTTGTTCTTTTAACATCTCTTGGGATACCTCACCAATACCTTATTCATCTTTATATGGAGTTTCCTTTGAAGTTGAATGTATGTATCCAAATCCACATTTGACCTAAACCTATTTGTTGGAATTTTAATATATCTTAATGAATGAATTTGGTACATGGATGTACAACTAAGCACACCATTTTGAAGTGTTCTAGCCATGGTGTACCAAGTAATACAAATAATCTATTCAAAACATGCATAACATGGCACACAACTCATAATTCTTTAGCTCCAAACTTAAGTGACAAGATGATACAACCCAAAGTGCTAATGAATATTCCATTTTTCATCTTTAAGGACACTCATGAATGAACATACATTTTTGTCTTGATACTTGTATTGATAATAGAATCTTGTGTACATGTTATATTGATTTTAAGGGTCAATGAGAACATGAATATCATGATCACACATTTTTTCTGAAATGTATAATGGTCCATAATGGTTATTTTGTAGTATTTTAAAAGGAAGCAAGCTATGTAGAAATACTTCCTACACTAATATTCTAAGGAGAGTGTTGTGTAAATTTCAATATTTTTATAATTATAGAAAGTAGAAACACATTTGAACATAAAATAAACAATATAACATAGCACAAGTGTATGTGGGGAAAACCCTTTCGAGAGAAAAAACCCCACACTTCAAAGCAACTCAATGTACATTATTTAGTAAACTACAATTTCAATACACTTGCAAATAAATCCTTCATTGGAGTATGACCAACTAGAGATCTAGAGGAATTCTAACAACTTATCAATATCTACAGTACACACAAACTCCATCTCAAGCACCCAATACATAAGAGATACAAAACTTGAAACCATCAAATGGTAATAAGAAACCCATGAGCTAAAACCACCCAAAAAGTGGCACCCTAATTATCGCTTGATCAAAGTTGCCTTATGATGTGTCATAACATGCATCATAAGTTGGTCAACAAGTGTAACTCTCCCATACAATTATTTAATATGTCCAAAAACATTTTTTATTTCCGATGCAAAATTTTGGAGGTCATAACTATTGATCCAGTAGGTTGATTGGGACCTTTTTTTTCAAATGGAATAGATCAAAGAGATCTACACAAGAAGCACCACTATAAGTAGTGAAACAAATAAAATATAGGTCCTAGGCCCTTTATGCAAAGAACCTAGGATGTAATGGGGGGTATTTTCTTTAAGTTTCATTAAGGTGTAGATCACAAGGTGAGTAGATTGACTATCAACCTCAAAGGTGAGCCAATTAGACTTGGATCCACATCCAATTGAGGGTAGGAATGAATTATAAATGATTTAGAAGTGATTTGAAATGATTAAGCTAATTAAACTATATGACCTAATATGTAAACTGTAATTTCCCGAAGATAGATAAACAAAAACAAACATTTGCATGTGGATCTGAGGAGTGCAAACTAATATGTACCAACCCAAAATAATTGTTTCGAACATTGTAGAAGGACGTAGTTGTTAAGTGGTGAATGAGTACTTATAGGGATTTTCTACTCAACTTTTGGAGTCCTCTGGTGTTGGATCTGAGATTTTGTTTCCCACTTGTCCCACTGTCGAAATGTCGTAAATAAATTCTATAGGTGAGTTTCTGTGTCTTGACAAGGTTGATGATAACAACTACAACAATGCAAAATGGATCTTCAAGCTCTCTTCAATTGTCTTCGAACATTTAATTTGCACATTCACAAAGAGGGAAAATATTGTGTCATATAAGGGCTTGCCTCAGTCAAACCTCATGTAAGTGTTCCCACTTCCACAATGGCAATGTCAATGATAAACCGATAATAGAAAGAAAGGAAATGATGAATGAACAAAATTGCTGCAACTCACCACCCTTCAATGGCTTCCTTGAAGGACTAAATTCATACCATCACTCCAAGGGTGTGGATCTTGATTGATAGTTTTTCTTGAATGCTTGGATGCTTTGAGACCTACAACAATGTTAGCTTTCACAAGAAAACATGAACACACATAAACTTGAAGAGCACAAAAGATTTACTGAGAGGGGGGGGTGAATCAGTAAATCAATCACAAACTTTTATTTCTTAATCTTTTCAAACTTTTTACAATCAATTTTTGATATGAACCAATTTCCCCAAATTGATAACTTTATTGAAGTACTATTTTAAAATAGGCACCAACCTACAATTTTACACCAAGATGATTTAGTAGAATGTAGCCTACAAGGAACACCTAGACCTTTACAAATTTAGTAGACACCTGCCTACAAGGAGCACCAACCCCTAATGCAAGGTACCAATCCTTGACTTGATGGAAGTGAGACTGCCTTCAATCTGATCTGCACAAACCCAACTCTCCAATCTGCTCTATGTGATAAATAATATCACCTTCAGCCCACACAAGGAGATGGAAATCTTACTGAACTGCTCTCTTACTCACATTTTTTATGTCTCCTTAGTCTCTGTTTTCATGTTTTGAGTCTTTCACAGATTGACGTCTCTTTAACACGTTTTTCAGAATCAAGTCCTTCACATTCGATGCTTTGTTCCATTATACTCAGCAATCTTCTCCCAGCCTTGATGATTCTTATCTTTCTTTCCATCTTTAGTCGACTTCCATACTACCCATAATAACTTGTGTATTGTGGCAGATGACGTGAAGATTGTAGGTGGACGATTCTTTTGAACGCATAATTACTTTCTTCTGAGCAGAGATAACAAGACTTCATCATGTCTTCCTTCAACCGGTTTATACGATGACCAAGGCAATATCTTGAAATATTATTGGAACACATACACAGGATAATCCCAACATTATTAACAATGTCATTACTTCAAAGAGCGGAGTTTGTAAAATATATATCCGATGCCTTCAACCAGCGCGAATACACCAAGTATTGAAGACACGTAATTGTTCCTTGATTAATATCAATAATAACTGTTTTGGCAACGGCCTGATAATATCTTTAATGCTGGCGTATCAATATAACCATTGTATATATATCTTCAATTTCTATTTATTTGCTATGGCAGCTAGCTTCAGGATACGACAACTCTCATCGGCGGTGCCTCACTTTAATAATTTCATCATAGCGACTGCGATAGTCATAAAGGGCATGTGGTAAGGATGGATCGCATAATCTGTTTGGCCCGATATTCTCTAGTCTTAGAATGATGGCCAAAATAATCGAATTCCTTTTGCATCTCATGAAAAAATTCTTTCATCCATTAACAATCTTTCTATCATTTCTATCAATCTACCTTTGACATCAATGATGTAATTCTAACAATCTCTTATACATCAATGACAACATTTCCAACAAAACTTTGACATGATGTTGGATCTTGAATTGCTGCAATAAAAGATCTAATAATGCTACTCTTGACAATAATGCTTGATAATGAGTGTTCTCATTTGTTGCTTAGATTTCAAATGATTAAAAGACTAGGTATTTGTAGGTGTTTATCCAATTTCCTGAAAATTAGATTCCAAAAGTTGCCATTTACAATTTGAATTTTGAATATAAAAATGCCATCAACACATTTGAATTTGGGTTCTGACTAAGAAGAGAGATCCATTCACCCATGGGCGAATAGGTCTTGGCCCAAATTTCCAAGGCACTCAAAGTCAGGGGCAATTTAATGATTATGCATTTGTTCAATACTCTTTTGTTGATTTTATAGATCAAACATGAAACCAAACAGAAAATGTAACACGAGGCAATGAACAACACAAGATACCCTGGGAAAACCCTCCAACATGAGGGGAAAAACCCAACAAATATATCTCTCATATAATGAAGGAATAAGAGCAGAAATCTACTTTACAACTCAAGCCCAAATCATGGCCGAATTTGATACAATGAATAATAACACATCTCCTTGATGCAAAGATGCAATTGAATATGTTTCTCCTTGAAATCGGCCTGCTGCTGCAAGATGATTCATTGCTGCTCAAGTGTGAACTTCTACTTGGAATGCAAATTATCCTTGATGGAATTGATTTACGAATGAACAAAAGTGACCTTGTATTTATACAAAATGAGGTGACTCAACAAGTAGGTCGGTCTCCCTTATTAAATAATTAAATTACAAAATACAAGGTAAGGTCAGCCCAAATATAAGATCACCAATTATTTACATAAGGTCGACCTTCTTATAATTTGAAGTCTCAAGCATATATAAAATTGAATAGCCATAAGGCTACATTCATTTTTTCCATTCTCTTCTTGTAAGTCGTGTAGGATTGGAAGTATAATCCAGACGCTGCAAAACATCAACACTCCCTCTCAGCTAGGGAGGATGCTTCCAGCTGCAAAAGACGTATCACCTCATCGTGAAAGAAAATAAGATATCACCTCATCGTGATATCAACCATCATGGCTACCTCCATAGATGGTATGTACAAGTGCTCGTCACTCAATGTGATGTTGTCACCTCAATGTGACTTTCACCATGGCTCTTCCAGAGGGTGAAACACAAGTACAAGAAAATCATAACGAACTCCCTCACGTGATGTTGTCATGGAGTCACACACATGACATCCACCATGGCTCTCCCAAAGGGTGGAACAAGGGCTTTCACCTCAAACTTCTCTTGAGGAGAAGAATGCATTAACAAGGGATTTCACCTTGAACTTCTCCTAAGAGAAGAACTCATAGCTAGGGGATTTCACCTCAAAATTCTCTCAGAGAAGAACTCATTACCAAGGGATTTCACCTCGAACTTCTCTCAAAGAAGAACTCATTAAAAATGATCACTGATACCGAGACTCCCTCTTAGCTAGGGCTTCATTCTCCACCATATCAAGCTTGTCTCAAAGGTACACAAACATTATCCTGAAGAGATGCTTGATGAGAATGACTGCCATTTGCTCATCAGTGCTGATATATCTCAGTTGAATAGCTTTCCTCAATACCATATCTTTGATATAGTGGTATGCTTAGTTTTGTCATGAAACACTTGGAAAGATAGAAAGCTTCTCAAAGCTTTGATTAACACAATGGATGATAGTTGGCTCCTATGATTGTCCAACCAATCCTGCAAGGAACTTTCGAATCCACACTGCTTCTCGAGCTGCCATACAAACTGTAATGTACTCGGCCTCTATTGTACTTAGTGCCACAAAAGACTTCTTTTTGCTATACCAGGATATCATCGCAAACCTCAATTGAAACAACATCCAAAGAAACACGACCATCTTCTTTAGGTTAAGTAGGCTCCCTTTGAATCTTCAAACACTTGCCTCAACCTCCTGACCTCATCGTCCAAGATTGCCTGCAACGCTTGCCTTAGAGAAATGGTTTCCAACGCACACCTCTATAGAGATTCAGGGTTGTCCTCTTCGACCTTATCTCAGATCACTCTATAGGTTTGCGGAGCTACCAATGTTAAATCCAAGTTGATTGACTTGAGAAATGATCTCAACTACTGAAAGAGGTACTTCAAGAATTTAACATCTGGCCTTGCAACACTGCAACCATTACTTATTCTTAGTGAGTCATAGAACTCATAGAACTCCCTCTGAAGGTTAATTCTTCCTCTTCGAAGAGATGTCTTCAGCCATTCACTCAGTCTCATAGCTGCAAGCAGTGTCTCCATTCTTTAACCTATAGAATGCATCAAGCTCTTCTTGAAAGCAATCTCTTACACTTCTTGATCTGTCCTAAAAGCATTAAGAAGAGATTACTAATAGTTCATGGAATTCAAATATCTTGAACAAAAGTACCATTGCTAGAAGCATACATGATTGACTATCTGAATGTTATTAAATTAATTTAATAACTATATAACAATTCATGAACATTACTCAACCATGCAATACTTATCTCATTGAAATCATGATCTCCTGAGTAATCCCAGATAATTAAATCATCATTTATCTTCGTTGATTCTCACATGTCTTTCTTCCATTTTCTTGGAAGAGCTAATCTCAGCATAACAAAAGACAATCTACACAGAATCATAGATCATGCATATAAAGAATCAATCATAATCGTAATTTTAGTTCATCTCATATTTCAGAGTCACACTTAGAAATTAGCATGAAACAACTTGTAATGAATAATTGTTAACTCTAAAGAATCTTATCCCAGTGATCACCATTTACTGGTCACACGCAATCCAAGCAAATGATGTCAGATTTGCACAATTCAGAAAACTAAAATTTAGCCTAGAGGAAAAAAATCAAAGATTCAACCAAGGAATACTTATCTCTACTAATCGGGAACTCTTTTTTAGATCTGCATTTTTCCTGAGATCTGAATAGTGCGCTTTGCTCCACCCTTAGCAGTGGCGTTGCTTCTGATTAATTCCAAGCAAGATTGTAGTTACTCTCCGAGTGTCCAAGCGTTGTTAGGTAGATCGATATCACATGTTTGATGCCCCAACTTTGGTTCAGGCTGGCGCATTTAGCCACAATCAATGATAACTGAATTGAAGTGGTGACTGGGTAAAATTTGAATGGTTCCAATAGAAACTAAGACTGCATTTATACTCATTTCTTTCATTGATTACAATAAATTCCCAACACCATATGCGTCAAGATCAAATCACGATATGGCGATATCCAAAAGTTGAAGTGAGTGCTGCTACTTGGCAAGGATGAGGCTACTCCGTTGTTGTTGGCAACAACTAGACTTCATAGTGAGATCTTCCTGACATAGAACACAAATACCCAGAGAGCCCCACCTGATACAAGGATTCGTTCGGTAACTTCTGAAGGGGTCTCAGAAAAGGCAATGCCTAAATATTCCATTGATGTGAATGATATTCAGGGGCGCGATGGAGTCTACAGACTTAGATATGGAATTCGTTTCTCTTCTCAACTTCGTGCGATATAATGATGCTCAGGAATGTATGCAGTTGACAGGGCTCTCGAGATGCTGGTGCTACATCATTTCCACAAGCCCGTGTACTTACTGGTGGTGATGACTAACATAGTAAATCACTTAACAGGAGTTTCAGTTGCCTTTGAAATACCCGTTCTCCAGTCCTTGACTCAACTACAATGCTCTAATGCTACAATCTGGACCTGGTATGAACGACGTATGCCAACTTTAATGAACGAAACTCTTTTCATCACTTTTATTGTTCTGAAGGGAGAGACGCATAACACCTGGAAAATTTTCAGGTGCAAGTGTGAAAGTGATGCCATCAAAGAGAATCCGAAAATATAAATTGTAACATTAATTCTGCCATAATCTTTATTTTAAATGAAGACACGACTTTCTCCAGATATGCTATTGATTCCAACATGCTACCCTTATCAGCTCTCTCAAATTTCTGAAGACAAGACTTGTTTCACTGAACTTGCTTAACACATCTGATCAAATCCCTCAAACTTGCTCTAATACCATGTTGATTTTATAGATTAGACATGAAAGCAAACAAAAAATGCAACACATGAGACAATGAACAACACAAGATACCCTGGGAAAACCCTCCAACATGAGGGGAAAAACTCAACAAATATTGTCTCATATAATGAAGGAATAAGAGCATAAATCTGCTTTATAACTCAGGCCCAACTCATGGTCGAATTTGATACAATGAATAATAGCACCTCTCCTTGATGCAAAGATACAATTGAATATGCTTCTCCTTGAAATCGACCTACTGCTGCAAGATGATTTGCTACTATTCAAGTGAGAACTTCTGCTTGGAATGTGAATTATCCTTGATGGACTTGATTTACGAATGAACAAAAGTGACCTTGTATTTATACAAAATGAGGTGACTCAACAAGTAGGTCGGCCTCCCTTATTAAATAATTAAATTACAAAATACAAAGTAAGGTCGGCCCAAATATAAGATCATCAATTATTTATATAAGGTCGGCCTTCTTATAATTTGAAGTATCAAGCATATATAAAATTGAATAGCCATAAGGCTACATTCAATTTTTTCATTCTCTTCTTGTAAGTCGTGCAAGGCTGGAAGTATAATCCAGACGCTGCAAAACATCAACATCTTCGTCCTTCAAAAAATGGTAAAAATTATGTTTTAGAATGTGCTTAATTTGGAAAACTAGAAGCTTAATTAAGCAAAATATTAGGGGACAAATTATATTGTGAAATTGCTTAAGGTATGCAATTTTCTATAGTATATCTAGCCCCCACTTTAGTGAGATTGTGAACTTACGCTCAAACTCACACTAAAGTAGAGAAATATATGTCAAGAGGGGTCCAAGTGCACAAATGTTGAAGAGATGGGATGCCAAAGGATCGGGGGAGGTGATAGAGCCCCTATGATCCAATATCCCATGACAAACCAACATAGGCATAAAGGAACACACATGCATGATACACAACAACACAAGACAAGATACACTAATGTACAATGTCAAAGTAAATGCAAAAGGAAAAATGCCAAACTCACCTCAGGAGGTGCAAACAAAGCTCACTTTAGGGGTGCAAAAAAATCACCTCAGGGGGAGCAAACAAAACTCACCTCAAGGGGTGCCAACAAAACTCACCGTAGGGGGTGCCAATAAATTAAAAGACAAGGTCAATACCTCAAGGGGTGATATAATAACACCACTTCGAAAGGTAATCTTAACAACATCAAAGGGGCACATGACATCACTATCAAGAGATGACTAGTCATGGAATAGAAAATCTTACCTTAGGGAACACCAACCATAGTATTACCACTATGGAGAAAGTCACATGCCAAGAAAGATCGCACTCTCGTAGGAAACCAAGTCCAATACTATCACAAAGAGGACACATCACATGGATTAAAGGCCACACTTTGGCTAACAATGTCACACTTCCTAGGAGATGCATACTATCATCACTAATACGGGACAATTTTTTATGCAAACAACAAATGGGGGACTATATGTGCCCCTTAAAATGTTAGTGTACTTGGTACACTAACGTTTTAAGGAGAAATGAAGGGACCCCAATAAGGAATAATCCTAGGAAAAGGCTACCGAACCCCTTGCCCCCCAAGGGTAAGGAAAAAGGTGATCCCAAATGGATGATGGTATCCTGCTCTTTGCAAAATAAAATATGATTGCATAAAGCCAAGTTTATAGCCCCATGCATGGCAGTGAATATGTTATGATACTGCAACTACCACATGGCAAGGAGCAACAACTAATGTTATTTGTTTCTTGTATGATCAATTGAAGGACAATAACCAAGACCTCTTGTTGTTTCTTGCGTGTTAGGATCTATAGGGACATGGATACCTTGTTCTTTTATACCACATCCTTTTCCATTATAGAAAAATTATTTCAAAAGTTGATACCCTCTTCCATAAAGTTTTTCTATTTCTTTTGAGGAAGGTAGTTTTTCGTAGTCACTTTCATCATATGTAGATGTGTAATCAATGTTCTCCTCACTACTAGAAGTTCTGAACTCTTGTGTCTTGGATGTTTCAATGTTAGATTGTATTGATATCATGGTGACTTTCTTATCTTATTCTGATTTTGATTGCATAATCTTGTATTCCCCAATGAATGTAGGTCTGAAATATGATGATCCCCAACCATCTTCCAAAAACAGTCACAAGTGAAATACACTTATCTTTTTCCTCAACTTGTAAAGGTTCCACTCTATAGTTGGTGTCAATGTTCTAAGAGGATTCATCATTCCTTTCTCAATTTGTAAACAACTTTCAGATTTTGAATCAAATTTTATCATGTAAACTTTGTCGTTGTAAGTATATTTCAATAGATGATGTAATGTTGAAGGCAATTCATTCATTTCATGAATCCATGGTCTACCCAAGAGAAGATTATAAGAAAGATTACTGGGCATAACATGGATGGGAGTTTGTAAAGTAACCTTACCAACTTTGATAGGTAATGTTATCACACCAAGCAATTGTTTTCCCACATTATCAAAACCATGAATAGACAACTCAACTAGTTAAATTTTAGTCTTATATACACCAATTCTATCCAAGAGGTTCACACTACAAACATTAAGCCATGAACCATTGTCAACGAGGGTACACCTAACCCCAACTTTATTAATAACATACAATATCATCAAAACATCATCTTGTTTTTGCATTTCCAAAGGATGTAATTCACTTTGATGAAAGACAATGTCCATACTAGGTGAATTCATATTCTCAATCAAAGCTGCCACATCATTTGGTTGCACACTAGGAGGACAAAAAAATTCTAAAAAGCATTTTGAAGCATGCTATGGTAAGTAGGTGATGTTTGAATCAAATCCCACAAGGATATCTTAGCAGGAGTGTTTCAAATTTGTTCAACAAGATCATATTCTTTACCACTATGCTACTAGATATTAGGTGCACATGGGAGGTATGGTTGAGGAAATGTGATGGATGTTGGAGTTTGTCTTGATTTCTTATTGTTTCTAGTGTTATATGTGTGAGCTACAGTATGATAACTTGGTTGTTGTGACACATGATTACTAGTAAGTTGTTTTGCAAAGCTTAGGATATGGCCATGAGGTTTCAAAGTCCTATAATGAGAAGTGGTTTAGGAGGTCCAATAACTAAAGGAATCTTAGGCATTTCAAAAGGAATTTTAGGAGGCCCAATGATTAGAGGACTCTGAGGAGGTCCAAAAGGATTTTTTGGAGGTCCAATAATCAAGGGAGATATAATGGCCAATTGCGCGTTCATAACCTCAACAGACTTAAGTTTTTGTTGATGATCTTCTATTAAGGGGTAATCTAATGTTTCCTTAACATCTTCATCTATACAATCCATAAATATTTCATCATCTTGTCCAACAATACTTTATTGATTAAGAGGGGCATCGAGAGAGAAATAAGCAAGATTCTCATGATGCTCAATGATTGGATCTTATAACACCAAGATACCCTTAGGCAATGTATTGACATAAGCATAAACATGATTTTCATGATTGCAAGTATTGTATTCTATTTCACCAAACTAACCTCACACATAGGAGAGATCGTGGGAGAGGGGTCAATGAAAAACAATAGAAAAGAGGAAGTAAACTCATTTTCATATGCTTTTAACAAAAATTCCTTAAAATGCTTAACAAGATCTGAGAATAGAATATGAATTATGATAACACAAGATTTATATAGTGAGAACATGATGTAAACAATTGTCCGACATATCTAAAGTGCAACAATTTTTCCCAAATTTGCAACAAATCAAGAAAAATGACACATTTCTTGCACATGCAATAACACTTTTTTAGAATTTCAAAACAAACTTCTGCAAGTAGGAACAAAGTGAAACTATAGAGGCAAAAATATGTGCAAATTTTTTTTGAGACACCCCTAACAAGATAGGGTTGCCCAAGGGTGTCTAGATCTTGGTCAGGGGTTCTAAAAGTTCAAAATTTGACTGTGTACTCAACAATTTAAGATTATCGATTCTACTTGCAAATAGTTGTAACAGTAAATGAATTTCCAAAAAACGCTTATCCCAATTTGATGTAAAAGACAAGTATACAAGAATATTGATGATGTTTGAATAAATTTTAATGCAAATTCCATATCTAAGTTGTAATAATTGATTGAATGTAAGATGCAAAGACTTGAAAATGATGACTTTTGAATGAAATTTTTGATTCTAAACAATGAACTTTCTTTCACTAAATGAACTAGATGCAAATATGCCTAAAAAAATGCAATTATTGATTCCAAAATAGGGATATGCAAGTATAGTGAAACTGAGTAGATAGAGACATAAAAGTGTGAAAAATATTGCAGAAACACCTGTACAAGGACAGGGTCACCCAATGGCAATTGAGTCTTTGAGCAGGGTTCTGAAAATTGAAAATCTAAATGTTTAATTTGATGTTTAAGGTTGTTCTTATTTGCAAATAGGTTTGATAGTGACTGTTTTTCCAAAATTTCCAATGAAATGCAAATGCAAATGTATGATAATCTATAAATAAAAGTGACAATTATGAGTGCAATTTTGAATGGAATCCTAATCTAAATGAATGCAAAACAACCTAATGCAAGATATGATGCAATATGAATGTAATATTTTTTGAATTTTATGAACTTTTTATGATGCAAATTATGAAACTATAAGTGAGCAATGCACGACAAAATGATGCAAAACCTAGATCTAGGGTTTGAAAGACTTCCAAATCAAAAAATTATGATGTCAAATGTCAAGTTCAACATAATGAAACATAGAAAGAGGGATCATATGTCCTAAGTGCTTAGAATAATAGGATTTAAGGCCTCTTCCTAGGTTTTCATTAAGGATGTAGATCACAAGGTGAAAAAGATTGACTTTCAACCATGAAGGTGAGCCAATTAGATCTACATCTACATTTGTTTGAGGATGGGGATGAATTAGGAATTATTTGGAAGTGATGTGAAATGATTAAGCTAATTAAACTATATGACCTAGTATGTAAAATGCAATTTCTTGAAGATAGATAAACAAAAGCAAAGATTTGCAAGTGGGTCTGAGGAGTGCAATCTAATATGTACCAACCTAGAAAAAATTATTCCGAACACTATAGAAGGATGCAATTGCCAAGTGGCGAATGAATCCTTGTAGGTCTTTTTTTCTCAACTTTTGGGGTTGTCTGGTGCTGGATCTGAGATTATATTTCCCACTTGTTCCACAATCAAAATGTCGTAAATAAATTTTTTAGGTGAGTTTTCGTGTCTTGACAAAGTTGATGACAACAAATGCAACAATGCAAAATGGATCTTCAAGCTCTCTTCGATCCTCTTCAAACATGTAGCCTACACATTCACAAAGAGGGAAAATGTTGTGTTATATAGGGGCTTGCCTCAATCAAACCCTGTGTAAGTGTTCCCACTTCTAGAATGGCAATGTCAGTGATAAACCAATAATAAAAAGTAAGGAAATCATGAATGAACAAAATTGTTGCAACTCACCACCCTTCAATGGCTTCCTTGAAGGATTGAAGTCACACCATAACTCCAAGGGTATAGATCTTGATTGATAGATTTGATTGAATTTTTGGATGCTTGGAGACCTACAACAATATTAGCCTTCACAAGACAACATGAACACACATAAATTTTGACATGATGTTGGATCTTGAATTGCTCTAATAAAAGATCTAATAATGTTGCTCTTGACAATAATGTGTGATCATAAGTTCTTAATTCTTGATAATGAGTGTTATCCATTGTTGCTTAGATTTCAAATGATTAAAAAATTAGGTACTTATAGGTGTTTATCCAATTTCTCAAAAATTAGATTCTAATAACTGACACGTATAATTTGAATTTTGAATATTAACATGTTGCCAACAACATATTTGAATTTGGGTCTCGGCTAAGAAAGAGGACCCATTTGCCCATGGGCGTATGGATCGTAGCCCAAATTCTTGGACACTCAAAGTCAGGGGCAATTTAATGATTGAATGCATTTGTTCAATGCTTGTCCTCCTTTAAAAAACAGTAAAAATTAGGCTTTGAAATGCATAATTTAGAAAATTAGAATCTTAATTAAATCCAATAAATTAGGGGACAAAACATAGTGTGACAAAACATAGTGTGAAATTGCTTAAGGTATTCAATTTTCTATAATACAAGTAGTGCCAAACAACCAAGAATATTTAATTTGGCCAAAAACCAATCCTGTAGCATAAAAAAGACTTTCATTTTATATATGAAAATTGTACTTTTTGAAATCTTAAAATTAGGATCAAAGTTAGACACCTTCACCAACAATACCTACGCTGAAGAATACAATTAGTGGAGTGGGGCCAAAAGTAGAATAAGACATAGCGAGGCCTTCTATCAAACGTTTTCACTTCTCTTGTATGCTTCTCCATTTTGCATCCTTAGGGCCGATTCAATGAACCCATTTTTATGCGTTTCAACCTTGGAAATTTCAAAGGCCTTTTGAGAAATTCCAAATGTGCATACTCCGCAATCATGACGTGTAAGACCACATTTACTCAAACATTTTACAAGATTGAACGAATGAAGACTTTTAATTACGTCCACGAGGTCAAGCAGCCTATGGGATCTAAGAAGAACAACAGAAAGAAAATTACACAACAACAACCCGGAAAGAAGACACCATCCAGCAATTACTTGATCTCTTTTTCCTTCTGAATCTTAGATCTTCTGCTATGTATTTTTATCAAATAGTCAGCACTTTTAATTTGACAATTATTAATTCGCGTGTGTACTCTGGGCTTCCATATTTTACATGAATTTCTACCAAAGCAATTGCAGTTGCCACATTTAACAAAAATCCACTCCTTAATGTTTCGATCGATGCCCTGCAAACCCGGCATTCAATGAGATCACATTTTATTAGAGGCACATTACCAGACAGACCGTGGGTTACCCTTGCTAGTTGCATTTTTCCAGACAGTTCGCGCGGTCTCTCCATGTACAAACAGGGGGGATATTGACAAAGTTCCTTGATTTCAGCTTCAGACCAGCCGATTACATATTCTCGGCAAGTTTCCATCGCCTTCCAACAAACATCCACTGTGTGCGAGCCCTGCAACATTCCATTGAAGTGATGCCTCTTTGAGGCATTCTGTCAAACAGTTCGCGTCCCCTAGTTAATGCTTCCACATTTCTTTTGTCCATGTTCTGCAATCATGGCGCATAACAATATTAATTAGCGAAACTCGTGTCTCAAGCAGGACTTTGATTTTCTTTGTGCCCCTGTATCACTAGCCCGTTTGGAAACTTATTGCTCTGATGAACATCCAAATTTGCCCCTCTTTCTGAAGCGGGAGCGCGATTTAGTTGAAACCCTCAGACTTTTCTTTCCCCATTCTTTATCTTGGGAGGCGAAGTCGGAATTAAACACAAACCTAGAACCCTTTTCATGTATGGTTTTGAGATCCCGTCCGGATCTGAAATCCGACGGGCATATTTTGCAATTAAGATTTTGAATCATTAAAGTCTGTGCCATGCGGGTTAGGGTTTCGAACTTGACTGAGAACTTGGAAAATGAACGTTTTGCAGGTGAAGATTCCAACGGGATGTCTTTTACAACCGGAAGTCTTTTTGCACTTTTATTTTTTTGAAGTTTTTAGATTTTCAAAAAAAAATTCATGATTTTTTAATTTTTTAATTTTTTTTGTGTTTATAAAGTTTTTAATTTTTATATTGTTTCTAAATCTTTTAAATTTAAAAGATTTTTTTTGAATTTTCTAAAATTCTTTTTATTTAATTTTATTTTTGAAGATTTATTTACTTTAAATTTACTTGCTTCATTTTAAAAGAGGTTTATTTATTTTAAATTTAAAGATTATTTTTTATATTCTAAACTTTTAAATTTTTAAAATCTCTTAAATTTATATGTTTTATTTATTTTTGTTTTGTGAATGTTTTAATTTTATTTTATTTTGGATTTAAAATATTTGCATTTTACATTTTTAATTTTTGGATTTCATATTTTGTAATTTTTGTATTTTAAATTTTTTGGGATTTTATATTTTGTAAAATTTTGTATTTCTAATTTTAAATTTTTAGATTTTTTTTTTGTAATTTTTGTATTTTTTAGATTTTTTTTTGGATTTTCATATTTTGTAATATTTTGTATTTTACATTTTACATTTTTTTGATTTTCATATTTGTAATTTTTTGTTTTTTTACATTTTAAATTTTTTTTTGGATTTTTATATTTTGTAATTTTTTGTATTTTTTACATTTTTTTGGATTTTTAGGACTTTAAGGTGGGATGGATGATGCGAGAACGTCATGACGAGATGAGAACGAAGACAAAAAAAAATGAGCCAACAAAAATGACCAAAACAAATGATGCAGAAACGAGAATTGAACCAGAGAAGTGATACGAAAACAAACAAACAATGCAAAAACCAAAGATGAGATGAAGCCAAACGGGTCGGGGATCAAGATTGGGACGAAACCAAGACCTGGATAAGGTCTGTTTCGGGACCTGATTCTGACACACACACAAACAAAAGGACGTGGGGACCAGGATCGGATTGGAAACCAGAACATGAACCTTCCTAAGGGGAAAGGTTCAAGTTCCATCTTGAATCCTGATTCTGAAACAAAGCCAAAAGAAAACAAGAATGTGGACATCAGAGTCGGGAAAAAACCAGGAATATGAACCTTTCGAAGGAGCAAGGTTTAGGTTCCATCCCAAAACCCGATTCTAAAATAAAACGAGGAAAGACAACAATTGGAAATCAGATTCGAGACATCACTTGGAACATGAACCCTCTTTTGAGGACAAGTTCAGATTCTGTTCTGAAACCCAATTCTGACAAAGAGAAAGAAAAAGAAGACAAGGCACGAGAGAAGATGACTCCTAGAGTGAGAAAAAAAACCAAAAAAGGGAACCAAAAGAAAGGGAAACAAGAAGGAAAATACACGGAGACAAGGAAAAGGGGAAAGACGCGAGATGAAGAAAAGAAGCAACAACACACGAAATGAAATAGAAAAATAAAGGAAAGCAGAAGGGGTCCTTGACTTTGCCGAGCAAAAATTTGGGGTGTGTATGTAGGGCATAACAAGTAGGAAGTTGTTCCACTATTTCTTTAGACTTGGTATTCAATTTTTTTTTAGCATTAAATCAGGGATAGAGGGATCCTACCTTCTACTAATATCTTGTGGATTACTAACATTCTAATTTTAGAATTCAATTTCAATAACAATGTTTCTCACTATAGATGGAGATTTAATATTATCATGGTGGTTGGGATCATTCATGCTCCCTAGGTTCACATCCTTTTCTTTATTATTTTTGTTAGTTTCTTTGTATACAAACCTGATTACATAATCTTCAAATTCCATCGAGTCCTTATATATGCTATTATTTTTCTCTTGCTTAGTTTTATCAATATTTTGTCTAATATTTTCCAAAAAAAGTTGTGCATTCGTTTTTTCATTTATATTACTAGGTTCCATCCCTGATGTAGGGTAGAGCTTATTTGAGTTTTCCACTAGTATCCCAAAATTCCTAGAGCTATCACTATCAGAGAGCATATGGTTTTCTTTTGAATCCTTTAGCTCTTCATCTAGGAGATTGAACCGGTTTGATAATTTTACCCTAGAGGAGATCTAGGGCAACACATAAGATTTCCATTGCTACTCCTCTAAATTTTAGTTAACTATCTGACTAGGGTTCGTCGTAGAACAAAATTCTCATTCATCCTCTAAGTTGCCACCTGGTTAATCTATACTAGCTTAGGGCCAATAATTCCACTAGGTAGCCTAGCCTTTGGTATTCCTTGAAATATAGAGAAAAGGGAGCCCTAAATGGAATGGTTGAAAAAGGGGGGAACATCGCAAACACACCTTTTCCCTAATTTCATTAGAAAAAAGAGATATCCTAAGGATATAATTCACTTTCAACCTTGAGGTGAGTCAACCCTATTAGGAAGGTCTGGTATTTTCTTATGATAGAAAATGAAAAAAATGATTGATTGTTTATTTTGGGAGATAAATTTAAATGCATTAACAAACTCAATTGTATGACCTAATACTTGAAATACAAATTATTATAATAGTAATTTATAGGTAGATCTAAGAAGGGCAAAGTGGTATGTAACTAGCACCAAAAGTGGGTTTTGAACATTGTTGAAGGACAAATTTTCCCTAGGATGAATGGGACTTTCTATAGGGTCCAAAATATGCTTTTACAGTCTTTAGATCCTGGATCTAGGCTTCTGATTTCTCCAAGTTTGACTGTTAGAAAGATGAAAATAAAATTTGCAGGTGAGTTTTTGTGGCTTGACAACTTTGAGAACTTCGCAAAATTGCTCTTTTTATTGATTTTTAGTCCTTATTCACCTGTAAATCTGCACATGCAAAGAGAAAAGAAAAAATGTTTGTTTTGGGGTGAATAAGCGTTTTCCTTGGTAAAAACACAGTTTGGTACAAACCTTGATGATAAAATAATGATAAATGGAATGGAATTGATGAATGAACAAAGTTATGCTACAACTCACCAAACCCTTAATGGTTGCCCTTAGAGGACTGAAGTCCAACACATCTCTTTAAGGATTAGATCTTTCTTGAATTGGATTGGATAATTGCTTGATTTGAAGCTTGAATGCTTGAAACCTACATCATAATGTTAGCTCCAAAACATGATATGAATACACATGAATCTTGACATGATGATATTATCTTGATTTTTGTTGTAGATGACTGATAAGTCTACTCTTCAATACTCTTGACAATAATTTTTTCTCTTGTGAAAGTTGCCTCTAGCTTGTTCTATTTGAATTGATAAAATAACTATGTATTTATAGGTGTTTATCTAATTTTCTTAAAATTAGATTCAACAAGCTGAAATTTGAAACTTGAATTTGAACCATTAAAATGCCACCAAAAACATATTAAAAATTGGGTCCTAGTAGTTAAAGGGGACCCATTCACCCTCGGGTGAATGGGTCCTACGACCTAGGTCCAGGACGCATAATTTCCAAGGTGTTTAAATTAATGATGGAAATTGTTTAATATAAGTTCCCTTTCAGAAAATGGGAATAATAAGCCTTTGGAATGCATAATTTAGATAATTAAAAGCTTAATTAAGTCCAATTAATTAAGGGGATGCAAACATAGTATTAAAATGTAAAGGTGTACATTTTTCTACACTAAATTTAGCTCCCACTTTAGTGAGAGTATGAGACCATGCTCAAATTCATGCTAAAGTAGACAAATAAGTCAAGAGAGGTCTAATTGTACAATTGTTAGAAAGATGAGATGACAAGGATCAAGGAGGATGGTCAAGCCCCCAGGATCAAAGATCTCATGGCAAGCCAAAAAAAGCATAAAGAGACACATGTATGCAACAGTGACACAAGCTACAACATCATACAATGTCAAAATTAATGTAAAGATGAAAAAGGGTGGATCAATCTTTTACTGTTTGTCCAAAATATATAGATCAAGCCTAAGTTGTTTGTTTAAAAATACCCTTACAAGGGCTAGTGCAGTCCGATATACAGTAGGTGAATCCCAAGGCAATATGAGAGACACATAATAGTCTAGTGCAGTCCGATATACACCAGGTGTGTACCCATAACCATACCAAAAGTTATACTCCCTGATAACTTTGATAAGGTGCCACACTAAATGGTCACAAGTTTCACAAGGCTAGCAAGTTGCATTATCCTAGACACTCATGAAATAAAGGTACCACTAGTAAGCAAGTTGTATTATGCTTGGTGGCCAACAATTAGTTTAGGATAGTCAAAGGGGTTTTGCTTAGTTTAGGAAAGGTCTCACTTTATGGAACATCACACTCTATATCACCATCAAGAGAGGACTAGTCGAGGGATAAAAGATTCACACCTTAGGGAATGCAAGCCATAACATTACCACTAAGAGGAATGTCAAATGCCAAGAAAGGTCACGCTCTTGAAGGACATCAAACACAATGTCACCACCAAGAAGACACATCATGTGAAATAATAAGACCACACTTTGAATAAAGATCATTTTATCAAGCAAGCAATAAGTGGGGTGAATAACACCCCCACTTTAAAGTAATGGCTAAACACCTTGTTGTGAGCAATTACTTTAAAGTAGAAGATGATGAATGCCAATTGATAAAAGAGACATGAGAACTTATTTGGAAAGCCCTATGCAAAACATATTTCCAAATGAAGCTGCATCATGAAAAATAGGTTGACCCCCATATGCAATTCTAAGATAACACATAAGGGATCCACGATTCTGGGGTTAGTGAATGTATTTGCTACAGTGATATAATCGAGCTTGGAGTTGCCATTATTCCCCAAATAACTCATGGAACAACAAGCACAAACGAAGAATGGCACATAAAGAGAAAACATTTTGTTTGGGTCAACATGGAGGAGACCTAAATGTCTCAATGCTTTCCATTGTCCAAAAAAGGAAAACACAAGACAAGAGAAAAGATAATGGTTATGACATAGAGAAGAATGAAGAAACAAATAGAAGAATGTCACAACAAATTTTCTTCCTTTGTATCATTGCACCAACAGAGTAACAAGGGTCATCCAAAGTAGGCTCACAAACATAAAGACACGCCAAGCAACACAGTATGGGGGATCACATTACGTACATGCAATCACACAAAGAAAATGAATAGACATAAAGCAAGTATGGCACATGCAAGCCAACCTAAATCAAGTCATCTGTATTCCAATCTTGTTCATCATATATGGAAGGTGTATAACTAGCCAAAGGGGCAACAATGAGTTTCTTACTAGGACAAGGCTATCAAACCCCCGCCCCCCAAAGGTAGGACAAGGATGCGCCAATAAAGGTGGTGAGAATGTGATCCTTGCAATATAGAAATGGCTTGTCATGAAATTTAATACATGTAATAGTGAGCATGCTAAGATTCTACAACTATCACATGAAAAGAAGCAAATTGTGTACATGCTAATCATGTATATCAATGATATCAAATTCATCTAGGATCATCTTCAAAGCACGACACTCATTAGTACTATGCCCAAGAGTTCTATGATATTGGCAATGGACATGTTTGTACTTTTTCCTTTTTTGTTTCTTTGATAGGTTGTAATGTTATGAGTCCATGGTTCATGAGTGTGTGTAAGGATTTCTCATTGTTGGACATAGGATAAGGAAATTTTAGCTTCTTGAGTTTATAGGGTGTGGGTTCCTTACTTGATTGGGAAATTTTTCAAGGTTGATATGGAGGACCTAAGGTGACCCTATCATGCTCGTGAGGCCTTAATTGGTGTTGTGAAATAATTTTGTGAAAGAGAATACCTTTCTCATTAGGAGAGGAAGTGGGAGGAGGAGAACCTTGATATCCTAGTCCCTTGGCATCTTCTGATGGTTGTTGTTCTAGCCATTGATGGATTTCATGTTCATTGGTTATGTCACATCCTAGTTTTCTTAACATTTTAAAGCCTTGACCATAACTCTCTTCTAAGTTTATGGGTGCATTAGTAACTCGATGAGAATAAGATAGATAAATATCACTATTGTCCTTGTTAACAATTTCTTTCATGATTGATGGTTAAGGATTTCTTTGTGTTTTAATTTTAGGATGAAATAGGTTGAACATATCAAGCGATGGGATGATAGGAGGTGATGGTTTTTGCATGGATAGTGAAACATAGAAAAAGGAGGTTTTATTAAGATGAAAACCGTGATGAACCTAATTCTCTAGTTTCATTCAAAATATGTGTTACAAAGTGCAAATGAGAAATAGTAATCAAATCTAACCCAACTAACAGTCAAATAGCAGATCTGGAAAGGTAAGGATGATGTATGCTTGTCACCAAAGATGCTTTTTCATACCTCACTAAGGACTCATTCGCCCTATGGCGGATGGGTCCTAGCCAAGGCTCCTAGAAAAGTCTTTCTGTGTTTTTTTCTACTAGGTTTGCACTCCTAGATTCCAGTTGTTCACAGTCAGAAAGTCGAAAATAAAACTTGTAGCTCAATTTCCGTGATTTGACAACTTTTCTTTCAACTTTGACAAATTTGCAACTTTTTTCCATTTTTCTCTCCAAATGATCTTCAACCTAAAATTTGCAATCACACATCAAAGAGAGAAAAATGTTATTTGTTAGGGAATGGGGGTTTGCCTTGGTCAAACCCCATTTTGGTAATTAAACCTTGAAATGAAATAAAACATGAAAGAAAGAATGATGAATGAAAAACAATGTCACAACTCACCACACCTCTTTTAAACATTGGATAAATCTACAAACTAGCATGAAGTGGCCTCAATGAATGTAGATCTTGACCATGAAACTTGATGTGAAACAATGCCTTTGATATGCTTGGTTGATCTTGACCACTACATCACCACATTAGCTCAAACAACATGCATGATGCAATACATGTTTGACATGATGAAAGGAATCTTGATTGCTAAAATAATCTTTTATAAATCTACCCTTGAATTCCTTAGAAATGCTCTTGAATACTAGTGATAATGCTCACTTGAATGTTTTAGGTGCTCTCTTGAAAATTGTGAACCCCAATCCTATACCTACACAAACATGACAAACAAACACATTATTAGATTGAAATGCAAGTAAGAACATGGATTCCCCATGAAACCCATCTATAATATTCAAAAATGGAAATGATATGAAGAACAAAACAAGTAACTAAGTTAAATCCTAATTCAAATAATGCAAACACTTGATCCCATGGGGGAATTGGTGCCAATTATGTGTTGAAATTGGCACTTTCCCAACTCCTTTGTAAGATTGATGATATGATTGAGATTGATCCACTTTGTTGATGAAGAACAATATGATTTCTTGACAAAACCTGCAATAACCTAGCTATGGTGATGACACATGCTCAAGAAAATGGATGAAGTTTCTCTAATGTGAAGATAATAACTTTGCTTTCAAATTGTGGATGAAGATTGAGGAAAAGAGCCTCTCATTTATAGATTTCAAAATTGGAAGAATGAGAAAGATTGAGCAATGTGGGATTATTCAAAATCCAATGGCTAAGTGCCACTTGTCAAGATGTGAATGGATGAAAGTTGTGCATATTTTGGTGATTGTGCACAATAAATGATATTAGGTGGAATTTCAAATTTGAGAAATGACATGTAAGAGGGAAAAAAGAATGAAATAAATGCCACTTGGCCCAATGCACAAGGACATGTAAGAGGAGTGAATGTCTTGTTGAAAGTACCCATCCACTTGGAGGGATTTTCAAATTTTGAAGAATATTCCCTTTCTTATTCCATGTTGAGAGAAAATAGGCATTTTAATAAATCAAAATAAATGATTTATTGTGCAAGTTGCATTCTCTAGAGGATGTGACATATATTAGGATTAAATTAATCATAGGTTAATTAATTTAATGAGAGATTAAGGGATGTGACAATTTAGACTTAAATTTATGAATTGATTTAAATCAAAATTGAGAGGAAGGTTTAATTAAATAAATGATTTGATTTATTTAACTAAAGGGGACAATGTTAGATTAAATTAAATAAGGTTTGATTTATTCAATTTAGTAGGAGGACTTTAGTGATTTAATTAAATAAAGTGAATTATTTAATTAAAGGAGGGATGATAGGATTAATTAAAAAAAATGATTTATTTAATTAATATAGGAGAATGACTTAACCAGATAAATTTGATGTATTTAATTAAGAGAGGAAATATGATGAATTTAATCAAATAAAGGTTATTCAATTAAATTAGTTAGTAAAGGGGATGATTTAGGAAGAAACGATGTTAGTAAGATCAGGATCAGGTGTGTCGGTCAATTTCCATGTCTACATTTTGCCCTTCTTTGAAGCAATGTATTTGTTGCGTTGGTTCAAATAATAAACTGTTGTGATCAAAGTTTTTAAAAAAATTAAATTTTCAAATGCCCCACTTCTGCCCCAGCGAGAGGATTATGTTGGTATATTGCCCCCTCGAGAGATCAAATGAAAATTTGGATTTCTGGGTGATCTCGTGAAAAAATAGGACAAGGTGCTCGACAGGTCAAAAATGCCATGGAATACCAAAAAAAGGGCTAAAACGCCAAAAAAGATGCAAAATGGCCCTCAGTTGGAAAAAAATGGGATCGAGGGAGAAAAACCCTAGCTAGATGGTCAAATTAGGTTTAAAAAACCCTAATTTGCAAGCTTAAATAGATGTTGAGGGTCACTTTCAATTCATTTGCACACTTAGCCTTTATAAATTTTTGCACTTTGAGCTCTGAGTCTGGATCGAGATGGTGCAATGACCAACTTCCCAGGCACGTGTTAGAGAGGGTACAAGTGCACCAACGGCCAGCCGACGTAGGACCCGTGGTATGTACCCCTATCTCGACTTTTGATTTTTTCATTTTATGTGCATTAAATAGGGTCAAAGTTAGTCAAGAGTCAGTGATGCTTTATAGCGTCGCTGAAAATGCTCAATCAGCATCGCGCGACCTCAAAGAGTGCCACATGCGCGAAGAGCGTTGTTGCGAGCTAGTTAGGAAAATTAGGGTTTGCGATCAAACTCAACCACACTTGCAAATCGAACCACGTGGCGTAGTTTAGAATTAGGGTTCCGGTTCAAAGTCAGCTGCATGTGCAAAGAGCACCGCGCGACGCTTTTTAGGATCTTAGGGTTTGCAAACCTCATCGTGGCGGCACAGTTTGGAACTTTACAAACTATGCCACATTTGCAAATAGCATCACATTTGTTGTTTCAAGTGCGAAAACTTGGCGCATAACTCAGATTTTTTACAAAAATTGACACGATGGTTTCCCTTGTGCAGGAGGACCTTGAGATACTTCACAAAAGGGAGCACAGGGGCAAGGTATTGCAGAGACTTCAGGGTATGCACATATTTCTTCAGGAGCAGCTTGGTGCTCTCGCCCTTTGGTTTGTTGCATATGTTCATCTTGTTCGGACCCACTTGGGGATGATGACAACTTTGGCCGAGCGGTGGCACAGTGAGACCTCCTTTTCCCATCTTCCCACCAGCGAGGCTACTATTACACTTGAGGATGTCTGGTGCATCCTATGAATGCCTTTCCATGGACCAAGAGTTATTAATGATCCAGATGCCGGTAGGGATGCTTGTTACGATGTGATGGGTCTTGATGAGATCCATTTTTCTGAGGGACAGATTGACTTGGAGAGGTATTGGGGCGTAGTGCCCACCTACAAATTGATTGTTGTTGCCATCATTTCGGGTCTTGTGGCACCAGATCGATGGGGCCGATACTTCAGTCCAGGTTGGGGATTGGTGTGGGAGTGGATGGTCATCCTTAGGAAGTGCTTTGCTTGGGTGCCCATGATGCTAGCTTCCTTGTACAGGGATTTACATGAGTTTGCATATCTTGACAGCAGGGCCATTGAGGCTAGAGTTACTTTGTTGCACATTTGGGCATGGGAGCGGATTCCAGTGCTCCATCCACAGGTCACGTCAATTGTTTTGGATATAAATGATCCAGGTGTTTGGAGATATGGTGGCACACATATCAGTTTCACTCACACAGGTATAGGTGGCATCGCCCATTGGCGACGAGTTATAGATGAGATGAGAGAGTTTGTTTGGAGGCCTTGGATGGGCATAGGCCCATGATATGATGATACCAAGCAACTATTCTTTTCCCAACATGACAAATGGATGCAGGTCTGAGAGCATACAATGATAGAGCGCTACCTCCCTGACAGGGTAGCCCGACAGTTCGATGAGATTTAGGATAGGTCAGATGATCAGTACGTGGTGATCTTCGCCCGTACCACATAAGAGACAGCATGGGGCTAGCCTATTGTAGCACCTGAGGTAGTAGCTTCATTCAGACAGTTAGTGGCCAGGTCGTGGCCATATGATCAGGATCTGACAGATGCAGAAGTGACAAAAGCATACAGAGCTTGGTTTTGGCCTCCTCTTAGATTGACAGTTCCAGGTGTAACACTCCCACGATGGAGGTGGAGAGGTAGGTCAGTTGGCAGGGGCAGGGGACAGGGAGGTAGAGGGGATGGTGATAGGGACAGGGATGGTGACGGGGGAGGAGATGGACCACCCCCACATCAGACATCATTTAGGGACCATGCACAACACACGCCACCACGGGTGTAGACACCACTGCGGGCACCCACACTACCAGAGGTAGAGATTCCTGAGATCCCTGTATAGGATGATCAGCCCAGAGACGGGGATAGAGAGGTACCACAACAATAGCCACCAGGGCAGATGGACAACAAGGACTCGATGATCCTATAGCTGTAGGGTCAAGTTCATATTTTGACAGTGGAGAGAGATCAGACTCGACAATAGGTCATAGCACTGACAGAAGAGAGGGACTAGGCCAGGTCTTAGAGAGACTAGGAGATTGGTCACCGATGATAGTTAGAGAGTATAGCTTCATCATCTCAGGGCTGATCAGTCTCCATTCAAGCATACAGGGAGGTGGTGAGGAAAGCCGAGTACTACATAGTACATTATAGGCAGGCAATGCCACTAGTCAGCTGGGTGCCAGACTTTTCTCAGCAGACAAGGATGACGCCTCCTGAGGATCACAGTGAGAGACTGGAGGGGGAGGGACACAACCAGCAGGGCTAGTCTTTGATCATAGATAGTTGTTCATTTTTTGGTTCATGGGCTCCAATTATTGCCCCTATTGTATCATGTATTTTGATGTATACACACTTGATCCGATTTGTATCATGACAGTTGTATATTTTAATGGTATATATATGAGATGGTTCTATTCATGAGATGTCCTATGATGTATGAATTCATTTTAATTTCCTCTATGCTATGATATGTTATGAAATGTTTGTATTTTATGTTCATGCAATATGATGTATGTTTTGATATGATGCGATGATGATTATGGATGTATTTCTTTTTGTATTTTTCTATGCATTTTGTGGTGACAATTGTATGGATGCAGTTTATGGTTTGCAAATTATTATGAAATGATAATGAATGCAAATGATATGCAAATGATCGTAATGATAATGGATGCAAATGATATGCAATTATTTCTTAAGATACTTAGAATAACAAATCGATATTATTCTTCATAACTCAAGATGATGATAATGCAAGATGAAATGATGTGATATGATCTTATATGATATGCATATATGTTGATGATTTGTGGATGCAGGATGGATGTATCGACAAAGATCTAATTAAATGTCATGGTACAATGTTAGTTTGGAAAGAAGATAGAAGAAAAATATATTCAACAAGTTATTATCATTAGAGCCAATGATGATGATTTGCTTACGAGGAGTTGGAATTTTAAAAGAGTCAATTACTTTATGTTTGATAACACACGTAGGTATGATGCATCAAGGTATAAAGAACTAGGATGGTGTAGTACCTAGTGTGATGGAATTTGACTCATAAATAAGATAGGAGTATTCTTATTCACACTTGACAAATGAAACCTTATTCAGAATGTTGTTCAGATATTATAAACATCTTAGACCAAAACATAAAAATGAAAGCCTTCTTATGTGGTCAACAAGACACCTAAAACATCCTCCCTACAAACAAAACGAAGTACGCATGACAAAGTTATTTACAAGAATATCCAACAAGCACAACAGATAAAAAAAGATAATGATCATTGCACCATTCCTTTCTCTCTAAATATTTATGTTTAGACATCATCGAGAGGTCCTTGGAATGAGTGCAATAAGATAAATCCAAAGCAAAGATAAAGTAAACAAGCAAGCTAATGTTCTTCATACTGTTAGCCAAGACTAAACTATGGTGATGCCTGATGTTGATTTCCATCGTAGGAAGGTCGCATTCCTAGGACATGTTGTGATCAGGTGATAATGAGATTTTGATTGGATGATAATCTATTGATAATCTGAGTTGATCAACTTGCTGACTTACTGACCTAGACTTAAGACTTTGATGATTAGGAGTTCACTTTTGAACCTGATAGACTTGCTTTTGACTGACTTACCAAAGGATGAAGATGATGATTTATTATGAATGATGATTATTACGGGTGAAAGAGAGATGAGATAGATGCACCATTTTTGGTTTTTTCAGATATTTGGATGTTTTTGGTATTTTGAAATGTTTTGAGGCTATTTTTTGGATTTTGAGATTTTTCAAAGTTTTTGGTATTTTCGAGATTTATGACCAAGAGAATAACCTAAAGACCTATCTTAGGGGTCTCAGGAGCTGATCAATAGATTAGCCTTGTCTACGTTATACACTTAGAGACCACGTAGTTCGACTGACGATTGACTTGACTCAATGATGAGTTAGATGGGCAAGTGAATTGCCATTGCGACAGATGCCTAAAGGACTGACCTAAAATGTCTCAGGGGATGATCAAAGATCAACCTTGCCTACGTTCAAGCTCAGAGATGACATAGTTTGGTTGGATGACTCTATTTTTTATTTTTTCATATTTTTGATGTGTTTTGGATTTTGATACGATTTGGATGTTTTTGGATTTTTTTTATTTTTTGATGTTTTTTATTTTTGATGGATTTTTTGAATGTTTTTGGATTTTTGATGTTAAGGAAGATTAGAAGAATATACTCGAATCTGATCTGATGCAGGTATAAGAACATACCCCCAGCGTGATGTGATAGACTACTCTACTTCGATACAGGCAGGACAAACTGACCTTGGGAATATGCCAAGTAGTACTAGGGTGGAACATGATAGAAACATAAGATCAAGTTATGGTATGGATGTGAATGGATGGTGGAAGGATAGATGAAATTTAATGGATAAGTTATTCATGAAGATCCAGGTGGATGGAGAGTGCTTTATTTACACTTGGCACCTATTTGTAAGGTTTTCACCAAGGTACTTGTCCAAAGCGCAACTGAAGTGGTTTTCACTAAAGGACGATATTTTTTCTTTACTGTTTTCAATCCTTTTTCTGATTTTTTTGATTTTCGTATTTTTGTATTTTTTAGTATTTTTTGGTTCTATACCTTGCAAGATTTTAGGCATAAATTTTTTTGAGATGGGATTTGTTCATGGGCTCCTGCAGAGGCTCACCTTCTAGTGTTGATAACTAATATTCCCCTAATTTATAGTTTGTTGTGATGATGAAAGGTCCTAACCATCTGGGCTCAAATTTTCCTTTGCTTTTTGGGTTTGGCACGTTCTTTTGGTTCTCCTTTAGCACAAGTTCGCCAACTTGGAAGGTCTGCCTCCTGATCTTCTTGTTATAACTTTTCTTGAGTCGGTTTTGATACACCTATAGACGGTTTAGGGCATCCATATGCCGCTCATCCAATAACTCCATCTCATTCAGTCTTGAGACCATGTATTCTTCATCTGTGATGAGGTTTTGCAGTGATATTCTTAGGGATCAGAGCTTGATCTCAATGGGTAAGATGGCTTTTGATCCATAGACCAGGGAGAATGGGGTGGAACCTTTTGGTGTGCGAATGCTGGTGCGATAGGCCCATAAGGTGGGATTTAGCTGTAGATGTCAGTCATGATCAGCGTCATTGACTATCTTCTTAAGGATTTTCAAGATGGTTTTCTTGGTAGCTTCTACTTGGCCATTGCCTTGGGGATAGTATGGAGTGGAAAAACGATGTTGGATTTTGAATTTTTCGCATAATTCATGAACTTCCTGATTTTTGAAAGGTGTCCCATTATCTGAGATAATAGCTTCGAGAACACCGTATCAACAAATGAGGTAGTTCAAGATGAACTTGCATATCTTCTTTTCCATTATGCAGGTCATGGGAATGTCTTTAACCCACTTTGTAAAGTACTCTGTGGCGGTGATGATGAATTTGTGGCCATTGGATGAGGTGGGTACGATTTTTTTGATGAGATCGAGCCCCCATTGTGAAAAGGGCCAAGGTGTAACAATAGGGTGAAGCTCTTGAGCTGGTCGATGAATAAGGTCCCCATGCTGTTGGCATGGCAAACATTTTCTGACGAAGTCATGTGCGTCTTGCTCCATTGTGGGCCAATAGTATCTGGTTCTCAACAACTTCTTGGCCAAGGTCATACCACTCGAGTGCGAACCACAAATGTTGTTGTGTACCTTAGTTAAAACAGTCAAGGCTTCCTTAATGTTCAGGAAACACAATAGGGTTCCTTCAATGCTCCTACGATAAAAGGTTTCTCCTAAGATGACAAAGCGGGTTGAATTTTTTATGAAGGCTCATTTAAGGTTTGGGGTTATATTGATGGGCAAGACTCTTATTCTTAAGTATGTGTAAATTTCATGATACCAGGGATCACCTGGACCAACGAGTTCACATAGAAATTCAGACTCTGGTACCTCAAATGCTGGTATGAGAAGTTGCTCTACAAGGAATTCTTTCTTTGGGACATTGCACGGGATTTCCAAGAGTGATCCAATTGTTGCCATTGCATCTGCTGCTCTGTTGTTTGCTCTAGGTAGTTGTTCAAATGTGATATTGATGAATGACTCTTTGAGGCTCTCGACCAACTTCTTGTATGGAGTCAGTTTATCATCCTTTGTATAATATTCATCATTTACCTGATTGATTATGAGCTGAGAGTCCCCATATACCTTTAGAGCCATGATCTACCATTGTACTACAATCCTTAAGCCTATGACGAGAGCCTTATACTCTACTATGTTGTTTGTGCATGGGAATGACAACTTGTAGGATTTGGGTATGCAGTCTCCTTGGGGAGTTATGAATAAAATTCCTACTCTTGACCCGTGTTGTGTGTAAGATCCATTGAAATACATATTCTAGTGGTCTGCAACACTAAGGTTGAAATTTGATTCGTCAAGGAAATCTGAAATGAGTGGGTTTTCTGCATATATAGGAGCCTCTGCTAGTTGATCTGTAATTACTTGTCCCTTGATGGCCTTGCCCTCCACATACTCAATGTCATGTTCTGCCAATATCATGACCCACTTGGTTGTCCGTCTCATGAGAGTGGCTTTAGAAAACAGGTACTTGAGAGGATCTATCTTCGCAATTAGCTTGATTTGATGAGCCAACATATAATGTATGAATTTATGAGCTGCAAACACAACTACCAGACAAGATTTTTCAATAGGAGTATAGTTTAGCTCGTTTCCCACCATAGTTCTGCTAATATAGTATATTTCTCTCTCTCTTCCATTTTCATCATGTTGAGCTAATAGAGCACCAAGAGCTGCCATTGTTGCTGAAATGTTCAAGATCAGTGGTTTTCCTGAGATTGGCGACATC
The DNA here is from genome assembly GCA_007115665.2 of Sequoiadendron giganteum. Taxonomy (NCBI): domain Eukaryota; kingdom Viridiplantae; phylum Streptophyta; class Pinopsida; order Cupressales; family Cupressaceae; genus Sequoiadendron; species Sequoiadendron giganteum. Next base: position 146,028,176 of record CM021104.1, read on the forward strand.
AAAATTGGTGGCATGAGTAAATATTCTTTGATTTTGTTAAATTCCTTGTCGCATTTGTCATCCCATTTGTATGATACCCCCTTGTGGATTAGATGAGAGTATGGGATCTATTTATCTACTAGTTGCATTATGAATATGCCGATAGACTGGAGCCTACCTTGTAGACCTCTCAATTGCTTTAGTGTCCTGGGTGCTTCCATATCAAGGATCGCCTTGACTTTGGCAAGATCCACCTCTATTCCTCTCATTGATACTATATATCCCAGGATTTTTCCTAATTGCACCCCAAAGACACATTTCTTTGGGTTGAGACAGACCTTATATTTTTCCAATCTATCAAAAATAGAGCTCAAGGCTACTATGTGGTCTTGTCTTTTTCTGGATTTTTCCAATATATCATCTATGTAGTCTTCCACTATCTTATGAATCATTTCGTGAAAAATCAGTGTCATGGCTCTTTGGTATGTTGCACCTGCATTTTTTAACGCGAAAGGCATCATGTTCCAGAAGTAGGTCCCCCACAGACATGTGAATGTTGTGTTGTGTTGATCCTCCTTTGCTATCATGATTTGGTTGTATCCTGAGAAACCATCCATTAGTGATAGCATCTCATGTTCGACCGTCATATCCACTATCATGTCAATGTTGGGTAGTGGAAAGTAATCCTTAGGACATGCTTTGTTTAAGTCTTTGAAATCGGTGCAGATGCTGATGCCCCCATTTGGTTTTGAAATAGGTACAATATTGGACACCCACTCTAGATAGTCAATCGTGCATATGAATCCTGCATCCAAGAGCTTATGCAGTTCCACTTTGACTAACAAGGCTATTTGGGGGTGCATCTTTCTCAGCTTCTGTCGTATTGGCTTTGCTCCCGAATACACAACAAAATGATGAACTACCACCTCGAGATCAAGACTTGGCATGTCTGCATAAGTCCATGTGAATTTCATCTTTCTTTCTCTTAGGAATGTCACTAAGAGTTCTTGTTCTTCTGTGAGAAGTGATTCAGCATAGAATGTGATGTGAGGTGTTCCTTTTGTTCCCAAATTAATGTCGTTACACTGTTTAGCTAGAAATGCTGATTTTTCTTGATGAAGTGTAGTGAGGGAAAGACTGAATCTGTCATCCTCTAGCGCCTCAAAGAGGTTTTCACTATTGGATGTGTCTTTTATTTTTACTATTTTATGGTCAGAGAGTGCCACAGTGTGGTATTTACTCAAAGACCTCAAGCTTATTCTCCTTCTTTTGTTTTTGTGACTGAAGGACTCAATCGTCTCCCTGTAATATGCTTGTGTGTCCAGTGCAATTTCAAATCCTGCCCTATTATCTCCACATGGTACTATATCCCTTAGTCTCATAAATTATGAGAGTGCCTCATTATTTTCGAGCATGTCTAGAATCGGTGGCCCTCATTGGTCATAATCGATGAGTTGGGGGTAAACCGGGTTTATTTTGGGAGTTTGGTGATCTAGCTCAAATGATAAGGTACTAATCATGAGTAGGGAGGAGTCTTTAAAAAGAATGGGTAAGTCGGTTATGGTATCCTCATCATCACTACTACTATAGACATCAGTTATATCAAAGGTGAAGTTGTCAAGGGGTAGACCCGTGGGTACTGGTAACCGTAGGGTAGTTGCCAATAACTGAGGGGGAGTCCTGATTGCATTAACTGGGGGACCTCGGCCATTTATGGTTATACTCGAAGGGGTACAACCAAGGCCAAGATTGTTCATTCATCTCTCAACAATGATGGTTTCCAGTTGGCCATTGTTGTTTCTTCCAAGACTTCCATTTTTGTTATAGCCCAACCCAATCATCATTTGTAGTCCTTTTCTTCTTTCATCCATAGGAAGGTTGTGCATGGGCCTTTCATCATGGTACAGTGAGCTTGAAGTGTCTCCTTCATCTATGGTCTCCTGACTTAGACCTCCCCAACATCATAATCTAGAGGGGTTTTCCCTAAAAGTGTGAGAGGGTGTTTGAGTTGGTTGGGGTTGTCTAAGTGACCTAGGAGATTGAGGTAACTCTCCCAAAACAAAATCATTCTTCTTCATTCTATATTCTCCACACCCATTGTCTTGGATCATGAGCTTGATGTCAGATATGTTAGGGATGGAGGGTGTCTCTATCACAGAAGTGGAGGCAAGGTTAGATGGTTGTATATAGGGAGTGGAGGGGCCTTCATCATTCTTTGGCACCTAGGGAACTTTGTAGAACTTGGCTTCCACACTCTTGCAATAGGTGAAAGGTTCAAAATCTTCATGGATTGTAACCTCTATGTTTTGGTATGAGAATTTTACATATTGGTGGAATGTTGAGGTGACCACCATCATCCCATGGATCCATGGGCATCCTAGCAGGATATTGTAGGGCAAATCAAGGTCGATGACCTGACATGTGGTTTCCATTTTAGCTGGCCCTACTTGGATTGGGAGTTTGATAGTGCCCTGGGACACTCTTTCCTGGTCATCATATGCTCTGATGGTAATACCTTTGTCTTTGTCAATGGAATCTTTGAAGATCCCCAATTTCTTTATGAGCTTTAGTGAATAGATATTGAGGCCCGCACCTCCATCCACCAAGACACTTTTGACCTTTTTCTTGTGAACTAGGACCTCGAGGTGTAATGCACGGTTGTGAGATGGTTGGGCGAGGAAGTCCTAATCGAAGAAGGTGAGGAGATTTGGAGTGATGATGTTACTGACCATAGCTTGAAACTGCTTTGTATCAAGGTTGGGAGAGATGGTAGATGAAGCTAATGCTTGCTCAAGTATTTCCCTATGGGCAGCTAAGATTTTTAGTAACTCCATGATGGAGATCTGAGAAGGGGTTTTCTTTAATTGGTCAAGAACGTTGTAACCATTAGGAATGGATTTTGAGGTGGAGGTCTTAGGTGGTTGCAGTGCCCTAGCAATAGTGACCTTTCCTCCACATGTGGTGACTCCACAATCAATGTTGGCTCCTTTGATATTGACAACAGTTACCCATTCATCTGGAGATGCAACAATCTTATCATATATGGTTCACATTACTATTTTTTTGCTTTCCTTTGTTGTTTCCTTGGTTGTGATTGGGCATTGGATTCCTATATATTTTCAAATCTTGGTTACCAGCTAGTTGCTCCACATTTATGACCTTATCCTTAATGAGATATTGGATGATGTTTTTCAATTTCATGCAATTGGCGGTCGTATGCCCCTTGAGTTTATGATAATCGCAAAGGATTTTTTTTTGTACCACGGTGGTTTTGTCATGGGTTCTGCATACTTTTCAGAAGTGGATATTTTGATAAGGTTCTCACTGAATAGCTTCTTCATGATAGATTCTATTAACTCTCCAAGGGCTATGAACTTTCTCTTGGGGGGATACTTGTTTAGGGGAGGTGGTCCTCCTTGGTTGTTTAGGTAATTGATTTGATTGTTCAGAGGTGGTGGTTGTGGTACTACTGCATTGGTTTGCACATTGTTGTGGTTTTTATTTTGTGGTTGATGACGTGTTTGATATTTTGCTATGGAGCACTGATGACGACCTTGGCTTCAACCACTCCATCATTGGTGACATTCTTGTTCTTTGCCCATGTGCGAGGTTTATCATTATAACTGGTGGATGGGTGGCCATCTTGATGTGCAGGATATGTAGGAGTGCCCCCTCGCATAGTAAGGGCTCTCTTGATGTTGAGTGTTTTAGGGATTAGTTAATTGTATGTAGTGATGCACTGCATCTTTAGATAAAATGCCAAGTTTTCATCCAGATTAGCTATGATAGTACAAACTTGTTGCTCCTCTGACATGGTCCACTTTCTTCAATTGGCCTTGGATCGCCATTGTTGCAAGACGGAGGCAAATAACTCCCCCTTCCATTGTTTGAGTGTTGATAATTCCTTGAGATTGACATTCATGCCCATATTGAATGCATAGTTCTTGAGGAACGCATCCATGATTTCTTGGAATGTTCTGATGCCTATGGGTAGATGAGAGAACCACTCCATGGTGGGACCAATCAGGCTCCGAGGAAATAGTCGCATTAGATACGTATCATCGTACGTGACTTCCATGCAATGTACTTGGAACTCCCTGATGCAATTTTTAGGGTTTCCCATCCCATTATATTTGTCAAATTTGGGGATTTTGAATCCCTTCGGGAATGGTACCATTGTAAGGCTCCTGTCAAAAGGATAGGGACACAAATTTCTGGGTGTCCTTAATTTTTTTCCTAATTGAAGGTCTAGCACTTGCTGCGAGAGCAGTTTGATTTGTGTTGTTACATCATTTTGAAAATCAAGGGGTGGGATGAACGTGTTTTGAGGTGTTTGATTGACGGGTGGGGTGTTGATGGAGGTTTTCTACAAGCTTTGTTGCATGATTAAGGCCTGTTGATATGCCTGCATTTTTTGTACCAATAACGCTTGTTGTTGGTCCTGTTGTTGTTGTTCCAACAAAGCTTGTTGTTGGTCTTGATGTTGGTCTAGCTGTTGTTGCACGAACAAAGCTTTTTGTTGGTCTAGCTGTTGTTGTTCCAACAAAGCTTGTTGTTGGGTTTGTTGTTGTGCCTGAAAATATTGCAGGGCTTGTTGATACGCTTGTTGATGAATTGCATGCAATTGTGCCTAGTATTGTGTTTGCGCATACTGAGCTTGGTGTTGGGCTTGAGATTGAGCTTGTGCTTGTTGGGCTACTTTTGCGGCTTGTGCAACTTGAGCAGATTGTTGTGCCTGTTGTGCGGCTAATTGTGCTTGCACTTGTTGGGTAGCCAGTTGTGCAGCTTGTTGGTTTCATTGAAGCATTTTTTGATGGGAAACTTGTTGAGCTTCTTGTATTCTGGTGATGAATGATTTTGTCATGTTGAACTTTGGTGGTACTAGTGGAGGATTGAGAACGATGTTGACCGTGGTGATGAGCGGGACGATTGTGTTGATGATCGGGGTTCGAGTGGTGGATGGTGTGACCAAGATGTTTGGTCCTTGAGACACCTAAGGAACGGTGGATGTGTTGATCGTTGGGGTGGCTTGGATGGTTACCATCTATTTTTGTGATATTGATGGCAAAGTAAGAGGTCTTGATATGATGTTTTGATTGCTTTGACTTGGTAGATTGATGGCGGGTAAGGGGGGAAGACCCAACCCAAGAGGTGATACGAATGTTAATGGTAATGGAGGGAATGATGGTGTATTCCCTCAAAAAATTGATGATGAGGAGGGATCAAATACTCCCCCTGTTCCAAATGACCTACCTTCTCCTTGTGAAATCATGGGGAGATAGGCTTGTGCATCTAGCAGATAGATTAGTGTTGCATGAAATGAGGATGAATCTATATGATTATGGAATGTAAGAAGGACGTAAGGGTGTAATGGATTTACCAAGACAGATTGGTCTGTTGTAGTGCTTGTATCCAACCTTTTGTTACTCACAAGGTGATGTTTTTGGAGTTCTTGAAGCATTGTGCTTCCCTTGTTAACAACCGGCGGGGTTGAAGCGATAAATGATATGATTTGTGGGATGTATTGAGTGATGCTTGGAAGTGATATTGGGGGTATGTTCACAAGAGGTCTTTCCACAATAGTACTTACGTCATAGTTAGAAGGGAGTTTGGCTCCTTTCGCTAGCTCAAGTATGTATAGGGAGGGATTGAATTTCAACATGGCGTTGACGATTCTATGATTCTTAGGATTTCAAATCATTTCAACTATTTCCTCTTGTGTCATTCCCAAGTCATTTTCGGTGATGTCCTCTTCTTGGCCCTCCTCTTGGGGGGTTTGTGATGGTAGAGAGGAGTTGCTTGGCGAATTGCTTGATCCTGCAAGATTTATTTCAGGAGAAGTTTGACTTAGATCACTTGAAGTTAATGTTTCCTTGGGGATTTCCATTTTCTTCGTGTGTTGTGATCTTGTTTGCACCATAAAATGGAGATCGATTAATCTAATATTAGGCACAAAAAGAGAAGAACTAGGATAGATTAAGGATCAAAGTGATGATGGGGATGAGATAAGCGAAAGATGGATGATAAAAACTCTTGAAGGACTTTGGGGAAATGCTAAACTTTTAGGGCTTGATTTGATTGGATTTCGATTGAGGGTAATTTGACTAAGTGTGTTAAGTCAAAAAAAGTGATTTTGGACTTGTAAAATCTAAGAAGTTGTGTTATCTTAGAGAAAACTCGTGCACAAAAGGATAATTTGGCTATGTGTGTTAAGCCAAACAAGATGATTTTGATTTTGCCTAAAGGTTTAGCATGAAGATTTCAAAGTTCCCAAGTGTTTGTTGGTGAAATGATTTTTGATTTTCATGGTTGAGAGATGGGTGTGAGTGATGATTTTGATCCTAGACTTGACCTAGATAAAACTCCTTCTTGCAAGACCTCGGTTTTGAAGAACATGCCATACTTCCAATGTGAGAAAAGGAAACTTTTGAAAAAGATTAGGATTTTGCTAATAGTTAAACTCATACAAGTTAGGGTTTTTTCTTGAAGCTTTCTTGTAGAAGTTGTAAACCAATATTTCTCTAACTTCAAGAAGTCTTTCAAGACGCTCCTCATGAGCTTTTGGGTTAAGAATTTTGAACTTTGGTTTCCGAATTTTGATTTTGCAGGAAATCATTTGAGGGAACACATGTGTGGGGTCAATTGAACTTCTCTTTGTTTAATGAATTCTTTTTACCACAAACAATTTTTTGATTAAAATTTCAAACTAAATGTCTATGTCCTAATTCCTTTTCATTCCACAAAGTCCCTTATGTGAAAATTAAGGTTTCAAGAGCATAGTTTCCCTAAGTTGACTTTAGAGAGAGCAAATTGTGATTGAACCCAAATACTTAGAAGCATCTAAGGATAAATCCCTAGGACAAGAAAGAGCACTTGAATTCGTCAAAGGTATTTGCTTCCTCTAAAGGGTTTGAAATTTTGAAGACCTTTGTGAGTGTTTGTTTTCAATTGTTTTTAGATTTAAGCAAAGTGTTTTATTTCCAAGAGCATGTACAATCCAAGGATGATGAGACAATATTTCGTTGGGTTCCCACTTGGATAAATCTAGCTGCGCACATTCAGTGCGGATGATTTGATGCTTGACCACACTGGCTCCCCTCCACGACACACACTTTTTGGGTCAGCCAAGCATTAGTACCCATGAAACTCCCATGTCATACTTTTCATCTCTACAATAGAACTGCATGTATATGTTGGGCGGCTTCAAAGGACATGACCTTTTGCACCAACAAAATAGTTAAGGATTTTGGCCTTTGCTAAACAAGGGTTTTAATGCGAGCATTCCATTCATGGGGGACTATCCATGCGGCGAGAGACCATTGATTCCCTTCTCGTCGGAATAATCCTCGTGATATTGGCCTTTGTTCCAATATCCACACTTATATCCCAGGTGGAAGTCGCTTGGCTTTAGCGTGTTCCCGGTTGGGTCATTCCCTCGGGTGATTACTTTTTCCCACAAGGCAGGTGTGCTAAGATAAACAACAGTGAGCAAGCATATCTCGTAGTTCAATCGACCTTCATTGAAAAACAAAGGGAGAACACTCACAATATGCCACACTCACACTCGCAAGATTGGTTCAATTTTTTAGGTACCCAAATTGAAATGTGGAGGTAATCTTTTATGCAACTTAATGTCACCAAAAAGACTTTTGATTTTCAAGATCATCGTGAAGCGCATACGCCTTTTTAAATGAAATTACTTTGCAAAAAAGATCACAAGACACAAAAGCACATGTTCATTTCAATTCCTACAAAGCAATAATGAAAATTTTTTAAGCACCAAAGGAAATGTGAGATTTGCCTTGTTCAATTGTTAATTCTTAAACCAAATCTAGTGAGTTTGTCTTAAAGTCCTTTTTAACCCTTTGTTTGCCAAAAATTAAAAACTTTTTAATGTTCTTTTTAGGACCCAAATGATATTTAGTATTTCCTAAGAGCATGAAGGTAAACAATTTCTTTTTAAGAGAGATTATGATCTCCATAAAAGTGTTGAATAAACCCTAAAATGTTGAAAAACACTTGATATATCGTGATGATGATGCCATAATGTCACCTTCAACTTCATTTTCTCCTTGCTCTAACCTGCAAAAAATTGATTAAAACTAGAAAACACAGAGACAATAAACAAGTCAAATGTTCAAAAAATCAAATCTTAAAAGGCACATGTCAAAATTAAATAAATTTGCACTTTTTACCCTAACCTAGCGGCGCTATGAGTGGGTGCGGCAAAGTTTAGAAACTCCAGTGGCGCAATATAGTGCCACTAATTTCTAACAACAGTGCTCTACAGTGAGACAAAGAGCGTGATTGCAGCACTATTTGACCCAACAATGCAGTTTGGAATTTAGAAACCCGCGGTAGAGTTTTAAATTTTGAATTTTTGGGTGAGAAGATCTCGACAGCGGAGTTTGAAACTTCCAGCGGTCCACTATTCCGTCAGCTGACTGTTAGCTACTGAGTTTCCTAGAACCTGCAAAAAAAAGCAAAATAAACACATAATTTCTTGGAAAAACGTGATTAGATCTCGAGATTTTCCCTCCTTCTAGTGCCAAAATGTGAACCCCAATCCTATACCTGCACAAACATGGCAAACAAACACATTATTAGATTGAAATGCAAGTAAGAACAAGGATTCCCCATGAAATCCATCTACAATATTCAAAATAGGAAATGATATGAAGAACAAAACAAATAACTAAGTTAAATCCTAATTCAAATAATGCAAACACTTGATCCCATGGGGGAATTGGTGCCAATTATGTGTTGAAATTTACCCTTTTTCAACTCCTTTGTAAGCTTGATGATATGATTGAGATTGATCCACTTTGTTGATGAAGAACAATAAGATTTCTTAACAAAGCCTGCAATAACCTAGGATTAATTAATTAAAGGAGGGATGATAGGATTAATTAAACAAAATGATTTATTTAATTAATATAGGAGAATTACTTAACCAAATAAATTTGATGTATTTAATTAAGAGAGGAAATATGATGAATTTAATCAAATAAAAGTTATTCAATTAAATCAATCAGTAAAGGGGATGATTTAGGAAGAAACAATGTTAGTAAGAGCAGGATCAGGTGTGTCGGTCAATTTTCCATGTCAACAAAAATATTAGGTGAACTAGGTGAAATAGCCTTTTATTTATACATATTTTAACATTAATTCCAAAAATTCAAATATCACAAGCCAAAATTGAATTTTAGATTTGAAATCACTAAAATATTACCAAAAATATATTTCAAAGAGGGGTCCTAGGTCTAAGTGAGGACTCATTCACCATAGGGCGAATGGCTCCTAGCACACTTACCTAGGACACACATCAGACAATGTTAAACATTATGTATAAATAGGGTCATAGGACTAAGTGAGGACCCATTCGCCCTATGGTGAATGGGTCCTAGGTCACTTACCTAGGACACACATCTTCCAAATTTAAGTGTTGTGAAATGAAATTTATGAATGTCGGGTTTTATCCCTCGGAATTTGAATTTAATTAGGCTTGGATTTGAATTAAAGGGGCCAATTAAGGAAAATTAAGCTCAATCAATTAATAAAGCCCTTGATTAGTGTGAAAGTGTCAAGGTACACTTTACAACACCCTAAATAAGGCATAATTAAGTCCATTTAATCTAAAAGGGCCCTAAAATTAATTTGAATATGAAAAAATTATCACAACACTAAATTGAGGCAACATTAGCCTCATTTTATTATTAATTATTCCTAAACTAAGTGTGAAAAAGGGATAATTTTTCCTACACTAAATTTTTCCCCCACTTTAGTGGTAGTATGACCTCATGTCAAACTCACAATAAAGTAGGCATTCAAGACACTTATGTATACAACAATGACAAAGATACACAATCATACAACATCAAAGACCAGGAAGATCAAACCTAGACTGTCCAATACGATGTGGAACACATCTAAGCTATCGGTTTGTGCTCACTCCAAGGTAGAAAAACTTCAGGCTATCCACTAGGTGAGTCTTCTAGTAAGGTGGAAAATGAGAGTCATATTAGGCTCCCATACCATATCAAAGCTATCCTCCTGAAAAATTCAATAAGGCACCATAATGCTAGGAAAGGCTCCACAGATAAGCAAGGTGTGCTATGCTAGGTGGCCTTGAATTTAGGGTTTTGGGCTCCATAGGGCTTAACAAGCTGCATTATTCCAAACACCTATGAACATGGGGACAAATCCATAGGTAAGAAAGGTGTGTTATGCTTGGTGGCCATTATTAGGGATGGGTTTGAGCTTCACAAGGTTAGCAAGTTGTGTTATGCAAAATACTTATTAACATTTGTTCAAGGGGATCTTGCTTCATTCATGTATGGTCTTTTTTCTAGGTAACATCATGCCTAATGTCTCCAAGACAGGACAAGTCAAGAGTAAAAGTTTCACAACTTAGGGAATGCAGTGCATCACATCACCACTAAGAAGAAAGTCATAAACTAAGAAATATCACACTCTTGGAGGACATCAAACCCAATAACAACACCAAGAAAAGGGATCATCACAAGAAAATAAATTGCACCATGAAACATGAAAAATGTTGAAAGATATTATCGATGTATGCCCCTACTTTAAAGTGATTGCTAACACCATTGTTGTGATAAATTGCTTTAAAGCAGCCAACGTTTATTCCTAAGACATGAGAGCTTCCTCAGAAAGCCCTATGCCAAGTCATATGTTTCTGAAATAAAGCTACATCATGAAAAAGGAAGAAGGGGTTATCCCCAAAAATACATAAGGGATCTATGGATTCGGGGTCAGTATATATTTGCTACAATATTGTTATAGAGCTTGGAAATGTCATCATTCCCCAAATACTCATAGAATTGGAAGAATGACACATAAAGAGAGAAAACAAAGAAAAAGCCTTTCAGATACACGTGGAAGAGACCTAAATGTCTTGATGTCATCCCCAAAAGGAAAACACAAGACAAACGAAAAAGGTAAAAAATTTATAACATATAGAACAATGTAGATACATATAGAGGAATACATAAAAAAAGAGAGAGATATGTACGGGGGATCATGTTATGCACATGCAATCAAAAAAAGAACATGAAAAAGTAAACATTGCAAAATACTAGTAAGGCACATGTGATTTGACCTATAGCAGGTCATTCGCATCTCAATCTTGTTCAGTATATGTGGAAGGTAGGCAACTAGCCAAAGGGACAACATCAAATGCCAAAACTAGGACAAGGCTAACTAACCCCTTGCCCCCACTAAGTGCAAGACAAGGATGAACTGAGATAGATGATGAAAATGAGCACCTTGTGATAAAGAGAATCATTTGGAATGAATGTATAACATGTAATAGTGAGAATACTAAGATCCTACAACAATTACATGGCAAGGAACAAAATTCATGTAATTGTTATCCAACTATTGTGTCATAATAATTTTCATCATAATGAAAGTCACTCAATATCAATTTCAATGGATGAAACTCGCCATAAGATGCCCAAGAGTTCTATGATATGCACAATAATTCATGTTTTTCTTAGGTATATAACTTTAACTACAAGGTGGCAATTTGATCAAACATTTTTTAAGGAGGTGCTCCATCTTTTGCTCAATTTTTGTTTGGGTATGTAAGAATGGAATTTTTTTGAGTTTGTGTATCAACATGAATTTGCACCCCTAATGCAAATTCTCTTTTATCCCCCTACACTTTACAAAATCAAAAGCGAAGGTTTAATTCCACTTAAGCTTGTTGCCTTTGTTCCACTTGGTGCCTATTTTGAGCGTCGGTAGAGGTGTTTTTGTTTGGGATGCCCGCGCGGCGCGTAGACGTCTGCGCAACGCGCTAACATCCTTGACAAATTCCTGTGTTTGAAGCCTGCAGATGTGTTACCATTCCCATTGCGAGTTGACTTGTAACGCCCTCTTCGGCTGACCGACCTGAATATGGCCGTTTTCTTCCCTCTTTCCTTCATATTCACTATTCCTGCTTCCATTTTGAATCTCTTGGATCTTTGGACCTCTCCATTCTTTCTAGCTCTCTCTTCACTCTCTAGCTCTTCACAAGCTCCAAGTAGCTTCATCACTCAACACTTTACACTTCACAACAACAACATCAACACTCCATCACTTCAGTAGAGCAAGTGTGGAATGAAACACCATGACAATAGAGGCTTGAGTTCCTCTCATTTTCTCCCCTATTAGCCTTGAGCACTTTGGGCGAAGGTGGTAAGATTTCACTCGTCTCCTCTATTATTTGGTTGAGTAGCATAACACTGTTTTGTAGTGATTTTGTGTTTACTTCTTTCCTACATTTCTATCTATCTCGTTGTCCGTGGAGGTGGGAACACCAAAACAAGGGTTTGACTGAGGAAAACCCCTATACATCCCCAACATTCTCTCTCTCTCTCTCTCTCTCTCTCTCTCTCTCTCTCTCTCTCTCTCTCTCTCTCTCTCTCTCTCTCTCTCTCTCTCTCTCTCTCTCTCTCTCATGTGTAGGTCTTGGAGACGTTCACGAGCTGGAGACTTCATCATTCGCACGGTTGTAAGCGTTTCCTTTCCCTTCTTCTCCTTATCTTTGTCATTTCCACTTCACTTTGTTCCAGTTCTATTACATTTTGTTTCTTTATCACTTTCTAGAAGTTCCCAATAATCAGACTAGAAGTAGTCACTTTGTTGTTTTCTGAGATAAACTCGCTCTCTGATCCGTACAAGACACCAGCATGCCTCATGGACTCCAGTGCATCGCGCTATCGTCCGCATTCTGCGCTGATGTCCTTAGGTCGAGAGCTTGACAATTTGCCTTGAGAATCTCTGTGACCTACTCTTTCTTGTTCTAGAACTCTCACCGTTGTCCTTTGAGGTATTTTAAGGCAGTTCGCTCCCTGAGGCTCTCTGATTGAAGATAACTTGTGAGTAGCGAATCCCCTTTCTCTCACATTTTTGGTGAACCTGACGTGAAGAACAATGTTCTTCAAAATTTAGTAATTTATTCACCCCTACTTGGCGGGGTCATAACTTTTGACTCGGTGCTTGAAATTCAGAACCGTTTGCACCGTTGGAAAGGTCTTCTAGAGAACTAGTTTAATCCCTAAAATACAAGTGCCTTTGATAATCAATTTTTAGGGATCGACGCAAGTTCCGACCTTAAATTTTGCTCCAAAGACCTCTGAAAATGCAAATTACTAGAACATAGAAAATACCGAAAAATCACAATGAATTTAATATCTTCTTTTATTAGTTCTATATCTAATCTTGTTCAAAATATTAATGATATTCCATTTCATGCATGTGATAGTGACTTGGCTTTGCCCATGTCACTTTGTATCTTTGATCCTTCTCATGAGATTCCTCTCGCTTCGGAGGATATCTTGCTACAAGAAGATGAAATCATTGGTACCTTTCTTAACATTACTCTACCTTCTATTCATTCCAATGCACTTTCTTCTAGAGATGATGCATTTGTGAATGATGAATATACCCTTCATCCCAATGCATTCTTTTCTAGAGATGATGCATTGGTGCACGATGAATATACCCTTCATCCCAATGCACTCTTTTCTAGAGATGATGCATTGGTGCACGATGAGTCTTCTACTCCTTCCAATGCACTCTCTTTGAGAGATGACGCATGCATGAATGATGAATTCCTTATCTATGCTAATGCACTCTCTCATAGAGATGATGCATCTCCTTCCACATTTGATTATGTTTGGATTGGTGTTTATAATGTCTTCAAATAATCATTCTAATAGGTGTGATGATTCTGTAAATGTAATCTATGTCTTTGTTGTCCCTTAAAGGCCTAAGAGACCGATCATTTACTAACTCTAGCTATTCCTTCTCCTGAAAGGGTTTGTTCTACCGATGGTGTTCCATTTGATAGTGATTCCCTTGACCTTTCTAAGGCTCCCTCTTATAGAGCGGTAGCCTATAACTATGATACTAGAATGAATAAACAACTAAGACTTCCTCAAGAACTTGAACCTACGACTAAAGCACCTAGTGATGATGATCTTGTCGAGCAACCTCAAGTTACTCTGGCTAAGATCTCACTATGGGACTTGCTTCAGTCTACTCTGGTTTATCAAGGTATGCTTTAGGAAGCCTTGCAAAAGATCCTCTTGCCTTCTTTTGCTAAGCCAACAGATGCTGATGTGTTGATAGCTTATATTCGCACAAATTCATCAAATATCACGTTCTATCCCCAGGAACTCCCACCTCTGAAAGTACATAAGCAAGAAGATCCTCTAATGATCATAGTCAACATTAATAAGATCGGCATTAGACATACTCTCGTTGACGTTGGTTCGACGCTTAATGTATGTAGCATTGATCTATTGCCTAAGATTAGTATTGACCCATCTTCTATTAATGTTTCTTCTGTTGACATTCGTGGGTTTGATAATGTTGGTCGAAAATCCCTAGGCACGATAGTCTTTCCTTTTAGGTTGGGACCTATTACCGTACCTACCCTTGTATATGTTATGTTAGAGAAGTTACTGTATAACCTTATTCTCAATAGACCGTGGATTCATACTATGGGTGTAGTCCCGTCTACCCTGCACAAATCGATTAATTTCATTGCTAACAATAAAGTAGTCACAGTTAAGGTTGACCCTAATGCTATGCACTTATGTGAGATGGAAACTGCTGGTTGAGCCTTGGTTGTGCCTACTCTTATTCCTTAAGTGTCTTCCAATTTGTCGATGTTTACTCCAATAGTATCTACTACAAAGGATACTCTTGAGATAAATGTCCCTGAAGAATATCCTTCGGAAGGAAGAAATCCTAAGTCTGTTCATTCTACCTCTTTTCAAGAGAATGTGTGTCTTGGTGATGATTGGGGTCCTTTAGAATTTACAGATTCTTTCGTTTAGAAATATAAGGTCAACTCGATCCACTTAGACCCTTCAATGACATCATTCACACTCGTTGTCAAAGATGATCAGTCTTTTGCATCACGAGATAATGTGAATGCAAATTGTAATGTTCTTAGTATTGATCCTCCTTTTGAGGAGGATGATTATGCCTCTACTAAAGAGGATAATTTTGACATTCCTATCAAGAAAGATGATGATGATCCCGTAGAAGAGTATATCCCCCCCTACTGGAATACTGCTCTCTATGAAGATCCTCCTTCTTCTCGTGATTTGCAAACACGTTATGGCCCTAGCTTTAAGCTCGTCTCTAAGAACAACTATGAGCATAAAGGTTGTGGGCGTAATGAACAAGGTATACAGGTCCCTATAGGATTCATGCATTTTAAGCATAATCTGGGGCTTGGTTTCTCATCTGAGTAGAAACCACGGTTGAACATTGATGTGACTTTCGCTCAACCTCGTTCTCACAGATTGGTCCATCCTCCTTTGTCTTTTATCTTTGTATCTTCTTTTGGTGAGCAGTCAAGATTTTCTCTACAAGAGAAAGGGTTGCTTCCCGCTCTTCATCCTTTCTTTGAGCAAGAGTATATCTTGTTGCAGCTTCTTAAAGCCTGCTTGATTACTCTTCCTTCTCCTACATGCAAGAGGTCTCACAAGCATGATCATGATAAAAATTCTTTCTGTGCATACCATCGAGTGTCTAGCCATTCCATTAGCGAATGTAAGGCCTGAAGGAAAAAATACAACTTCATGATTCAAGTGCCTGTTGATGCACCTGCCTCTTCTTCAAATGACAAGTGATATCAAGGTTTACCTCTATCCTGTTCCACATATCTTGCATGGTTCTCCTCCCCTTTATGCTGGGGGCAATGATAAATCATTCTGGAGATGTGTGTCCTTCTTAAGGACCCCTCTCTCTCCTCTATGTCTTTCAACTTGAGCGTCCCTTGAGTGGACCCCTTTGAAATATTTTCTCCTTCAAATCACATCTTTGCATCTAGCTCGGGGCCGCCCGACTAGACCCGCCTCACATATTTGCGTCTAGCTTGGGGGCAACCTGACTAGACCTTTTTTATATCTTTGCATCTAGCTCGAGGGCAACCCGTCTAGACCTATCTTTACATCTAGCTTGGGGGCAGCCTGACTAGACTTCACTTTTCAAACAACGGATCCCTTGAGTGGACCCTCCTTCCTTTTGAAGGGTTCCCGAGGGAACCTTTGAAAGTCTTACAACTTAGCGATGGTCTACGTGGTTGTATGTTCACTGGCCTGCGCGGACGCTTCCTAACATGTTATATCTGTGGGTAAACATGTCGCCATCTCTGACTCTATGGAGTCCCCTTTACTCGGTCTCCTTCATGTGAGATTTCTTGGAGGATACCTTCCTTACAGATCTGCGGGTATGTGAGGCGCTTTCTTAGTTTCCTTCATGTGAGAGTTCTCGGAGGATACCTTCCTTGCAGGTCTACTGGTTTGTAAGGCACTTTATTTATTTTCTTCATGTGAGAGTTCTTGGAGGATACCTTCCTTGCAGGTCTACGGGTCTATAAGGTGCTTTCTTGGTTTCCTTCATGTGAGATTTCTTGGAGGATACCTTCCTTGCAAGTCTGCGGGTTTATAAGATGCTTTCTTGGTTTCCTTCATGTGAGATTTCTTGGAGGATACATTCCTTGCAGGTCTACAGGTCTGTAAGATGCTTTCTTGGTTCCCTTCATGTGAGAGTTCTTGGAGGATACCTTCCTTGTAGGTTTGCGGGTTTGTAAGGTGCTTTCTTAGTTTCCTTCATGTGAGAGTTCTTGGAGGATACCTTCCTTGCATGTCTACGGGTCTGTAAGGCGCTTTCTCAGTTTCCTTCATGTGAGAGTTCTTGGAGGATACCTTACTTGCAGGTTTGTGGGTCTATAAGGTGCTTTATTTCTTTAGCTTCATAGTTCCTTAGAGTTATGAAGTCCTTTTCTTTTCTTGCACTTCCAAGTTCGCCAGACCGTGCTTTGCTTCCTCGTCGATTCAGGTATACATCTCTAACCTTACTACTTCTCTACTCTACTTTATCGAAGCACTCATCAATACTCATGCTCGCTAAAGTGGGGGAAAATGTATCTGTGAGAGGTAAATCTAAAATTCCTAACAACAGATAGAACATACTAAGTTAGCCATTGTTAGCAAATTGAAACAAACCACTCCCTATGAAATTGTTGATCAAACATAGAAGAGAAAAACATGAAGTAATGCATGAAACCTAAAATATGTAAATATAATCTAAGTTAACCAAACCTCAATCCCATAGGGGGATTAGTTCTCCTTGATGTGAAAAGAGAGCCATTTCCCAATCCCTGATAAGCAAGAATGTCAAGATGCAAGTGATGATAATGCCAATACTGAGATTGTGCATCAAGTCATGTTGTAGTGTTGTGTAGTAGAACTGCTTTGCATTTATAGATTCAAGGTTGGAAGATTGAAGAATTTGGATGAATGTGGGATCATTCATAAGCCAATGACAAGATGCCACTTGTCAAGATGTGAGAGGATGATGGTTGTGCACATTTTGGTCAATATGCCAAAGAGGGGGAGATTTGAAATTCAAAAGATAGCTTTTTGGAGGGAGAAGCAAGAGTCTTAAATGTCAAGTGGGGGACATATTAGAGATAATGTAAGAGGATTTAATGCTATGTTGGAGGACAAGACATGTGGGAGGGAAAATTCAAATTTGAATAATATTCCATCTTGATGCCCTTTTTGAATGAAATTAGATGAAATAATAAATCAAATAAATTGATTTATTGTGCAAGTGGGAAAATCTAGAGGATTCAGGTGATTAGGATTAAATTAATCAAGATTTGATTAATTAAATAGGAGATTAGGCGATTTTGACTATTGACTTAGATTTTAGGATTAAAATAAATCAAAATGAGAAGAAAATGATTTTAGATTTAATTAAATAAAGATTTGTTTTATTTAATCAAAGAGGATGATGTTAGTGTTAAATAAAATAAAGATGAATTTATTTAATTTGAATGGATGAATTTAGGAGATTAATTAAATAAACTTGATTTATTTAATTAAAGAGATAACTTAGGAGATTAATCAAATAAACTTTATTTATTTAATTGATGGGCGAATATGAAAATACAAGGAATGCATGATGTCAATTTTGCATGTCTACATTTTTCCCCTCTCGGAAGCAATGTACTTGTTGCATTGGTTCAAAGAATGATGCCGCCGAGATCAAAATTTAAAAAAAATTTGATTTTTTTGGATGCCCTAGTGGAAATAAGTATGTTGGTACATTGCCCCTTCGAGAGATTGAGCGAAAAAGATCAATTTGAGGTCAATCTCGCGACAAAGAGGTTCAAGATGGATGTATGGATCGTTAGACTAACAGATCTATATGATAATGATGATGAGATGAGATGTTTTTAAGATGCTTAGAATAACAAATCTATATTATCCTAAACAAATTAAATGATTATGCAATGCATGTGAGATGGATGAGTTGGATGATGTCCTATGATGATATGACGTGATTATGTAGGATTAGAGTGCGAATGTAGGATGGATGCATTAATGAAATGATACTATGTTAGCGTGAAAGAGGATAGAAGAATGAGAGGGATAAACCCTCGAATCCAAGAAGATGTAGAAGTCAAACAAGTCCATTAATCATTGAGATTTTATTAGATATGATGATGAATGATGATGATGTATTGTTTATCCAAGGATGGGAGAGATAAAGATCATAACTTTCCTTATGTTTGATAACACACATAGGTACGATGCATCAAGGTATAAAGAACAAGGATGGTGGTGCACCTAGTGTGATGGACTTTGAATAGACAAACAAATAGGATTATTCATGTTCACACCTGACATACAAAAACCTTACTAGGGTGTACTTTAGACATTTCAAACATCTTGGACCAAAACATAGAGAGGTAAAACCTAACAGTGTAATAGTCAACAAGGTGTCCAAAGCATCCTCCATACACACCTAATAAAGCAAGTATTCACCAAGGTTATTTTACAAGAATATCCAACAAGCACAACAGATAAAAAGATAACGATTGTTGCCCCATTCCCTTTCTCTCTAAATCACTTTGTCTGGATATCATCGAGAGGTCATCGAAATGAGAGCAATAAGATAGGTCAAAAAGACCAAGATAAAGTGCACAAACAAGCTAATGTTCTTCGTACTGCTAGCCAAGATTAAACTATGGTGATGCCTGATGTTGATGTCCATCGCAGGAAGGATTCATCCTAGGACATGTTGTGATCAGGTGATGATGAGATTGATTGGATGATAAGATATTGATACTCTGAGTTAATTAACTTGCTGACTTACTGTTCTAGACTTGAGACTTTGACGATTTGAGCTTTCACTTTTGAACCTGCTAGACTTGTTTTTGACTGACTCACCAAAGGATGAAGATGATGATTGATTTATTATAAGTTTTGATTATTGCGAGTGAAAGCGAGATGAGATGGATGCACCATTTTGGGGTTTTTTCAAATATTTGGATGTTTTTGGTGTTTTTTGAATGTTTTGAGGCTGTTTTGATTTTTAGGTTTTTCACTTTTTTTTGGATTTTTCGAGATTTATGAATGTTTTTGGATTTTGTGTTTTTTGAATGTTTTTGGATTTTGGGTTTTTCTAATGTTTTTGGATTTTTCGCACCATTTTGACATTTTCGATATGGACATGTGATGATATCAGTGCTTTGTTTTGGGATTTTTTTGAAAACCAAGCTAGGATTGATTGATCAGATTGATGGATTTATGATGATAACATTATTGAGGATACACAATAGTGCAAGGATAGTGTTAAGCAACACGGGGATTGGGAAGGATTTCCCGAGATGGATTGGTTGGATTTGACTGATCAAGATTGACGATGATAACATTGTTGAGGATACACAACAATGCAAGGATAGTGTTAAGCAACACAAGGATTGGGAAGGATATCCTGAGATGATGATGGATTGATTGGATTTTGCTTGATCAGGATTTTGAAGCTTGATTTGGAGAAAAATTATTTGAATGATTTGATGTGATGTTGTTGTGCAAGTGAGATGCGACTGATATTGATTGTTTGGATTGATGTTCGATGAAAGATAAAGCTTGATAAGGAACATCTTCTCGTCAAAATATGTCATGGGCTAGTGATTTGGATTTTTGGCTCACAAATACTTTGACCAATTTGATTTCATGTTTGCCAATGTTAGAGGATATAGATCAAGATTTATTCCCGAAGCAAGATGTAAATATTTGCCTCCAGTGTCTACCAATGTAGGGAAAGTCATGGGTGGACGCTTGAATAGGTGTATGGATGGATGGATATGGATCATCTTGCGATAAGATAAAGTGTTTGCACAAAGGATTCTCATTTGGATAATGCTCCAAGGCTCAAATAACGTTGGGTAAGATAGGATCAATGAAAATGACCCATGTCAAGATGTTTACCACAAGCAAGTGTAAAGTATGCACCAAACCTTGTCAAGATCAAGATAATTTGGGAGATGGATGGAAATGGATGAAAATGGATTGGATAAATGGTTCGTGAATAAATGGATTTATTATGGATAATATGGATGGAACTCTAGATTTATTATGGATGTGATAAGATGCTTTCACCTGATCTGGCACACGTAGATGCTCGATTCTACACATGACGCCTGTTTGCCAAGTTTTCATCACGGTACCTATCCAAAGTGCCACTGAAGTGGTTTTCACTAGAGGAAGATTTTTTTCTTGACTGTTTTCAATCCTTTTTCTAATTTTTTTGGATTTTTTTATTTTTTTTATTTTTCTTTCTTTTTTTTGGATTTTTTGCTGAAAGATATTAAGCTCATTTTGAATCACCTGGTACTGTTGATGTTGATGTTTCTGTCATAATGTACCACTGGTATCCTTCTTGAAGAAGCTTCTTTTCCAAGATATGTGCACTTGAAAGCAAATTTCAAGATTTCTGATCTGTTTTGCTGATACTAGAGTTAACTTTGTCTTTGTGCGCACATCGCGATAGAGTGCCTTCTGAATCCTTATGATGAAGGGTCGTTGCCAGCACATGGTCAATGTGAGAATTTTATATCATGCATGGAGGCATGGATAGAGTGTTTTTATGAATAAAATATGGATTGGTTGATAGTTTGGAACCTTTGACTCTCCAAACTTGGGAAGATGAGCAATGATGGGTGGATACAAAAGTGTGCATGGAATTAGGACCAACAACTCAATATAATTTGTATGTTGCTTGAGAAGCCTACTTTTTCCTTTGGACATCTTTGATGGATACTTTCCCCTTTTTTATTTTGTCTCATAGTTTCTTTGACTAATGGAGTTTGATAAGGATCATCTTTCTTTGTATTTTTTGGTATCCATATGTATTTGATTTGTCTAATATGCTTCTTAGCTTCTTTTGATTTGATAACGTTCTTTGTGCTTTGATTCAAAACCTTCTTTTGATGTTGGTCCCAATTCATGGATGGGGTGATGGTTGGATGAAGATTCGTGACATGGCAGGTTATAGTATTGGCTTTGGTTTCATCATAAAGATTTTTCGTGCTCCCTATGTTGGCATTTTCTTGGGACGAAGTTACCCCTAATTTTATAGAGGTATCACTGATATGTTTATATCCATTGATTGTCGAATAACCAAGGCCTTGATGCTTAGGATTTCCAATAATCTGCACTGGTTCTAGGATACCTTGTTCATGTAGACCTAATCCTTTTCCTTGATAATTCATCTACTCAAATTTTTTATCTGCAATAGGATATATGATTTACCTTTGAAACAAGGTGCTAATCCTTCTTTGATCTATGGTGGATCTTCAAAAGTGATAGCTTCTTTATTGATGAGATAGCTTGCCCTAAGAAAGGTAAGTGATCCAAGTTTATAAGTGATAGGATCCTCTATATGTGGGATGAATTCCTGATTGATATCTTTGGCTTGATCTTGTGAGATATCATATTGTAATGCTTCTTCAAGAAATGTTGATGATTCATTGTCCCCATAAAAATCTTCCTCATGATTCATTTCACGGGATGTTTCTGATTCATGAATTTTGTAGGAGCCTTCTTCATGACCCATTTCTGATATGTCTCCATAGGATGTTTATGATTTACAACTTATGTAGAAGCCTTCATCATGATCTCTTTCTGATATGTCTCCAGATTTTTCTATATCTTGGTCATGTGTACAAATGTTAAGAGTAGGAGAATCTTGTTCCTTGGTAATGATTTCAAGAGTATGGGACTCTTGTTTTGAATGAAGATCATCTACATGTCCATCTAAAGAAATCATCTCATAGGTAGATGAAGGGGTATGTGCTATATGGATATAATCCTTATTTGTGACATCTTGTATAGATAAGAGAGTTTCCATTACCTCATTGTAGTATCTGGGATATATTAATTCTTGATCTTGGTTAATGTCAGAATTTATTTCAGCATGCTTTGGATCAAGTTCTTGACATGGGTCAATTTCAAAGGATGGATTGTCTACAAGGGATTCTTGGACATTTTTATTAGGAATGGGAAGTGGATCAATATCATGTTGATCTTTGAGAATTCCTTCACTATCCACAATCATGAGGTCGAGGGATGTTAGCATGTCTTGGGAAAGACCATTGCTAGACCTTGGTGATAGATGTTGATCATGCTTTGGAATAAATTCTTGAGATATGTCCTTTAACTCATTAGGTGATGTAGAGACATTGTCAACACAGTCATTGGTGGATGGATCTTGGATTATATCAATAGGATCAAATAACACCAGCACTCCTTGAAATAGATCTTTGTAGGAGGGGTCTTGATCATGACTAAAAAATGGCTCTTGATGTATGTTGATTTGATCATTGGATGAGGTGGAAACATCTTCAAGGTGCCCATTGATGGGTAGTTTTGATTGTTCTTTGAGATGTGATGACTGATCTTCGAGATGGGGTGATTGGGTTTGTTGTTGATATTGTTTCCCAACCTCTTGAAATTTGAGATATTGTTCTTGATGTGGTTGTGGACCCAACTCAATGCTTTGATGACATGGTTCAACCAATGGAAGAGTGTACTGAATTTTGGGTGTAGATGTCTCTTGGTGATATGAATCAATGAGTTTCTTGAGTGTGGCAATTTTATTTCGCAAGATTTGATCTTGACATTCTCGTTATCGTTGACCTTGTTGTTGACCAAGCATAATGGGTAGTGTACCGGTGGTTTTTTCATGGGATCACAGATGGATTGACTCTAGACAATGTTATGATTTGGTGTGATGTTTAGATTTGGCATTATAGGTTGACTTTGAACATTTTTTTGGTTTGGAAACATATTGCTTGGGTTTCGATAACTTTGATTTTGCATGGTGTTACCTTGACTTGAATCAACATATGGAGTTGTCAATATATTGCTTGGATTTTTAACAACATTGGGGGGATTTGCGAGCATATCTATCCCAAAGTTCACCAAGTGTGGATTTTAAATGTTCATGTTTGACAAAATTGTATTTGGCATGTATGGATTTGGTGGGATAATGTTTTTTTGAATAAGATTCATGCATTGATTTTTTAGTTGATAGATTTGTAGGTTCAGACTTTGATTTAAATCTATCATAGGGAAAGGTGGTCCACAACTTAGATTGGGCATACTCACATTCATTGTGCTATTGAGGTTTGGAGGAGATAATGATGCCATGCATAAATGTGAGTTTCGATAATCAATTGGCATTATGAGACTTGGATAGTTTGGTTGACTTGGATTAATCATGATGTATGAGTCGAGTTAAACTCCATGTTTTTCTTGTGTTTTTTACCTTGTTGATCTTTGAGGGGTTTAGGACCAACGATGAGATGAAGGATGAAAGGGGTGAATGATATGGGTGTTTAAACTTTTAGGAACTTTGGATCAATGCTCTACTTTAGTACTTGATTTGATTTGATTTGATTTTGATTGATTGATTTGGATAATGAACTTGTAAACTCTAGGAGGTTGTGTTGTCCTAGAGTGAACTTGTACACAAGAGGATAATTTGACTAAGTGTTTTAAGTCAAACAAGCTGATTTTGGATAATGAACTTTTAAATTCTAGGAAGTTGTGTTATCCTAGAGTAAACTCATACACAAGAGGATAATTTGACTAAGTGTGTTAAGTCAAACAAGATGATGAAATCTTAAACCCCAAGATGTTGGATTTTATCAAGAGGTAAATTTGTTCACAAGGATTTGATAATTCGATCAAATATGTGAAGAAGGATTCATCTACACATATCTAACCAAACAAGATGATTTTGATTTTTCCTAGAAGTCTAGCATGAATGATGTTTTCAAAGTTTCCAAGATTTTGTTGGTGAGATGGGATTTGATTGATGTTTGAGATGGGTGAAGTGTTTGACTTGATCCTAGATGAACCTCAGAGGACTTGTTTACTAGACCAAGATATTGAAGAACATGTTTTTCCCTAAGAGTATTTCAAACTGAAAGATCAATGTTCGCATGGAAAACCATAAGAAAAAATATTTCAAGCACATGTGTAGGGTTCAATTGGGGTTAATATTCATTAATGACTTGATTTTTACCACAATCACTTCTTGCTTAGTTTTTCAAACTAAATGTCCAATGTCCTAATTTTCTTTCATCCCACAAAGTGCATTATATGGAAATCAAGGAAATCAAGGAAAAGGTTACCTATTGTTGACTTTAGCAGGAAAATTGAGATGAAATCTAAATGCTTAGAAGCCTCTAAGGATACACATCCCAAGGACAATCAAGAGCACTTGAATTCGTCAAAGGTATTTGCTTCCCTAAAGGGTTTGAAATTTTGAAGATCTTGTGAATGTTTGTTTTCAAGCGTTTTGGATCCAAGCAAAGTGTTTTCGATTCCAAGAACATGCACAATCATAGGACGAAAATAAAGTATTTGTTGGATTCCCACTTGGATGAATCCAGTTGTGCATATTCAGTGCAAATGATTAGATGCTTGACCACATAGGCTCCCCCTTACAGTGCACTCGCTTCTCAGGCCAGCCAAGCATCAATACCCATGAATCTCTCATGCCATACTTTTCATCTCTACAACAAAACTGCATGTTACGTGGGGCGGCTTCAAAGGACATGACCTTTTGCACCAAAAAATAGTTAAGGATTTTGGCCTTTGCTAAACAAGGGTTTTAATGTGGGCATTCTATTCGTGGGGGACCATCCATGCGGCGAGAGACCATTGCTTCCTTTCTCGTCAGAATGATCCTCGTGATTCTCAAACTTTCCTCGAGAATCCACACTTATATACCGGTTGGAAGTCGCTTGGCTTTAGCGTGTTCCCAGTTGGGTCGTTCCTGGGGTGATTACTTTTTCCCACCAAGTAGGCCCTCTATGGATAAACAAGAGCGAGCTTGTACATCCGTAGTTTGATCGATATTTGTTGAGAAAGAAAGAGAGAACACTTGCGATGTACTTCACTCACACTCGCAAGAATGGTTCAATTTTAAACCCAAACCAAAATGTGGAGGCAATCTTTTTGATAACTTAATATCACAAAAATACTTTTGATTCTCAAGATTGTCGTGAGGCGCAAGAGAAGCGAATACGTCTTTTAGATGATATTACTTTGTGAAAAATATTACAAAACACCAAATGCACATGTTCATTTTAGTTTTCTAAGCAATGGTGAGTTCGTTTTTAAAGCCCCAAAATCGATGTGTGAGAGTTGTTTGTCAAATTTTTAAGAACCCAAATTGAAATTTAGTAGGTATCTAAGTTCAATTTTAATCCAACTTGAAAAAGATCAAATTAATGATTAACTTTAAACCCCAAAAAGAAAGGTGAGTTGGTTGACTTGAAATAGAAAACGAGAGCATAAAATGGAAGCCCTAGATTGTAATAACAAGAATTAAAAAATGCTTTTTCAAGTCTCAATTTCAAATTCTCCAACTCCAATTAGTTTGCCATTGTTGAAATTTCGATGCTCCACTCCAACCTATAAACAACACAAAGTTATCAGACATAAGATGTATGATATTTCAAGAAATCAATGATATGATGAATACATTTACAAACATAATGAACACATTTACAAGGAACCAATAATAACCTAATGAATAAATTCACATGACTTTGACAGTGTTTATCCTAATTGTGAATGTGGAAATGTTTGTTTTGGAACAAATTATATCAATTATTGATAAATTATTTCACAAAACATCTAACAAATAAAATTCCTAAAGTTGATCATAATGAACATTCTCAAGAATTTGAAAACTTCTATTAAGATTGATATTGTTATAGCTTTAACAAAAGAAGTTTCTAAAAGAGAATGTGTATGAAAATTGTTATTGAATTTTCCCTTGAGTTAGCTGAATTGCATTTATTCAATATCCTATCACTTCTTAGAGCACGTGAAGTAATGCATCACTAACTTCATATTATTCACCATTACTACCCATGACAAAAGGAACACCCGAATTTAAGAAACTTAACCAAGGACATGAAATAAAATATACTCCTATACTCCCTGTAGCTGTAGAGTGTGCTTGATTGCACCTGTGGTGAAGTCAATGTTGCTTGTCAATAGATCCAACTTGGCACCATGTGATTTCTTTACTCCAAAGTATTGCACCAAGGGCGTGCCTTGAACCTGAGGAAAATATTTATAAGCTTTGGCAATATACGTGTGGGGGATTAATGTGCAAACTTGAGAGTGAGTGAAAGGTTTGATTTTTTTTCTTTCTTCTACCCCAAACTTGCCAATTCTTACCAAACAATTAAATCAACGAATGACCTATATAAGCTTTTAAGTAAATGCTAGCGGCAGGCATTTTAGATGCATTTATTACCGTGCTTTGGATCCAACGATAGCAATGAGTAAAAAATGGCGATATTTAATAATGAGAAGTCCCTCACAAATTTACAACACTGACGATATTTTATGATGTGAGGTCAAGCTAATGTAAAGTTGGAAAATGGTGTAAAACTAAATCCCATGACCTTTTACTAATAGCCTAGGATTTGCACCAAAATGAGCTTGTTGAAAAGGCTATTAAAAATTTCAAGCGATATGTCGTTGGTACGTGTAAAGACAAATTCTTCAGAACATAGCAAACATGCTTTCAAGAATATTTAATATAAAACAGTCTCCTCGCTAGGTACGGCGGTCAAGAATTAAGGTTGCAAGGTGTAAATGGAAAATAAGACGGGCGTAAATATACAGGGGGCAACCACACTCGTTCTTGGCGCACTTGCTAGGAAACAACAACAAACTCTTCACTTGTGAAATGTCTTTGCGTTGTCCTTAGCCATTAGAAGTTGACCATAATTTTTTGAAATCTGCCATTAAAGTCACAAATCTACCATGAAATGCACCTTTAAACTATCGATTTGACAGATCTAGCAATATTCGATTGCTTCCACAGAAATGAAGTCAAATCAAGCTTCATAAATACGTTGAAGGATTCTAAATATCAGCTAAGATTAGATTGTGTTTGCTGATTTGATAACAATATCTACATTGTTGTTTGTCAGGAATGGATGTAAACTATGGAGATTATTTGTGAAGATACACAATATCAGCAATCCAGAAAGCAAAGCTGAATGAATCAGATGTCAACAAAGCTCTTTACAATTTGTTCTTTGTACGGATGGGTCTGAGGATTTTATCTGGTGATCTTAGCCAACAACTGTATGGCACACTGAAGACAGATGAAGTGTGTTCAACTGAACATCAAGAAATTGCATTGGAAGCTACAAGACAGGGAATTGTGCTTCTCAAGAATACCAGGAAACATTTGCCTCTATCAACAACAGAAACCAAGTCCTTAGCTGTAATCGGGCCCAATGCCAACAATGCAACTATTCTCCTTGGGAATTTCCATGGTTGGCTTCTACTTCGATTTTGGATGTGTTTTAGCAGAACAATGAATATGTCTACATAAAAGGTACCTATAATCAATGTGACAATTATAATACTAACATCAATATTTCGCGGGTTCGTAGGTCCGCCTATCTCTTGAAGTGTACAGATTGGATTGTGGGATCACCCAAATGGGATGCAGGTTCGTCTAAATAGGAATATTTACATATGGGTGATGGTGGGATTTCCTCTCTCGAAATCAAGTTCGCCTATCTAGGATGTAAGATCACCCTTATCTTTAGATGTACAAACACAGTGCAGAAACACTTATAGGGGAATCCAGATCGCCTATTTCTTCAAGTGTACGAACATGGATGTTACAAACTCAAACATGGGATCACCTTTTGAGAAGCAAGTTTACCTATCTATGTGATGGGGTGTACAAAAGACTCAAGAAAATTCACCCTTTTAGAGGGTGGGATCACCTAAAGGATGAGATAAGTGTATTCACCTTTGTGAGAAGCAAATTCACCTATGTAGGCTGACTGACTAGACTGGACAAAGACATGTGCTCACCCCTTTTAGGATGGGATCTCTCATCCATAATGCAACAAATATTAAGACATCAATATTAAATGCAAAGACTGCTAATGACAGCCGCACTCAATACTTCAATGAAGGAGATCAATGTAAGATATGCGTTGCTTACTTTGCACTCTAAACAATATTTGAAAACTTTTATGCAAAAGCAATTGTTTGGTGTTAATCCAGCTTCCGCCGCTATTTCCCATGTCTGAAATGGGAGCCTTAGAAATCTATTTGAACCCACACTAAAGCACACTAGAAGGGGAATTTTGTTGGACAATATAGTTTGATTGCAGAGATAATAGTAATAGGAAAGCTACAAGAATGCTTAAAGAGATCTCATCTCATGGAAATAAATGATTATGCATGCACTCGGTTTGTTAAAAAATCTTTGGAGATCTTAAAGCAAGTACGACTAACAGATGGTGCTCTCCACATAATGTTGTGAAATTGAGATGAGTAGTGCAAAGCAACAGGCATTTTATTGTTGTGATGGTAGTCTGCAAAATAAAGCACACAAAGTGTTTAACTGAATTCTGAAAAGAAACCTGACCTTACGGGATGTTCGAAATGATCTTTCATGATAAAAATGATTGTAGCATATACACATAATTGAAAATGTTGAGGAAAGTCACAAACAAATCTATTTGCATATGTAATTTCAAAAATGATTGTTGTTGAAAATCCCCCAGTCACCACTGTTTATTTAGGCACAACTTTGCATGAAGTTTATAAATAAATAAACAAAGAAACAAAGTTGGTCCAACAAGGATTTTAAGAAGGAACAAAGACTTTGCATGAAGTGACAGAGCGCCACATCTTTGAAACTTTTATGAACATAAACAAAAACTAGTTTTTTGAATAGTGGCAGAGCATTGGATTAAAGCTTGAACAGAAACAAAAGTCTTATCTATTGAAGTAATCAATATCAAATAGAAACACAGACTTTATATTCATGTCCAATGCATAGAATAAAAGGAGGTGAACAAAGACAAAGATTGTGGGTTCGAGCCCCATGGTGGGCGCCAGAATGTGAGAGTTAAATCTACATTTCCTAACAATAGATAGAACATACTAAGTTATCCATTATTAGCAAATTGAAACAAACCACTCCCTATGAAATTGTTGATCAAACATAGAAGAGAAAAACATGAAGTAATGCATGCAACCTAAAATATGTAAATCTAATCTAAGTTAACCAAACTTCAATCATATAGGGGATTGGTGCTCCTTGATGTGAAAAGAGAGTCATTTCCCAATCCTTGATAAGAAAGAATGCCAAGATGCAAGTGATGATAATGCCAATACTGAGATTGTGGATCAAGTTGTGTTGTAGTGTTGTGTAGTAGAAATGTATTGCATTTATAGATTTAAGGTTGGAAGATTGAAGAATTTAGATGAATGTGGGATCATTTATGAGCCAATGACAAGATGCCACTTGTCAAGATGTGAGAGGATGATGGTTGTGCACATTTTGGTCAATATGCCAAAGAGGGAGAGATTTGCAATTCAAAAGATAGCTTGTTGGAGGGAGAAGCAAGAGTCTTAAATGCCAAGTGGGAGACATGTAAGAGGATTTAATGCTATGTTGGAGGACAAGACATGTGGGAGGGAAAATTCAAATTTGAAGAATATTCCATCTTGATGCCCTTTTTGAATAAAATGAGATGAATAATAAATCAAATAAATTGATTTATTGTGCAAGTGGGAAAATCTAGAGGTTTCAGGTGATTAGGATTAAATTAATCAAGATTTGATTAATTTAATAGGAGATTAGGTGATTTTGACTTTTCACTTAGATTTTAGGATTAAAATAAATCAAAATGAGAAGAAAATGATTTTAGATTTGTTTAAATAAAGAATTGTTTTATTTAATCAAAGAGGATGATGTTAGTGTTAAATAAAATAAAGATGAATTTATTTAATTTGAATGGATGACTTTAGGAGATTAATTAAATAAACTTGATTTATTTAATTAAAGAGATAACTTAGGAGATTAATCAGATAAACTTGATTTATTTAATTGATGGGTGAATATGAAAACATGAGGAATGCATGATGTCAATTTTGCATGTCTACAGTATCAACGTGAATTTGCACCTCTAATGAAAATTCCCTTTTAGCCCACTACACTTAAGAAAATCAAAAGCGAAGGTTTAATTCCACTTAAGCCTACTGCCTTAGTTCCACTTGGCGCCTGTTTTGAGCATCGACAGAGGCATTTTTGTTTGGGACGCCCGCGCAACGCGCTAACGTCCCTGATAGATTCTTGCATCTGGAGCCTGCAGAGGCATTATCATTCCCATTGGGAGTTGACTTGTAACACCCTCTTCGGTCGACTGACACAAATATGGCCGTTTTCTTCCCTCTTTCCTTCATATTCACTATTCCTGCTTCCATTTTGCATCTCTTAGATCTTTGGACCTCTCCATCCTTTCTAGCTCTCTCTTCACTCTCTAGCTCTTCACAAGCTCCAAGTAGCTTCATCACTCAACACTTTACACTTCACAGTAGCAACATCAACACTCCATCACTTCAGTAAAGCAAGTGTGGACCAAAACACCCTGATAGCAAAGGCTTGAGTTCCTCTCATTTTCTCCCCTATTAGCCTTGAGCGCTTTGGGCAGAGGTGGTAAGCTTTCACTCATCTCCTCTATTATTTGGTTGAGTAGCATAACACTGTTTTGTATTGATTTTGTGTTTACTTCTTTCCTACATTTCTATCTATCTGGTTGTCCATGGAGGTGGGAAAACCAAAACAGGGGTTTGACTGAGGCAAACCCCTATACAGCCCCAACATTCTCTCTCTCTCTCTCTCTCTTGTGTGCAGGTATTGGAGATGTTCACGAGCTGGAGACTTCATCATTCACACGGTTGTAAGTGTTTCCTTTCCCTTCTTCTCCTTATCTTTTTCATTTCCACTTCACTTTGTTTTAGTTCTATTACATTTTGTTTCTTTCTCACTTTCTAGAAGTTCCTAGCAATCGAAGTAGAAGTAGTCACTTTTCTATTTTCTACGATAAAATCGCTCTTTGATCCATACGAGACGCCAACGTGCCTCGGAGACTCCAACGCGTCGCACTATTGTCCGCATTCTACGCTAACGTCCTTAGGCCGAGAGCTTGACAGTTTATCCTGAGAATCTCTGTGACTTGCTCTTTCTGGTTCTAAAACTCTCGTCGTTGTCCTTTGAGGTAGTTTAGGGCATTTCGCCCCTTGAGGCTCTCTGATTGAAGAGAACTCGTGAGTAGCGAATCTCCCTTCTCTCACAGTTTTGTTGATAGTCTCTATGTTGGTAGTATGATGGAAAATTAATGTGTTCTTAGATCCGAAAGGTGTTTGTTTTGAAGATTATTTGTTGGTTTGGAGAATTGTGTTCTAGTCTTAGCTGACTCAGCATATGCAATACTTTATGAAGACTAGTTCTGATTTATGGATGTTAGCCAACTTGGTATAATGCAAGTTACATGGATAAAATGCTTAAAACATCATATATGGTGTCGACAAAGAAAGTTTTGATTATTTTGTTTTCATCTAATTAGGCTGACCTAATTGATGATTAAGATATGCTTGTATATATATAAGGTGTTTTGAAGAATGAGATGTGTGAAAGAAGAGGAGTGGAAGAGGATATATGGAATGCATGTGAAATGCGAAGTGAATATCTGAGCCTAAATTATTTATCAGTTGTGATCAGTGCATTTTTTTTGAGTGACTACTATGTGAGACAGTACTTCATATTTTGAGCTTCATTGGAACTAAACACTACACTTTGAAGGTGTATCTTATCAGTTCAATGTTTTGTCAGTGAGCCACTGTCATTGTATCTTAGTGGTTAGCCATCTTTTGTACTTAGGCTGTGAGCCTTTTAAGGACATTGAGTCTTGGTAGTGAGCCCCGTAATATTTTTTATCTGGAATAATATATTTTGAGTTAACCCTCACCGTGGTTTTTCCATCATTGGGTTTTCCACGTAAAAATCTTAGTGTTCATGTGTATGGTTGCATTGATTTTTTTTAATGTTCCTTCTTGTTGATTTAGTTAGAATTGAGATAATGTTTAAATGAATGATAATATAGTTATATGGAATACTGATTCAACGCCCCCCCCCCTCCCCTAAGTGTTCCAGATGTTCAACACAATTGTGGGGTAGTAATGTATGAAAAGGCTAAGAAGTAGATCTACACACATTTGCGAGTATTATGTTATGCAAAGGACAATGTAAACATGTGAGACAATTGTATTGTTGTGGGTCCCTGCTATAAGATTTTTGCATAAAGTTTGCAAGGACTTCATTTGCATCTTGGGTTTCCAACATTGGGCTACGTTCAATTGGCATTAGTGTTTGTAATGAATATTGGTCATCCTCATCAATGGTAGGTCATACAATTTGATCCAAATCTATAGTGTGGTTGTGCAAATGGGTAAAGGACTAGTTTTTTTGTCATATTTCCATTGAAAATGATCATATTACCAAACCTACAACCAATGAATGCATCTGTAGTAGCCAACCAAGGCCTCCCTAGGATTAAGAGGTATCCTACAAGGTTTGCTTTAGGTTGTAAGACCATAAATTTGCATGGTATTCCCATGAGTCCAGTATGATGACCAAGTCTTCTATAATACCCTTTGGTTTAACAGTTGACCTATCTACTAGTTGTAAAATAGTAAGCATAGGTCAAAGCTCCATTAATTGAAGTTGATTTAGGGTTTCCTTTGTCACCACATTTATGGATGCTCCTAGGTCAATTAAGGTGTTTTTTATGAGTTTCATTGATTTGGATGTCTACCACAAGGCTCCCAGGGTTTGCATATTTAGCTACAACTATATTCCCTAATATGATGTTAGCAAGATATCCTATGACATGCACAATTTGAGGGTCCTATTTTTTGCCTGGCTTCTCAAGGCATAACCCTCTCACATTTTTTGTGTATATTAGTACTCCCTTAATTGCTTGAATCAGGGGTATTTATGCAAACATTTTTAAGTTGGCCTAAGAGGTCAGATTCAGTTTCAGAATGTTGCTTTTGTATAGTTAGTCTTTCAAGGAATAGTGGTTTCAAATTTATGATGTTTGGGTGCACCTGGCTTTGTTCAGATTTTTTTGGTTGTGTGTCCATAATTTCTACTGGGTGCTCCTCATCAGTAAGCTCTATGATGTGAGGAGATGAAGGCTCGACTAGCATTTTCCCTAAACAGAGATGGACATCACTCACCTCAACCCCATAGGTTGGGTATTGGATGGTGTCATTTGTATAAGCCTATTGAACATGTGTGTTGTTAGGGTTAGGTGCGAGTTGGGTTGGTAGCTAAGGCGCTCTTGGTTGTGATGGTGTAGCCATGGCTAGATTTGGCATTATAGTAGGTTGTTGTGACTGCAAAGGTTTTTGTGGTTGCAAGTAGTTTATATTTTGGTTTTTCCATTGTTGACCTATGTGTCACTGCGATGGCCATTGGTTTTGCTAGGGTGGCCACTAGGAATTGTAATTTGGGACTTGATAAGGTTGTGGTGGCCATATCCCTTGTTGTTGGGTCCAATTGAATGCTTGGGTCTTTGGTCACGGTGGATTTTGTTTATTAGTCCAAGGCCGAGGGTTCCAATTTAAGAAGTTTGAATTACCACCTAGAAACAACATATTATAAGACAAGGGGTCCTGAGGCATACCTTGTCTTGGTTGCCATGGTTTGTGATGAGTAATGCAAAACACTTGGCCTTCTTCATCATCCGAGACATGAAATTGAGGTTTCCCTTTCTTTTCTTTAGAGATGCTAGCTAGCGCCTTCTTGCATTTGTAGTTGATCCTCTTCTGACATAAATGTGGACAAAATTCAGTTAGGGTGCCTCAACTTATTGCTTCTTTTTGATGTGCAAGGTGTTGAAGTGGGTAGCCAAGTGGCTAATTATGTTCTTCATATTGGATAGGAGATTATTGAGTTCTACCCTTGAAACTCTCGTGGATGTCTTGTTGAGAGAAGATACTTTATCACCCTGAGTCTTCTTTATAAATGATCCAAAGTAGTTTATGCACACCTTTCAAATCTCATTAAAAGGTAGTTGAGAAATATCTCCTACCCCTATGAGTTTTATAGCATCCATACAATCTCCATGTACTCCCCACAAAAATACCAATTTTAAGGACTCAAGAGAGAGTCTATTTTGAGGCAATTTCTTCAAACAGAATTGAAATCTCTCCATGTAATTCTCAAGCGGTTTGTCTTCTCTCTGTGACATCTGAAAGATGTCATCCCTCTTTTTGTCTATCCCTCTACAATAATCTTGATATTTATATAGGAATTGAGTCTTCATTGTTTCCCAGTCGAGGACGACATTCCTCTCCAACCTCATAAACTAGTGCAAAGCAACATCCTTTAATGTGGCTAAAAATAGTTTGAGCCAATGGGCATCTGTAGTATAGTCATAACTTCAACACAACACATCAAATTCAAAAAGGAATGTGTCCAGGTCTTCTATAACTAGTCCATAGAAAATGGGTAATGTAGAAGGAGGTATGTTCTTAAAAGCAACAATCCTTTCTTGGTTTGTTATAGGAAACTCAAACGTCACATGCTTTGTTGGGTTGTCCACAACTTCTTCAGTCATGATGTCAAAATTTCTTCTAGAAGTCTCCTATGTGTTTGGGGTAGCTACTAGTGTGAGGGATAGTTCTTCGTTAATTTCCTCAATATGTTTTGCTATTTCCACCAATGCCTTCAAATGCTTTGTGAGTTGAGGAGAGAAATCTTCCCAAGGTGTCTCTCTGCCTCCACATACAATAGTTCTTGCTCTTTTAATCAATGCTCCCTACACACTATTAGTAAATAGTTTTCCTATTGATTCCTAAATATCTATTGGTCCTAATGCTTAAACAAAACTTCTTGTTATATGAAAGCTTGGTAATAAGTTAAAACATACATAAGAATTATGAACTTAGCACCATCCCCGACAATGGTGCCAAAAATGTAGAGCTTTTCCCTAATATCTAATTAACTGGTGTAACTAATCAAACACAACTTAGTGGACCTAAATATCCTTCATATCTAAGTAGTTCATCATTAAAAAGGGGGCTTCATTTAATTGTCAACTAGGGAATTGTAGACTTAAGATAATGTTGGCATTGTATGTGCATTCAAGAATCCTAACTTAATCAATTGAGTATAGGTAACTGAAAACATAATTCAAAATAACTTCTACTTAAAGAAATAGAGTAAGTAATTTGAGTACTGCTAGTTGCTACAGGTACCTACTACCTCCATGGAATGTAACTAATTAATCATATGCTGCAGTGTGCATTTATCCTAACTTAATTATTGAACTAAATATAAAATAAAGCATTGAATTGGAAATCTTAAAATAACAATGAATTGGAATGTAAACTAAGAATCAAAATTTAGAACTTCAATGCATAATCTAACTATTCTTATGTGGAATCAATGGTACCTCAAGTGGCCCTTGCTTGAGTGTTGTGTTCCACAGTATCTTCAATTAACTCAACAAATCAGATATCAAGAGAGATATTATTT
The DNA here is from genome assembly GCA_007115665.2 of Sequoiadendron giganteum. Taxonomy (NCBI): domain Eukaryota; kingdom Viridiplantae; phylum Streptophyta; class Pinopsida; order Cupressales; family Cupressaceae; genus Sequoiadendron; species Sequoiadendron giganteum. The sequence continues at coordinate 146,063,948 of CM021104.1, forward strand.
ATTGTAATATATCAGACATCAAAAAATAATGTAGCAACTGCTATATAATCTAATTTCTGCAAAGATCTAGCAGGTATCTTCTAACTACTAACTCGGTCTCTCAATAGGACACCTTCCTAAATAGGGTCTATTGGAGCCCGATTATTATCAAACAGTAAACAAACTCTCTAACAAACATCAACTCTTCCAAGAAATCAAACTATTGGAAGTGAGAGTGTAGAAATCAAACAAGGATTCTACATCTTTTAAGAAAGTTGCTATAACATAGGAACATGCTAGCCAAAGTATCCTTATCATAACTATCATTCCTTATTAGAACATGCTTCTCTTCCAAGCTTATTCAACAAATGGAATGCCACATGGATAACTATGTCCATGACTCCCAACCGTCGTCTTCATCCCATTCTGGAAAACATGTTGATGCCATGGTTGATTCGCTCATTTGCTGTGTTGAACTGTCACCCCTTTGATGTGGGTTAGAAATCCTTCTATTGCGTGTATGACAAGTCTTTGCACTGCAAGGGTTAGTCTTATTTCTAAAGGCACATACCATAGTTAAATCACTATAATTAATCAAGAAACTCTACTAAACTTATAGACATTTGAAATCCATGCATACATTCATTAATACCACATGCATAGTCTTTAGATGCTTTGAAGTACTTAAAGTATATAAAATGTCTTGGTTAAAGCTTAGTAGAAATAAGATAGAAAACATGAAATTGCAACAAGAAACTAGTCAATTCTATGGCTCATCAACACTCGCCTTGTCCTCCACTCTCCACATCACCTTCGCTATCCACGCTACTGAAAAGCACAATGAATTTTGCACCAGACAAAAGATTGTATTTTTCCTCAACCACAATATCCCGAAATGATCTGCCTTGAGAATTAATGACCCCCTCCCCATTGGCCCATTTGCAAGCTCTTCAAGGGGATCTGTACCCCCATTCATAAATGTTTACACACCATGAAACTTACAAACAGTAACCAAAACATAAATGTTAACAAAGACAATAATAACAAGCACATGACACACCACATTACCACAAAAGGCAATAAATGGGAATCTACTTAAAGGTTTTAAGAGGGCATGCACAAAGAGTATCAAACCTTCGTGGAGGAGGGCTCTGGCTCCTCCACAACCACTGCGTAAAACCCTAACTCACACATCACTCCCTTCCTCAGTATACTCGTATTATGGTTTTTTTTTTTCAAACTTTTTTCTAACATATTTCGACATGTTTTTATCCCTATTGTTTAAAATGCACAATTTTCAAGAGCTTCAAAGAAATGTCTCACTTGGTAGACTCCACCATTTGATGTTAATTTTTAACTAAACTATCATGTTTCCATTTATGTAGCTTGTTTTCAACATATCTTAATATACAAAACCTTTTTCAAGACCCATTATTGTTGAAATCACATATTTATGTGAGAACTTTCTCCAGGCACTATCAATTTTAGTTATATTACATTATTTTTTATCGTAATTGCCCTTGGTACATTATTTTCCACATTCTTCATGGGCATAGACGCCGAAAGTGGCTCGACCCTCTTAGGTCCATTGTAATAAATACCATATTCCTCAACTAATAGGATAAAGATGGACATAATTATAAGCCCCAATTTTAATAGTGCTCTTGCCCTTTAAATTTTTTATATTATTTTTAGCACATAACTTCAGGTATATATATCCAATTTAAGGTATTGCGAGGCTAAGTGAAATTTTGAGCAACATCCCCTTACAGCACTGAAATTGCTGAAGTTGCCAAAATATATCACCGTGTTAAGTTGAATTTAAGTGTTAATGTCAACTGGGGTCAAAATTGGCCAATGTGACTGGAAAATGTAAAAAGAAAAATAAGCACAGGTATTGCAAACAAATCTCCAAAAGTAAGAAACCTTCTAACATATCCATAGAGGAAACCGATCATGTCAAAACAGATTTTATCCAAAGTATGACAGAAGGAATTTGCAGAATTCTAGATTTAGACTTGAACACACATGGCCTAACTGCAAATCTGAAATATAACCAAATGCAGCAATATAACCAAATACCACAATAACTGCATTCCTTATTCCAAAATTAAAGAGGCTGTAATGTCATAGAATCCCCTATTAGTAACCCATGTACAGATGGCTTATCCTGAGTATACCTCAACTTGATCTGAATTATATTAAAGAGGAAACAGCATATTGACTATACACAAGAGTACATTAGATCAAATGCGCCAGAACTACTTGTAGTGATGAAAGAATATTTGTAATAAAATATCTCCAAATTGGCTGCTAGAAAAAGATTAGAAATACAGGCCTTTGGAGTCCTTAATACTAGAATACATAAAAAATTGCATCCTTCTGCAATTATGCCAGATGCACGTTATGAATAGTTACAAATTACATTTTGTAAATATAGAAATTCATGACATGCGCTACCTCTTAGGACCCCTTACTCAGATTCACGCTTGAGAAACTCCAACAGAAACTCACTCCAAGTATCTATAGGCCCTGGCAAACACCAGTGTAAGCAGTCATTTTGAACCTTCGCATTCTTATCCTTTGCAAATGGATAGGCATAACGATAAGGACCTGGGTGTCCATCAGGTCTTAATAATGAAGCCCAGGTTGTATCAAGGAGTTTGAATTTCAATCCCCTAGCAGCACCCTCCTTTGCTGCTTTCTTGAATTCTTCCAACTGAATCTTGTGCATTTCTACATTTATACCATCCATAGTAATCTCATTGTTTTCGAAGGGAAGAGTTCTTTTGCAAAATCCTCCATTGTCCCACCTACCATTTTCAAAGTGATCAGGAGTAAAAGTTCTCAAGAAGGTCAATCCTTTATAGTCTGGTGAAGAGATGAGGACCTTGAAAGCCAGACGAAGGGCTTTCCTATAGGCAAAATAAAACCCTAGTTGTGTGAAATTGGTACCTGGGCAATAATGACAACCAACAACCTCATCCTTTTCTAAATAAATGGCCGACTTTAAAAACCACTGGCCTCCAGAGATGAGCACAAAATCAAATTCGTGCAACTCAGATGTCCACCTTTCATCAGCAACATCAAGGTGGAGTTTGAGTTGATCGCTTGTAGTACCTTCTATCTCTTTTGTTGTTTCCTTAACAAAGAAAGGTGACCATAACACTGCAAGAGTGAAGTTGTATGATGGGAAAAACCAACGTCTAAATTTATCAGTTCCATCATTATATATGTCCCTGGGCTCCTCCACCTGACAGTCAAATAAAAAAAAAAAACTAGATTAGAAATTTTGCGACTCCAGTCCCAATCCTTTCAGTTTTTGAAAAACATTTTTTCCTATTAACCATACAAGCTACAATATAAGAAGATTCCAATACAGATTCACAACAAATCAGTGCTCCATGAGATTATTCACACCTGCAGAACATTATTATGTAGATAATAGATACTGTAGATTCAATTTGTGGTAAATGCAACAGAAAACAATTTTTTCATTTTTGTTGCTGCGAGCAGTAGTGAAAAAGTAACCAGGCATATAATAATGCAAACCAATACTGAAACATTGTCAAATGACAATTAAAATTGCAAATTGAAAGGGAACCACGTTCAGCCAAGCTTCGTAAAAAACCAAGAATCTGTATGAAGAAATCAGATGCATCCAACCAAGCAATTGCCTTCTCAGAATCTATTTGGTATCATAACCAAAATAATGACTGTCAACCAAACCAACCCACTATGCAAAAATGTACCTTTGTTGAAACTTTACTCAAACTAGAGCGAAAGATGTGAAATATTCATTGAAGTAGAGGAAGCATTTCCAACATAGATTTAAGAGTAGAAAAGGTTATTTAACAATTCCCAATTTAGTTGCTCGATACAATAATCTCAAGAGCTTGAATATGGTATCTGTAAATCTAAACATCAAGATTGCTGAAATGTAGGATTTGTGTATAAAGAATGTCAAACTCCTAAGTGTAATCACATACTGCTCTTGCAAACATTCTTTGGAAACATGTATACCATTTGTAATATATCATTCTCTTAAAGATAATCAGTAAAAGGATTTAAGACTACAATCTGTTTGTTTTACTTTTACTTTTCATTGTGCAGCCTGCAATTTCTTTGGAAAATTTGAGCAGCCATGAGCATAATAGTGAATTTCTGATACACATACAAATTTAAAGTCTTTTTCTAAATATATCACTTTAATTTCTGTCATAAACAAAATGCAGCTTAATGAAATGCAACTTCAGTAAGAGTGCCTGGAGAGCTGCAGATATTCAGGCAAATTAATTTCTACCTTAGTCATCTCAGCAAGCCTTCTCATCTGACAGTAGATTTTAAGTTTTCAACTCAAAAGAGATAATGAAAACCTTATATGGGAGAAATTTTGTTGTAGACTGGGACTTGATAAGGAATTTGGGAACTGCTATAAATCCACATCTTCACTTACAAAATAGGAGCAACAAGGGTGATTTGAGGGGTCTAAGCAACCAGCATGTGTCTCAAAGAAATTCTAGAACATGGGCACCTAATAAGGGCAAGAAGTATACTAAGCCCCAGTTACAATCAACTGAAAATCAAGTTTGTTGTGGACTCCTAATAATATTATCCATGTGGTAGAATGCTATAGTGCCGATTAAGACAACTAGTTTGCCAGTCATAACTTTGTGAGTGAAGCTCGATACAACTTCCTTCAAAATGTGTTAAATTGCTAAGAATGAGTAGGCCATGATGAAAGGGTGTTGAAATCTTTCTGGCAAAATATAAGCCCCAAAAATTGCTCCAGAACCCCAGAAAATTGCAAAATACTGCCCTGAACTGGATTCAGGTGTTACCCATCAAATCAGTTTGTCCCATCTTCTAACTCAGTTTTTTCTTTTCCATCTGTAACAGACAGAAGTTGAAGTGTCACATGGAGAAGAGCAACTGTTTATTTCCCATACTGGTTATTTTCCTTCTATATTATCAATTACATGTGTACATTCATAGATCAAGTTATAGAATAGCCTCGCTCATCTCTTTTGAGAGAATGCCAAATATAGATCATTCAGATTGGTTCAATTCTGTTACACTTTTTAAATTTATTGGTGAATATTTAAAAGACTTTCTTTCAATTTCACCAAGAGGAGAGCCAAGAGGGTGGAGCCCTGGTTTGGAAGACAAAAAGTCGTCCTCCATTTTTCTCCTTGCTGCTCCTTTCTCCTTCTTTGTCCCATTGGTACCACTGGTCTTTGTGCTGTGTTTAGTTTATGTTGTTTTTTTGGTCTTTGTGTACGGTTCGTATGTCTTTGATTGTATGTTGGTTGATGGTTGTCTTTCCTGCAATTTTGTTTTGTTTTCCTTCTCGTTTTTTGGTTGGTCTTGTCACCTCAAGCATTGGGTATGTTCCCTCCTGCAAGGTTACGAGATTTTTCCAGATTTTGTTCCTAATACTTTCGGGGTGTGGAAGCAGCAGTGGTACAAAAGGTGATTCGATGCTAAGTCTCCCTGTACGCCATGGCTGAGAAGGACACTGGAGGGAAAGATAAAGCACCAGGAGATGAAGGAGAAACCAAAACTTTCAAGCAAGCTTTCGTCAGTGAGGACAGAGTTGAAATTCTTGCTGGAGCAAAATTTGAGTTTGCACAGTAGAATGGACAGTCTTTCAAGCACAGGATGAAACAACAGGCCAGCAGGGTGAGATTCCTACATATTTTTCTTTGGCTCCTAATTAAGTTGTGTGGTCTGTAATTGAAAATGAAGAAAAGAGAGGGCACTGGAGGGAAAGATAAAGTACCAGGAGATGAAGGAGAAACCAAAACTTCCAAGCAAGCCTTTGTCAGTGAGGAGAGAGTTGAAATTCTTGCTGGAGCAGAATTTGAGTTTGCAGAGCAGAATGGACAGTCTTTCAAGCACAGGATGAAACAACAGGCCAGCAAGGTGAGATTCCTACATATTTTTCCTTGGCTCCTAATGAGGCTGTGTGGGCTGTGATTGAAAATGAAGAAAAGAGATTAAAAATTGATTGATTTTTTAATTTTTATTTATATTTTGTTTGTTTCTTAAATTCTTTAACCCTCGATGCTCTGCCTTCTCATCAGTTCTTTAATCACTGGATAGCTTCAATCAGGGGTAAAAAATTAAGTATTAGGTATTTATGTGACTTTCAATATATAATACTTGAAAAAGGCTTTTTTTTGTGTGCTTTAAGAATAGCAACATGCAAAACTGGATTATTTCCAAAAGTTTTGGAATGTACGACATTCCATGTTTAGAGCTTTTGCATGGGACCCTATCCTCAACCCAAGTGATGTTATTCTTTAGTCTACTCCAAGATGGATTGAAATATGTGATATTCCTACTCATATTTAGTTTCTCTTACCTTAAGTTTTGGAGACCTTGGGTGAAGTCATAAAAATAGAGGAAACCAGATCTTCCTTGCCACTTATGAATGCTAGGATCTTAGTGTCTCTGAAACCTGCCTTTTGTTTTCCAGACTTTTCTTGCTGCTTATTCATGATTTTATGGTTACTTACAAGGCTAAGAGTTTAGGGAGCTTAAATGCTTGTATTTTGTGTAAAAACAGATGTTCATGTTAGAATGAATTTCCCTTTGTTGAATAAAGATTCAAAGATCCATGTAAATAAATATTGTGGATTGTCATTCTTCTAGAGATGGCATGGAAGTTGATTTCGAAAAATCTAATTTGAACAGTACTATTCTTGACAACGAAAAAAAACCTCCTCATGGTATTATAGATTAGGATGAATATATTGTAATTCATGCAGATGGCAGTAAGATAACAGAGAATTCTATCTTGAATGAGATGAATCCCTCTGAAAAAGTCCCTCCTTCCCAGTCTATGGAATCCAATGAAATCAATGACAATAATGAGAGAGGTTTTGACTTTTAGACAATGTTTTGAACATTCATGTCCCTCTGCAAAGTCCTATAAACCCAATGCCCTCTTCATTGAATGGTAAAATTAGGGTTGAAACTACTAGGAGATCTGCTGGCTCTAAAGATTTTGTTAAAAGTTTTTTGTCAAAATGACTGAAAGCTGCTGCTTAGTTTGAAGGGAGCATGTCTAATGGATCTAATCAAATAGTTGGTAGGAGAAAGGGCGGGTTGGTGGGATTGGATGAGAAAAATAAACTCCATTTTAAGGTTAAATGGGAGTGGAATAAAAGGAAAGGATGCCAAAATTGCTAATACCTGCATACAGGGAGAACGCACACCGAGAGCTCTAGGGCTTGGTGAGGAAGATGAACAGTCATCCTCCATTGAAGCTCTTGGATCTGTACTATTCCTGCGACTGAATCAGATTGGTTGTTTTTGTCATCTTGCACCTCTCATTCTTAGTCTTCTTGGTGTTTTTTGGTATTGGTTTGTCATTGCTATGCATATTTTTGACTATTATTATGTATTTTGTGGCTATGGTTGGTAGGAGGTATTATGTCTATCTTTTTAAGGAAAAAAATTGTTTGTGTTGAGTATCTGGCAGGGTATCATCTCCCCATAACACCTCTTTCCTGCATTTATGGAGTCTGATTTCCATTGGATTTGGTGACTGTGTTAGCAGTACCATTTTCTCCTCCATTGTTCCCCTCACTTGTGCTAGAGTTTGTCGCATATCCTAGACTTGTAGGTCGATAGGATGTGAGTGTCTATGAATTTTTTTGAAAATGAAAGGCCAAGTGGCTTTAATGAGGTTAACTTGTGGAGAGCCATGATAATAAGGATGTTAGTAATAAAGCATAAAACAAAAATAATTTGGGAGGTAAACAGTCCTACAAAAATGCCGTATGAGTTGAAGTATATACTACTCTTCCGAAGGAAAGCATTCTCTCAGCCAAATTCTTTGACGGAAACAAAGACAACAGCTTTGTCGAAGGAGCAAGAGCTAATAGTGGAGCAAATGAGTATGGTAGGGGTTCTTCTTGTCCTAGAACACTTCTTATCAAGCCAAATAATGTGATGCAAAATGTTAGAAAGGAGGAAAAGCTGAAAACTATTGCCATTATTTTCGTATGTCTTGATAAGGATGCTTTGCCTTCCAAAAGATTTTTGATGATTGGGTAAATAATGTATGAGGCAAAAAGATGGGATTACATGTTTCCTTCTGTATTATGTTGCAAAGAGAATAGGGAGTGGGTTGTGTTGGATTATAAATTTATATGTCTTCAGATTGCACTATAACATAAATATGATATAATTCAAGATGTGCGGTGGCCAGATATAGATTAGAATGGTGGATGGCCGGAAGAAAGTGAAAATGAAGGATACCCCATGGAATGTGATTCTAATCCTGTTATTGATCTTGACACCACTATTCTTATTTCTGATATGTCCAGGAACATCTATGCTAAATCACAAGCTCCTCCCAGGCCAGTCAATGTTTTGGTTCTTGTGAATGTTAATGATTACGAGTTTAATATTCAGTTTTGATTAATTTCAGTTTGAATTAAAATATTCTTTCAACTAGCACCAGGTTGTGGCATTCTATGGTGGATATCAGGCAGATATGTAGACACTTAAAAGGCATTTCATTAAAACGCAAATTGCTGCAGACTTAGAGATAAATTAGCAGCCGCTACAGAAGATAAATTCGGGCTTTTCTGAGCTATATTCTATACATTATATCTGAATTAGATAATAAACTATTAAACTGCAATTTCTGGATCAATTTCATATTTATGTTTAGTTGTGCAAACTATTATTGTGGGCTATTTAAAAAAAAATTAAAGGGGATATTACAGATATAAAAGATAAAACCTTTTGTCTGGTGCAGGAGTGCTGAATTGCCTTATGCTCTATCCTAAAAACAAAAGGATAGGTTTTAATTTAAGTTTGTTTGTGTTGCATATTGAAATTCTGCTAGTTCTAGGTATTCTTATAAATTGCAGTATTATGAAATATATCATTTCCTTCACTCTTCTAAAAATAGAGCTCCTTCTCATAATTCAAAGAGTAGTTCTACTATAAACGTGTTGTTTTGTGTCACATTAAAGGTGTGAATTAATAACACTAAAAATTCTTTTCAGTTACCTAAGGAGCAAAAGAGGACCTCTTCATTGATTCAAAATTTGGTACTAAACTTTTAAGAGAAAAAATTTGGTGAGTTAGAGATGAAATGTGGCAACATATTCAATAGATTGGTAGTGTAAGCTTTTGGATGCATCCTTTAGATACATTTATTCCTTGCTACCTTTCTCCAATGCTTAGTTTTGCAAAGTTCACTCTTTGTGGGTGTGGTGGTACTGACTCAGTGGAGGTTTGGCCTATTAGGTTTAAATGGAAGTTTCCCTGGGCCTAAAAATCCTTTTCCTGTTGGCTGTTAATTCATTAAAAACTTGCTATTGGTGTCAGTTATTTTCCTGCTAAGTAAAATGCTTGTTTGATTTGTGATCAAGATGAATGTATTTATCATCTTTTCTTTGACTGTCCCTTGTCTACATTGATTTGGGATTGTTTTCTTCCCATATGGAGGGTATGTTCCAATAAAAATGATATTGATTGGTGGGATAATTTATTTGGTTTTAATATTTTATTAGTTGTGATGGGCATTCATCTACATTCTTGTCTAACCTTTGGTTACTGTTTTCTTCTGAAATTTTATGGCTCATTGGGACTAAAAGAAATAAAGATATGTTTCAGGGGCAATGATGGATCTCAATGGCTTCTCCACAGAAGTCATTGTTTCCATGGTTTCTTTGCAGGCAAATCTTCAAGCTGGTAAATTGTATGAAGAAACTAAAAAGTTTATTGTTGAGGGAAGCACCTAGCTGATCCTAAAGTAAAAGATAATAATGCACCTGAATGGTTTCATGGTTCACCTGCTGGCCATTATCCCCCTGATAGCTGGCTTGCAAAGAACCTGCTTCTAAAGGTGGTCCTTTATTTTCTGACTCGTTTGGCAATGAAACAGTGATATGGATGCCCCATCTGCTCCTCCACCTGTTCTTGTAAGTTCTTACACTGGATGGTGGACAAGGGAGTGTATTGACTTCAGGACAAAGACTGCTAAAATTTATTAATCAGTTTCTGGAAAGGATCGATAAGAAGGAAAAAACCAAAAAAATAAAGTTAATTTTGGTGCTGGTTCAATGTATTGATGTGGTCTGATGATCTTTGCTGTATTGTGTTTTGTTGACAGGTTATGTTATCAATGTTGATGTTATGGCAGCTTAGGGCTGCACTTCCATTGCACACATTCTGAGAAGGAAGCATAAATTAAATGATAGCCTTTCGGCTATTTAATTTATGTCAATAACATTTGATAAACATAAAGGGCTGACCCTATATGGTTCGCATGATTTGTTTATTACTTGGGCCGACTTACCTTGTAATTATCATTGATTATGTTTCTTCATAGAGGGCCGAGCTAACTTGAAGAGGCGCCTCATTTGTATATATACAAGGTCAGTCTTGTCATTATCATTCATCAAGTTCATCAAGTATATTCGCAATTAGAGCAGAAGTTCGCACCTTCATAGCAGCAGTCTGAATTCAAGGAAGATTATATTCATTTGTATATCTTGCATTTAGGAGAGGTGTGATTTCATTGTATCAATTATTGGCCATTGTTGGGCCTAAGTTGTAAGCAGATTTCTGCTCTTGTTCTACCTTATATAAGAGAATTATTTGTTGGGTTTTTCTCCCTCGAGAGGAGGGTTTTCCCAAGGTATTTGATTGTGTTCATTGTCTCATGTGTTGCATTTTCTGATTGCTTTCATTTCTGTATATCTGTTCATTAAACAACAACATGGTATCAGAGCGGGTTTATCAGATTTGTCTAAGCAAGATAAGGGAAGATACTCTGATTACTTTGTTGAAGATTATTCCAGTCATCTTGGCATCACAAAGAATCGAAGGAAATTGAATTTTGTCTTAAGCAGCCCATCTGAAGTGAGGTCGTCTATTTTCCAGCGTCATCTCATCAGACAATTTTTTTATTTTGGCATCGTTAGATATTGATAAGAGGCATATCATTATTCATATTGAATTCCTTAAGGAAGAAAAGCCATGGGAAAGGAATACTATTGAGGAGCGTTGGCATTCAACAAATTCGAATAAGTTAAGAGTCTATCTGGAAATTTTGTGTTGTGCATCCAACCTCAGTTTCGCAGTGCACATTCCAGAAGTTGATTCGTTTTAAAGGAGCAGGTAACACACATCTGAAAAATTTCATCTCTGAAGAATCCGCGCAGTGGCAATCGACGGGCTGGTGTTTGGATTAACGTTATCACGAAGACTTCAGTGTGCAACATACCAATAGAAGCATTCAATCCTCGAGCACGATACATCATTATCATCCAAGCGGGACTTCAAACAAGGAGCTTCAAGCAACATTGGATCATTGAGCGACGCCACTATCGGCGGAGCTCCAAGATCAAACGTATCACACCTGACACCTAGTGCATAAGAGATAGCCACGCCGGAGATTTTCGCGGAGACTCATGGTCGCCAAGTTATTTCATCGGATCTCAATGACTTCGATCATCCACATCAAGTGGGAAGCTATTTGTCAAGGAGGCAATGGATTCAGGGAAGTCATGGGAGTTCTCAAGTTGCAAAGCCATAATCCTCTGGAAACTCTCATATTTGTCAAGTGCTAGTTATCAGGCATTGTCGTGTTGTCATACATGGTCGACTGGTGGAAAGATATAAGTGTGTCGGGCTTAATCTCTATTGCTAGCATTTCTTGCTCATGCGGTATCGGATGCTAATCGAAATCTTATGCTATATTTCCTGTGTGTCTCTCTTGTTAGGGAGAATAAGACAATCATTGTATTCAATCGCTTCTTAATTTCATGTTACCGTGGTGAAAGCACTTCCATCACAAGAAGATTTCAGTGATCGAATTATTGTTCTGTGGTACTTAGAAGTTCTACTCCAGAATATAGGATTTATATGTGAGGACCGACCCATTGCATACGACCGCTGCCTATCTATATAATGAGTGGTATTGTCGGGTTCATTCAACAATAGGAACATCTGGAGGATTTTGAGTTTACTAGCACTGTGTGTGCTCTACATCTATCAAAGGAGACGCAATTGATGAAAGTTGATATCATTCGAAGCCATTCGTAAAAGTGTGACAGACTTGAGCGGTTGCAGTGTGCATTGAACATTGGTGAAGGCCGAAAATTGCTAAATGGAGGCCGAGGCTATTGAGTTTTGTTTCTAAAGGTGGCGAAGATGAGACACAGCTACAATTCTAGCTCAATGGTGTACAAACAATAAAGAGATAAGTATTGTGCAGTTGAATAATGTTCACGAATTGTTTTGTAGCTATTAATTCATGCTATAACATTGAGATAGCCTGAGCATCAAGCAATTTGTATCTTTAAGTCACAGGATATCGAAGTCATACCGAATGAAGAAATAATCAAAGCTTGGAGTCATAGCTTGCAGTCATAGCTTGCAGTCATTGGACTATATTGATGGCTGGAGATATCTCTCGAAGACAAGTACCTTTCAGGTCGTCATTGTGTTCAAACTGTGAAGGGTACGGACTAATCTGAGCTCAAGTACTACGTATCATACTATGTCCAGCATTTGGACCTATCAGAATAGTTAAAAAGATAAGTATTCTTTGGTTGCTGAGTTATATCACTTATTTATTCTTTGGATCTTGTAATTAAGAGAGATAGTAGATTCTCTTGAATTGTGTTGTGTTCACTAGCATAAGATCTTTGGAAAAATTTCATTCATGATATAACTTGTATGATTCTAATCTTGATATTTCTTTGGATAATTATGGACTGTTAGTAATCTCTATCTAAAATGCTTCCTGGAAAGGTTTAGGGGGAAGAAGATGATAAGAGATTACTTATGATGAAAAGTTTGAGGCATCTTGTGAAGAAGTCATGTCAACCAAAGAAATGATCAAGAGGGAGTAAACACTAGAGGGACTGAGTTGGTGGCTAGAGGGAGTACATCTCTAGAAATCTTCTTTGCAATCTCTGAAGCTGAGATCAAGAGGGAGTTCTATGTCTCACTGAGAAGAAGTGAAGATTGCAGCATTGCAAGGCCAAGTGTAAAATCCTTGAAAGACCCCTTCAACTGCTGAATTCAGAATTGCACAAGACAAACGTCTGGATTTGATATTGGTAGCTCCGCAAACCTATTCAGAATAGAGTAATCTGGGATGCGATCGAAGAGTCAACCGTGAATCTCTACAAAGGTGTGCATTGGAAACCATTTCTCTAAGGCAAGCGTTGCAGGCAATGAGGTCAAGTGGTTGATGCAAGTAATTGAAGATTTAGAGGGAACCTAATAAACCTAAAGAAGATGGTTGTGTTGCTCTGGATGTTGTTTCAGTAAGGTCTGCGATGATATCCTGTTACAGCAAGAAGCAGTCTTTTGTGGCAGCTCGAGAAGTAGTGTGGCTTCGAAAGTTCCTTGCAGGATTGGTTGAACAATCGTTGAAGCCAACTGTCATCCTTTGTGTTAATCAAAGCTTTGAGAATCTTTTTGTCTTTCCATGTGTTTCAACTAAGCATACCGCTATATTAGAGATATGGTATTGAGGAAAGATATTCAGTTGAGGCATATCAGCACCGATGAGCAGATGGCAGTCATTCTCATCAAGCATTTTTTTTTGGGATAATGGTTGTGTACCTTCGAGACAAGCTTGATATGGTGGAGAATGAAGTCCTTGCTAAGAGGGAGTCTCAGTATCAGTGTTCCTTTAATAATGAGTTCTTCTTTGAGAGAAGTTCGAGGTGAAATCCCTTGATGATGTATTTCTCTATTGAGAGAGATTTGAGGTGTAAGCCCTTGGTAATGCATTTCTCTATTTGAGAGAGATTTGAGGTGTAAGCCCTTGGTAATGCATTTCTCTATTTGAGAGAGATTTGAGGTGTAAGCCCTTGGTAATGCATTTCTCTATTGAGAGAGATTTGAGGTGCAAGCCCTTGGTAATACATTTCTCTATTGAGAGAGATTTGAGGTGCGAGTCTTTGGTAGTGCATTTCTCTTTGAGATTTGAGGTGAAAGCCCTTGTCTCCACCCTCTGGGAGAGCCATGGTGGATGTCATGTGTGTGACTCCATGAAAACATCACGTGAGGGAATCCGTGATGATTTACTTGTACTTGTGTTTCACCCTCTGGAGGAGCCATGGTGAAAGTCACATTGAGGTGACAACATCACATTAAGTGATGAGTACTTGTACATAACATCTATGGAGGTAGCCATGATGGTTGATATCACGATGAGGTGATATTCTATTTGTTTTCATATTGATATGATGTGTCGTGTGCAGGTGGAAGTATCATCCCTAGCTGAGAGGGAGTGTTGATGTTATGGCAGCTTAGGGCTGCACTTCCATTGCACACATTTCGAGAAGGAAGCATAAATTAAATGATAGCCTTTCGGCTATTTAATTTATGTCAATAACATTTGATAAACATAAAGGGCCGGCCCTATATGGTTCGCATGATTTGTTTATTACTTGGGCCGACTTACCTTGTAATTATCATTGATTATGTTTCTTCATAGAGGGCCGAGCTAACTTGAAGAGGCGCCTCATTTGTATATATACAAGGTCGGTCTTGTCATTATCATTCATCAAGTTCATCAAGTATATTCGCAATTAGAGCAGAAGTTTGCACCTTCATAGCAGCAGTCTGAATTCAAGGAAGATTATATTCATTTGTATATCTTGCATTTAGGAGAGGTGCGATTTCATTGTATCAATTATTGGCCATTGTTGGGCCTAAGTTGTAAGCAGATTTCTGCTCTTGTTCTACCTTATATAAGTGAATTATTTGTTGGGTTTTTCTCCCTCGAGAGGAGGGTTTTCCCAGGGTATCTGATTGTGTTCATTGTCTCATGTGTTGCATTTTCTGATTGCTTTCATTTCTGTATATCTGTTCATTAAACAACAACAATCAATGATCTGCTATATGCTCGTTATGAGCTCCACAATGTAATTCTGAAACATATTAGGTTGTCTGAGGAACTGTTTTTGTTAGTTTGAGTCCTATATTACTCTTGAAGCTATTTTTGGATGATATTGGTATGAACTGGATACTCATTTGAGCCATATATGTACTCTTTACCCAATGTAAAAAAAGATTTATGGATGAATGATATCTCTCTATAATTTTATTTATAATTTGTTTCTACATACAATACATCACAATGCTAGCAATTTAGAGCGGTGTTCACTGTATGTCTGCTGGGACCAAGATCAATAAATATAAGACTTTTCTATGCATCCAAGACTTTATCTCCTGCTCTTTTTTCCTCAAATTTCTGTTCAATTAACTAAGTATTTGACAATCTGTTTCTTAAAATAAGATGTACACTCTATTCTCTACTTTGAAGGACTGCCCAAGGCTCTTTATTCACTGATCCCTTATCATTTTTCCTATGGATGTTTGTTAAATTTCATCCATTTTGTTGCACATTATGAAATATGTTGCAGAAACTTTCAAAGAACATACCTTTATCTTTTTCACTGTTGCGTGCTAGAATCACAAACCATAGTTGAAAAACTCGCCGAGTCGTGAGTTTTTTTCCTAGATACTCAGCGAGTTTCTAAAAACACCTGGTTTTTTATCTCCTGGTGGGTTTTTTCCCCATTTACTCGCCGAAACTGCTTGCCAGGTCACGGCAAAAAAACTCAGCGAGTCCGCAAGAAAATCTCACCCGTCCAGGAAAAAGTCTCCCGTGGCTGCTAAAAAGGCATTTTCATTCCATTTTTTCAGTCTTAATTTGGATTTAATTGTTAATGCAAAATTATGTACACCATGAAGGCTTGTGTGGTTTTGGAGATCTTAATTTGGGCTTGGTGGCGGGGGCTCTGCCCCTTGACCCCACCCTGTATTGCAACAGGGAGCACATCAGGGACACTGCCCCTGAACCCCGCGAGGGGCGCTGCCTCTTGACCCCTCTGGCCCCCACGAGGGGCACTGCCCCTTGACCCTGCTGAAGGTGTTTACCCCAGACCCCCACAAGGGGCGCTACCCCTCAACCCCATTGGGGGCATTAGCATTGGATGTTTTGTTAACCATGATCATTTCCACTTGGGAGAACTGAATTATTAGGATTGATTTTCATCAATCATAACATGCAAAACCCAGTTATCATTTGTGCACATATTCATAACATTTTCAAGAAATAGTGAATCCCCTTTGTTCCAAAGATTTCTTGTGCTTAGCAAGCATGCATTTTGAAGGCTATAATTCAAGACTTGAATATTATGAGTTCATTCATGTTTTTGATGGATGCTTAAGGCCAAATCATGTCATAAGAAGTTCATACTAGGAAAAGAAGTCAATTTGAAAAACTATTTTTTGGGTGTCTTTTAAATGATCATTTCTTTTGTCATTGCCTCCACTCATGTGTTTGATCACTACTGGGACTTTTTATAATAACAGGTTATGTGTTGGGCCATTTTCTGTGGTAGGTCTCTATTAGTGGTTCTGCTGCAGGTTTTTGCATTCTTTGTCCCTTTTCATCTAACTTTATCCTGTACTAAAATAGTTGAGGAAAAACTGAAACTTTTGAAATGCAGTGAGACATTGACACTTTTGAATTGAAGTTTGACATAGATAACCAGTGTGCTTGTTCACAATAAGGATTTAATCTAATTGTGTATGCTAAGCAGTCTCAATAGTCACAATCTACTGAGAATCAAGCAGTTTTGATCTACCAATTACTTCAGGGTTGTGATTTCCATCACAATCAATTCCAACTGAAATTGCTGAGTGCACTGTGATGAACGCATAATCTCGGCTTATAAAATATTGAAGAAAAGGGGACAAAATCTCCCATCTGAATCCCTTGATAGTGAACACAATGCCACAGTCAATGGGAGATTACATATACCTCTCTAGGTGTACATTTCTCAAACATTTATTTTCCTAATTACATGTTCAATAGAGAAGCATTGGGTGAATGGGACCCAATGTTTATTTCCCCTAAAGATGGGATTTTAAAGAACAGTTAAATTGCCTAAATTTTTACCAATAAAATGCCCCATAATATTGTGATTCTCTGTCATAAGTCAATTAAAAATTTACAAATTCTCAAGAGGAGCTTTAGACTTCTTGAAATTGCCATCCAATGACAAGGACCAACAAACTTCCTAGATAGTAATTACTAGAAGAGTAGTTGGGAAGGAAAAATTGTTCCCATTTGTTCAAAATGATAATGTACCCTGTTCACAATCACATCTCAATGCACTTGAAATGCAAAGCTATGAGACAAATTTGAACTGTTTGTAGTATTTTTCGTTTTGTTTTTTCTAGTTTTTATCCCATTGTTTTGTACTCTCTTTCACACATTGCTACTATGACAGCTATTTTTTAATCTGATCCTTAACTACCTTTCTTATTACCTCCCTCCTGGCATTAGCATTGGATGCTTTGTCAAATTGGCCAACTCAAAATTTATAAACACATCGAAGTTTAAAAACTAAAGGACATTATGATTAATGGAAATGACAAGAGGCAATGGCATCGCACAAGTGGATGAATAATCTCAATTGTTTTGTAAACATTACAATGCATTGCGAGAGATTTAACACATGACAGGGTGGTGAACCTTAGTCTTGATATTTTGGGTTATCTTGAGCCCTTTGCAGATCTTTGGTTTTATCAACAGTTGCTTGCATGCAGTAAAGGACACGGCAATCTGCTTAACTTCCACCTGTCATCAAATGGCATTTCTAGGAGCTGTGACAGACCAGAGACTCAAAATGATCTTTAAGACCCATCATGATCTCATCTTAACAACTATTAAGTATTAAATGGGTCCTCAGTGATGAATTCTTGGTAGCAAAGAATAGATATAGAGTAAATACAGACATACCCTCCCGCTTTGTCGCGTCCCTCCAGGACCTCAGCGAGGATAGGGAAATGGTGAGGGCTCTGGTGTACACACTTGTGAAGAAATGCAGTCATCAATCGAATGCAATGAAAGGCTGATCCTGCTTGAAAAAAATCACCAATTTGGAGCCAACATACGAGATCGAGTGGCTGTTCCAGTTCGTCCATGAAGAAGAAGAAGGCTGACACTCTGGTGAGGACCTTTGTTATATATTTGTAGTTAGGGATAGACGCCAATTTTTGTAACCCATAGCAGAGGGGTTTATTGGCGATACAATTAGTAAGCTAGGTTGGCATAGTAATCTTACAGGCCTATAGATAGCCTGATTTTGCAAATTGGGTCTTGGACCCCCAAGAACAAATGTATTTGGATAAATATTTTTAAAATAAACGGGAGCAGTCCCCATGATTGCAGTTTACGTATAAAAGAAAATAGATAACTAATGCATTTAGAAAACACATAAATCTATTTTGATCATCAATTTGTCATAATTCAAAGATTGCATAGTGCATACATATATGACCCTTAATTCAATAAATGACATAGATCCACAAAGTCTCAAAATAAGGGGACCAAGGGCTTGGATTTAGGGAAATGGCCCTAGCACATTCCCTGTTGCAACACTAGGCAGGGTCGAGGGGTGGAGCCCCTGCTACCAAGACCAAATTAAGGCATTCAAGACCACATGGACCTTCATGGTGAACACCATCTTTCATAATATTTTAACTATACTTTCAACTTTTCTCCATCACCAAGTCCTCACTATTTCTAACCAAATCTTCATTTTTCCAATCCTTTCATGTTTTTGTCATGTGGATGCCAAAGATGTCTTCTGCTAGGCACAATAAAACCATAAAATGTCAAAAATGAAGTGAAACATAGAAAATTGCATGGGTTCTATTTATCCCATTGCTAGGTGAATCCATGTCGAGAACTTGTAAGTTTCAACGGGAAACTCGGTGGACTCCCAAGGATAACTCACAAGTTGTGGCGAATCAGTAGAGTACTAACCAAGTTTTCCTACTATGATTAAAAGTTAAAACTATTTACATTAACTTTTAAAGTAGTTTATAATGCCTGTTTTCTCTCGTACCTTTAAATCTTTATGGGCTCAAGTTAAATGGTAATAATAATGGCAGAGACAATGTTGAGCTTGTTTTTTGGTCTATAATGTGTATTGAACTCTGACTTTGATCTATATATGAAGGAAATAAGTAATATGTTCCCTAATTTCAGTAATATGCATGTCTTTGAAGAGTATTTTTACAAAATTAATAAGTGTTTTTTAATGTTCAAAAATTGGCCTAGTTATTGCAGAGCTTTCCCCCCAAGTTTTTATTTTTTTTGGGTCAGCTGTATCATTGCTGAATCCAAGTCTTTCAACTATGGAAATGATACATGTGAAAATGGTCAAAAATAATTTGGCTGATAAAATGATCAATGCGGGAGTTAGCTTACTCTTACTAGAGTCAAAGCTAAAGACCCTATTAGGGCAGTACAAGAGAAGGGGATCTAATTTCTTGGAGATCAAAATAGGTTGGTGATTTGGCTATGTCTGACCTCAACAATTGTAAGGAAAGGAGTACCATTGGGAAAAGGGCAGTTCAAGCTGATGATTAAAGTTATAAATAAATACTTCAAGCAATCAAGGATAGAAAGCACCAATCTGAGAAGGGAAGTCTAAAAGTTGACAAAATAAAGTTTATCCTTGATGTAGATGCACCTGTAAAATACTTCAGCAAAATGATGCAGTTATTTAATCTAGCAACAATCGTAATACAAATGAAAATGATGCAGTTATTTAATCTAGCAACAATCGTAATACCAATGAGTATGAGTGCAAAAAATGCATTGAAGCAGATTCAAAAGCTGCTTCACAACCAAAAGGAGCTCGATAAGCAGGCCTAGAAAATGATCATATTTTTATACAATTTGTATTTCCAGGGTAATGTTTCAGGCACTAAATGAAGACACTTATTAGATACTCAGTAAACAATAACATGCCAAAATGGAACACAGTAGTTTTCTTTGTAGCCACTTTTGTATCAGACAGATGAAACACTGTTTCTTATATGTAAAAAGAATGGTTTGTAATCTGGACTACAATTCTAAGATCTGTTCTGTGGGCTGAAGTTTTTTGTTATAATTATCTATAAACATCAGCATAAAAGTTTGTAGATCGAAGAAACATTGTTCGGATATAGAAGATTTTGTATCTTAAATTTTGAAGAGACTTCAGAATGACAAGGTAAATATATTGTGTCTTGGGGTCATAGCAGAAAATCTTCAGACCTAATTAGACAAATTACTGGCAGTTAATTTTGTACTTATCTTATAAATTATAGTATAAACCTTTCTTTTGCTGATTAATATAAGGATGCTGAACAAATTATAAATTCACAATAGATAAATATTTTTTTCCCATAAACTGAGGAATATATGTAGCATGAATTACTTTAAAGTGTTTGTCCAACCTGAGATAGAAGGCAGACAAGGGATTGCATATGGTTGCGCCCAATGGAATCTCCAATGAAAGCCAAGATTTTCCCACGCACAAGATTAAGGAATCCAGGTGCATTGAATTGTGGAAGCTCACAACTATCAGGTCTCCATCTCCAGTGTAGATAATCAGTATCTGGGCGTCCATGTTTCATACAGTTTTGATGTTCTTGAATAGCCCGGCAAGTTTCATTTGTATAAAAGGGCCCTGAAGGATCTGGGATCCACTTTCCAATTGATAGATCACATTCACCATCTGCTACAAGAGGGAGATCCAACAGAAATAAGACTTCCATGATCAGGTAAAACCAAATCACACATCTTTAATTCTAAGACCAATACTTGTGTTTCTTTTTTCTGCATTGAAAATTCACTCATTCAATCATATAGCTACAGAACCATAGTAGTTCATACATACAGAGGAAAAGGAACAAGCGGACATAATACTGAAGAGTCCAACCCCATAGAGGCTATAATTCTAGACTGCTACCTGAATTTGTTAATAGAGTTGCAATCACATAATGATGTGCTACAGTATATTGCAACAATAAACTACTGGCTAATTTTCTTATTCTGAATAAATGGTTCTTACATTAAACCAAAAAACTTGGTAATTGCATCAGTTTAGCATTGAAATTACATGGACAGCCTCATCTTATGAAAGCTAGGCAACTTACCACTTGAGACTTTACTTTAAGGGGCAAAAATCCTACATTCAAAAAACTGCATCTACATACTATCCAGTAACAGAAAGAGAAAACCTGCTGGTAATGGCATAGTGTGATGGTTAATTCATCGTGTTCTGGTTTTTGCCACCAAGGTTTAAACCCCTGTTGGGTTGTTATTGTTGATTATTCATGTTGGGCATGAGGTCCCCTGCTTGTGGCCTCACTAGTTCATAGCTCTGGTCAAAAGAGTTTACCCCCAAATTTAAAAAAGACAGAAAAAGAAAACCTGATTAGCCAGCCATGCTTGGCACATACACCTATTGAATTGTGGTTGCCACATCCAATTTTGAAGAAAAATTGAAAACATCTTTTAAAAAGCATAGCCTTTCCTTCTTGCATAAATATGAATACTTGTCCAAAGAACATTCATTTATCGTGAAAGGAAAGCTGTGAACTTTCATATCATAAAGAAATTTAATGGATAATGTGACTGCTGCGGGCTTTCCTGGGAACCATCTAAAGTTCTCTCCATGCCCTCTTTTCCACTCCCATTCTATAATGCCTCATTTGTGGCAGTTTCTAAAGTGCCTGCATACAATTTTCTTAAGAACTTAATCCTAACTAACAATTATATTTTAAGTATTTCAACTCCTCTGTTGTGTCTTGGAAAAGCCTTTTCACGCCCAACTGGGCAATATTCCCTTTCAAGCTGGCCTTAAACTGGCTACAGGAAAGATTAACATTAAGCAACATTTAGAAAACTGTATGCAGACATTAAGCATAATAACTTAACTATTATAAGCAATTAATGCCTAAAATTTAATAATTATGTTAAAAAATGTGAGCATAGTGATCTGAAAATCGGATCTAAGCTGTTGGACAATTAGGGTCATGGAGATTCACTTCAGTCGAGAAAGCTGTCAAAGTGACTTAAAACTAGGAGTTTCTCAAAGATCAATATGGTATGGAGCAGGAAAAACTATGTTCTTGTCAAAGTAGCATCCAAGGTGATCCAGAGCATCTTAAAGAATACTTCAAACAAGGGTGTAGGCTTCAAAATGAATTAGAAAATCAAGTTTGGTAAAATTGCCAGTTTGTGTAGGTAACACTTTCACCACAACTGCTGAGAAAATGTTTTCAATGCTGTCAGAAGCAGCATTTTTGTAATTGTGCAAATAGATTATGGAATATGAATGGTTTTGTCATTTAAATTAACTCTTTTGATGTGTGTTCTTGTATTTTGGTGCCATGAGAGGATATAGGAATGTCATATAATGTTTTAACACAAAGTTTGATGGGTTGACTTCCATTGTTTCCTTCATTCTCAAATTCATTTTGTGATTGAAAGTGTAAGAACAAGGGATTTTGAGTTGAAGAAGCACATTGCAAATGTGAGGACTGAATTTGTGACATTGTCAAGACTCCTAATAGCCCTAGAGGCATTGTAAAACATTTCTACTTGGATTGTGATAGTGGAAGAGAAGCAAGATGCTCTCTTGCTAGGGTTTTCACCCTTTTAGGGTTTCTCTAGGTAAGTGCTTTGTCTCAGTCTTTGTGTGTGTATTGTTAGCTTGATAGCATCATAGATTTATGTTTTCCATTAAGTTTTTATAACAAATGAATTTATTGGCTGTAATCACATCCGTTTTCAGATGAATATTAGTGTTTGAAGGTTTTATAAGCGTTGAGAACTAAGGCATCCATAGGTGATGATTTCTAAGAGAGCATCTTTATAGTTTTACAAATCAGATGGTATCTGAACTTTGTTGTGAGCATCCTAGAAGTGTTTGACATGTTATGCCCTCCACAAGATCAAGTGGGGGTATTAACTTAGTCCCTTTTGAGCTTGATATTGGAACTAGAGAGCAGACAAGGACAATCAGGTTGATAGCAAGGAAAGGAAATGATGGAGAAGCTCAGTTCAAGAAGTTGTATGATGATGTTACAAGAATTTCCAGCATAGAAGGGAAGGTTGATGGGTTGGAAAGCATCCAACTAGCAATGACTAAGAAGCTTGGTACCTCCCAACCTCATGAAGAATAAAGAGAATCTAAGAAAACTAGTATGAACAATGAGGAACATCTCACAGAGGCCTCTTCAAAGGGAAGCCAAAATAAATATTCAGCTCTAAGATGGAGAGACAAGTGTTAGAGAAGTTGTCAATGTATTTCTCAAATAGAAGCCTACTTTAGCCTCCATGAATTGGACTCCACATCAGCAAATTGCATTTGCATGACTCAAGCTTTTCGGGCACGCCCTAACATGGTATGAAAGCTGAAGGGCACACAATATACTAAGAGAGTGGGTGGGGAGGGGAGTGGGGGTGAATCAGTATATTCCAATTTCAACTTGTCTAATTAATTACCATTAATAACTTGTCCAATCATAAATTCCAAAACATCAAAGCAGCAATTAATCATGAAGCAATAACACATATGCACACATCCACACAAAGAACACTAGATATATGTGGAACCTAGAACGGGAAAAACCACGGTGAGAAAAGCTGCTTGGAGCTACTATCCAAATCCAACCTCCCAGAAATGATATAAAAATTACAATGATTTGCCGGCACCAACCCACAAGAGACACCAATCCCCTAACTCAAGAATTGAGCACCAACTCAAATTTGAGGAACCGACCTCAATTACAACAAGATATGAATCATGTGGACCTTCCAAATTCAGAATGCATCATCAGCCAGATCTGATCTGCTACAAAACACTCTCTCACAATGTGTATGGGATATTCAACTCAATTCGCACGCCTTGATATATCTCTGCTAATTGAATAAGCACCTTGCGCAACTCTTTTGCAGCATCCACATATCAAGCACACTAGGAATGAACCTAGATCAATTATATATATGTATTACAATGACGATTACATTCATATTTCAGCCTAGAACATATTTGCAATATCTGCAAGTCGGCCACAAACAAATTCCTTAACCAAACGTGTAGTAGGCCAGGTCCAAAAGCCCACACATTGCACTAGAAGAGGAGACATGTTATGCGTTACCCAACATAGACTCACATGGACATCTCATGTCAGCCTAGAATCCTTTAACACCATCCGCAACTATTCAAGTCGGCCAAGGTTAAACCTTAATTCAAAAAGATATGAAGCATGTAGTTGGCATGGTCTTGAATCACATACATTATGCGCTTCCTTCCAAGGTCTTAACTGGTTCTATTTTATCTTCACACACTTCCTTCAGCTCGCACACCCTTCCCTTCTCAAGCGCAAACACACAAACATCATTCTCAGTCAATCAATAGACACAAATTGTACTTTGTCACTTCTAACTTTCTGTCCACTGAAGCATAACCTCTGAAGCTTTGGAATCTAATACATCATGAGTAACCTTACTTTAGTTCCAAATTGCAATCCATAACATTCAACTAAGGTAGAATACGGAGCCAAACACAATGACAATGCATGTTCTGCTTCTGATCAAAAAACCAGAGAAAACTACCGCAAACACTTCCAGACCACCTTCAACAACTGGAATAGTTACAAGATGATATTACAATCATACTCCAACAAATCTTCACATGTTGCCTTTTTTCTCAATAATGATAACATTAGCATTCTGCAACTGATCACACAACTTGTCACAATACTTCCAGAACTCAAATGCTCAGACATGATATGATAGAAGCAATTGCATTTAATTCTCACTGATTTGTTGACCCTTTAGCCAACCCATTTGACGGCACGCCTTTAACATCACACCTTTGGCATCAACGATAACATATGTTCAACAAAAGTTGTGCACATTCCTTAGAATTTTATTAAGTGCCACTTATTTTGAAGAGAGAAGAATTCAAGGGGTTGTTGAAGAAGCAATTCTACCCAATTTGTCATGAGGAAGTGAGGGTGATACAACGACACTATTTCCAGCAAAGAAAAAGACAAAGTGTTCAGGTGTATAGTAGTGAATTCCGAAAAAACGAGTGGTGCAATTGGGGAAAGATGTTTTGGATAGAGAAGTCTTGATGAAATGTATAGGTTGGCTGTTTGGACATCAGAAGAGACCCATTCTAATGGAAAAGCCCCAGGACATTGATGAAGAATGTGCCCAAGCATACTATCTTGAGCTAGAAAAGAAGAAGATCCCCTCCTTTAAGCAAAAACAGAAAAATAAGGAACAACGGCGTGGTGGTGACAAAAACAGGGGCAAGCACAAGAAAAATGGAAGTACCACAACCAAAGGATAAGGGCAAGGGTAGAGAAAATTCCAAGGGCAAACATATGGATAATAGATGGAAACTCCATCCCAGATTTGCACCATCATGGAAGAAGAAGAAAAGTGACAAACACACCACCTATGTGAGCAAAGGCAATGCAGCTTTGAGGTGGATGAAAATTTATCTTGTGCCACAGTGCCTAAGGAAGCATTTATAGTAAGGAAAGTTCCAAAGAGAAAGAACTCACAAAGTTGCGTTCCACATTAAAATTCAAGTCAAGAACAAGAAGATAGATGCACTTTTTGACACATGTTTGCAGGCAAATCTTATTTCCCAAAAGCTTGTTGGAGAACTTGGATTTCCGACCATGGATCATCTTCAACCATATTCACGTGGTTGGCTAAAACAAGGGGTTGATATCTCAGTCAAGAAGTAATGTATGCTGACTGTTCACATAAATTCCGAGGTTAAGGATGATGTACTTGTAGATGTGATCCCACTAGATGTGTGTGGAGTCATTTTTTGGAGTCCTTACATGTATGTGCAGGATGCCATCTATTTTAAGAGGAGATATGAGTATAGACTCATTGGAATGGTGAGGATTACACCCCAAACTCATGCATGGGAAAGTAAAAAATCTCCATGGTTAGTGCATTTCAACCCAAGAGGCTTATCAATGCAAGTGAGAAATTTTCTCTCTTGTTGCAGAGAGGAAAAGGAGAGAAAGATGGGGCTGAGATTAAGAAACTACATGGGCTGCACACTCATCAAGAACAGTGAGAAATAGGTGAGATTGTCAAGCAATTTTCAGAGATGTTCTTGGAGCCCAAAGGTCTGCCCCCTAAGTGTCCATAGAGCTTGAAATTCAATTGTTGCCCAATTGCACTTTGCAAAACAATAGAGATGTACCATCAAAGTGTAATTAAGACTAAATAAGTCAAGTTGAAACTGAAGGGATTCATAGAATGAGATGGGATAAGGCCAAGCACGTCATCTTGTAGTTCTCCAATTGTCATATTACCAAAGAAAGATGAAACATCGCATATGTGTATTGATTACTAGTCTCTAAACAAAATTACCATCAAAAAATAGGTATATGCTGCCCTGTATAGAAGATTTTCTTGATCAACAACATGCAACGTACTTCACCAATTTGGATTCAAAATTGTTAGAATAATAATTCTCTATTGTTAATGGTCAACCATATACTATTGCTACAGTAGTTAGTAGTTGAGGTAGTTAGACATCTTAAATGTCTATAGTAATCTACCTTCTCTATAAATTGTAATATTTTCTTTTGTTAATACAAGCAATTTTTAGCCAAAATTGTTTCATGGTATCAGAGCCAGATTGCTCAAAATCGAATTTTTAATTCATAAAAATCTTCCTTTTGAATTAAAAATTTAATAAAATCTTCTTGAGAAATTTTCGAAGATTTTCTTGTGAGTAAAATTTCGAAATTTGTTTTTCGAAATCTCTGTATGTGGCTCTTGGAAAAATTTATGGCTCTTGCATTTGAATCGAGGGTTTCTTTGTCTAAAATTTTGTGGGCATTTTTTTCATGCCTTTGTCTTGGGCGCGACTTCGTGAGTTTGTTGGGTGCGACTTCTTGCAACCCCGTGGCATTTTTATGCTCTGAAAAATGCGACTTCTTTGGCCTCGTTTTTTCCAGAGCTTCTAGTCGCGTCTTCAGTCAAGCATTGCATGCGATTTTCTACTTTCGTTTGAGCACGAAATCTATTTTCTTTTGGGCACGGATTTGTCATTATTTCTAGTCGCGTTTTTCTTTATAGCCACGAGATTTGTTCTTTTGACGACGGGATTTGTTCTAGCGAAGCCTGTTTTTTTCTCATAGTCTTCTGGCTGCGATTTGAAGTTCTTTGTGGTGCAAAACTGGAACACGTTTTTCAGACTTTTTCTACAATTTTCTAGTCATCCATGGCAGCTACGGTTTTCAAAACTTTCGTCTAGGCTTTTGACCCTTTGTTTCAAGGCGGAATTTTTTTTCGATTTCAAATTCCTTGTGGGTTTTTCGAGATCTCAAATGGGTTGGTCTCTGATTTTTTTGGGTGCTTCATTTTTCGTGCCTCGATTTTTGTGCAGATTTGTTCTAGCGGCTAGGGTTCCAAACTCTCTATTTTTCCAGCCGACAATTGATGTATGGGGTTTTTAAAATATTTTTTCCCTTTTAAAAAAAAAAAAATCAGATGGGTTTTAAAAAATTTCCCTTAAAAAAAAATTTGTATGGGTTTTCATAACTTTTTCCCTTAAAAAATTCCAAGAGGGTTTATAATTTTCTCCTCAAAAATTAAGAATTTTTCCTATATACCCTAATCAGGGTTTCTGTTGTTCGGGAGGGCTCTTTGGTATTTGGTTTTTACATGATTTGTAATCTTTGGATTTTTCGGTTTGGCGATTTTTTCCTCAAAAATTGTACTTTGTTGCAGTCTGTTTTAGTCGCACCTAGAGTTGTTGGGGCGAACATCTGCACAATTGGCTTCTTGCAGTCTGTTCTCGAGTGTCGTGCTCATCCGCAAAAGTTTCGACGGTTTGCCGATTATCCTCAAAATCGTGGCAGTTGTTCTCAGTGTGTCTCTGATTTCAGGGAGGGGCAGCTTTGTTACCCGATGTCAAGTTGGGCATTTTGTAATGACTTCTGGTCAACATTTCTACAATTTCTGGGAGGGTTGGTGGCAAACTCATCTCGATGGCAGAGTTAGTGGCAAGCTCTTGTCTCTTGTTGCAGAGCTTTCTAAAGAAGGGAGCAGCCTTCTCTGTTATTTTCTGGACGGTTTTTTGGTTCTCTTGGTCATTCACATTTTGTAGATCCAGGGAGGGTCTCAGCAGCAGCAGAGTGTTCTGAAGAATTTGTGACCAAAAGTCCTGCAGATTGTTTTTTGTAGGCTAGATAAACGATTGACCGTTAAGGGAGGGTGTTAGAATAATAATTCTATATTGTTAATGGTCAATCATATACTGTTGCTACAGTAGTTAGTAGTTGAGGTAGTTAGACATCTTAAATGTCTACAGTAATCTACCTTATCTATAAATTGTAATCTTTTCCTTTGTTAATACAAGCAATTTTTAGCCAAAATTGTTTCAAAAATCACATAATCATCAAGTTCATATCAATGAAGATGTATGGAAAACAGCATTCAAGACCAAGCAAGGTCTCTATAAGTAGCTCATTCCATCCTTTGAATTGTGCAATGTTCCAACAATTTTCATATAATTGATGAATGATGTATTGAGACCCCTACTAGATTCTTGTTTTTGTTTACATTGACAATATCTTGGTTTTTAGAAAGACATGAATAACATGCTTCCCATCTCAATTAAAGTGTTCCAAGTCTTGAAGTCTTACAAACTTGTGTTGAATGAAAAGAAGCATGAGTTTACAAAGACCTCACTTGTGTACCTTGAACACGTGATGGGAATTGGTGAGATAACAACTGTTTCCTCAAAGATTGAGGCCATGATAAATTGGCCAAAGCCCATGTCCATTATGGTGACTAGAAGCTGAGTTGGGTTAGTTCAATACCTTCAGAAATTTCTGAAGACTTTCTCATATATCACTGCTCCATTGCATGCCATCACAGGGGCTGCAAAAAGCTTTTGTTGGGGTACAAAACAGTAGCATGCATTTGATGATATCAAGAATAAAATCAGTCATGTACCCGTGCTTGCTTTGCCTAATCTCCAACTACCATTAGAGGTTGAGACTCATGCTAGTGACTACGCCATGGGAGCTGTTTTATCGCAAGGAGGAAGACTGGTATGCTTAGCATTCCAAATCATTCAAAGGTGCTCCCTTAAACTACAGTACATATGACAGAGTTGTATGCTTTGGTCTCTACAGTAAAGGAGTGAAAACTTCACCTGATGGACAAGGAAATGATGGTACGTGTGGATTGTCAACCATTAAAATATTTCCAACCACAAACAAAGCTCGAACAATCTTGTCACAAGTGGATGGGATTTTTGCAATAGTTTCATCTTGTTATAAGGTTTAAACATGAATGGACGAATAAGGTTGCTGAAAATGCTTTCTTGACCACCTCTTCTCTCAGCACTAAGAACAATTCCATTGTTGGAACCATTCACAGGTGAAGTTTATGTTCAAAATTATGTACATGATGAGGATTTCAGCAAGATGTATTGAGCCAAAACAATACTACTACCTCAAGGGTGGCCTTTGTTTCAAAGCAAGAAAGCTATGTGTACCTAATGAGAGTTATCAATAATGCTCATTATTCACAAGTTGCAGGGCATTTTCAAGTGACAAAGATGGTGGCCAACCTTCAATGATACGAATGGTGGCCATACATTTGAGTAGATGTGTCAAAATTTCTAAGGGGCTGCAAGTTATATAGTATGAGCAAGCCAAGTAATAGGTAACTTAGGCTGTACCAACCTTTTCTCATGCATACAAGATTGTGAGTGAGCATCTCCATAGATTTTGTAGGCAGCCTTCCAATGTCAAAACATGATCATGACTATCCTATTGTTGTGGTGGACTGGTTTATTAAGATGTGTTTGTTGATTGTTTGGAAGAAGACTCACTGCAGCAGATATTTTCTTCAAGCATGCATGGATGCACTTTGGACTTCTAATGAGCATCATCTCAAATAGGGATGTTCATTTCTTAGGCATATGTTTTGGTGCATATCATGGGAGAAGATGGACACAAGGTTGAAATGGTCAACCACCTTCCATCCTCAAACGGAAGTGGTGAACGGGACATTGGTCCAGCTACTATGTGGGTACAATCAGAGGTTTCCAAAAGGCCAGGATGAGAACTTCACATATGTTCAACACTCCTATAACAGGACAGTTCACTCATTTACAAAATTGTCTCACTTTGAGGTATGTTTCAGGTATCTACCCAGTAGCCCATTTCATGTTTGTTTTGGACAATCAAAATTCAAAGGTGAAAAAGGCTGAGAAATTCATATATAAGGTGAAGTAAATACACCTCTGTGTACGAGAAAGGCCCAAGGAGTCTCAAGCCAACTACAAGTGATGGCATTGTCAACTTGCAACACAAGTTCCAAGTTATTGACAAGGTTTGGGTGTACTTGGAGAAGTAGACACTTAAAGGACCAACAAAGAAGCTAAAACCAATTGGATGTTGTCCTATTCAAATTGTTGAGCAAGTGGGAGAAAATGTTGTTCAATTAGACCTTCCTCCTTACATGAAGATGTACTCAATGTTCAACACAAGTAAGCTTCAATTGCTTGAACCCTATATGTTTGAAGAAGAAGAAGATATAGTGTTGCCTTCAATGGATGACCTGGCTCCAAGTGGACAAGAGGAGCTAGAAGGTGGCATGGTTCTAGAAAAGAAAGTGAGAAGAACAAGAAGAGGTGAGCATGAGAAATGATAAATATGGTTGAAAAGTCAAGTTCCAAGCAAAGCAAAATGATATCCCAAAGATGATGTGGAGAAGAGGCTCCCACATTTGCTAAGTCCCTAAGATTTGGGGGAGCAAAAGTCTCCTGATAGGGAAGCATGGTCTGCAAATCAGATCTAATGTGTTGGACTAAGTTACCGGTTCGGGTTTGGGGACGGGTGCGAGTACGAGAACCCAGTACGTGGGTACGTGAAAAAATGTTTTAGGGGTTTGGGTATGTAAGGATATGTGTGTGTGTGTGTGTGTGTATATATATGTGTATTATATATACAAAAAAAAAGAGAAATATACAGAATTGTAAAACTAAATCATTTCATAGTATGATACTTGATCATTGATCAATGCCAAATGCCAAAGATAAATATTAAATGCCAATTGATAGTTGAAAAATATTCAAATAAGCCATATCAATGATATCATATACGTCTATGTTCACCCAGCAAGTACCCGCATGTGCCCGAACCGGGTTCGGGGCCTACGGGTACGAACCCTGCAACAGAGGTGTTGGACCATTAGGGTCTTGGAGATCAAGTCCAATCAAGAAAGTTGTCAAAGTGCCTCAAAGTCCAATCAAGAAAGTTGTCGAAGCGCCTCTTAGGACCATGAGATTGTTAGAGATTAGTGTCGCTTGGAGTAGAAAGTGTCATATTCTTGTCAAAGGAGCTTCCACAATGATCCAGCGCATCTTGGAGAATACTTGAAACAAGGGTGCAAGCTTCAAAATGAAGTAGAAAATCAAGTTTGGCAAAATTGCTGATTTGTGCTGACTGGAAATTTTGTCAATGATTGTGTCACCACTCTGTAGGAAGCACCATTTTTATCATTGTGCAATGAAAATGTGGAATACGAAGGGTTTTGCCATTTGAATTGACTCTTTTGATGTTTATTTGGAGAATACCTGAAACAAGAGTGCAAGCTTCAAAATGAAGTAGGAAATCAAGTTTAGCAAATCACCAAATTGTACCAGCAGCGATATCGTCATTACCCTGAGCACCACTTTGCCAAAAGAAGTATTGTGATCACTAAGAAAACAAAATGTGGAATATGAAGGGTTTTGTTATTTGAATTGATTCCTTCAACATTTGTTTATCAACTTTGTTCATTTGGGTGCCATGGGAGGATAAAGGAATGTCATATAACATTTCAACATGAAGTCTGTGTTGAAGATCACGGCTACAGGACAAATACTTCAGGCACGATTTTTGAGATAAATTTAGATATAGCTATAAGCTATCTAAATTTATATAATCATTGCTAAATGA
This sequence comes from Sequoiadendron giganteum, assembly GCA_007115665.2. Classification (NCBI taxonomy): domain Eukaryota; kingdom Viridiplantae; phylum Streptophyta; class Pinopsida; order Cupressales; family Cupressaceae; genus Sequoiadendron; species Sequoiadendron giganteum. The sequence goes on from CM021104.1 coordinate 146,095,793, forward strand.
AGAGGCGCCTCCAATTATAATCAAATGATAAATTAACAAAGGCCTAAATAATAATTATTAATTATTTTGTGTAAGCCGACCTCTTCTAGGAAATCGCGCCTTTCTCCAAAAGAAGTCTTTCCTAAAGAGGCCGACCTCTCTTGTGAAGGGGTTTGATTCTATTGGGTTGCCTATTTATATGATTTCCTCTTTCATATTCATCAAAAAGTTTAGCAATTCGATTCTAGGAGAAAGGGTTCTGATCTGAGCAGCAGATCTTCATCTATTGTAGCAGCAGATCGATTCAAGTATAATCTTGTTGTTTGCATCTAGGAGAGGTGCTGTTCATTGTATTGATTAAGCATTGTATTGTGCCTGAATTGTAAGCAGATTTCTGCTCATATTGAATCAATATATAGGAGATATATTGGCTGGGTTTTTCTCCCTCGAGTTGGAGGGTTTTCCCAGGGTATTGGCTGTGTTCTTGTGTTGTATTTAAAATTGTTTTTGCTGTCTAATCTGATCACTTAAAATCTACAGTCTGAAGGGTTGGTTCTCATTGTTTCCTTCATTCTGTGCATTTTGTGATTGGACATGTAAGAACATGGGTTTCCAAGTTACTGACACACATTGTAGGTGTGAGAAGCAAATTTGTGACATTGTCAAGACTCCTAAAGGCCCTAAAGGCATTGTAAAACATCTGTACTTGGACTATGATGGTGGAATGAGAAGAAAAATGCTCTCTTGCTGAAATGTTCACCCTTTTAGGGTTTCTCCAAGTTAAAACCATAAATAAATTGTCTCAGTCATTTGCTTGATACCACCACTGAGTTATGCTTTCCATTAAGTTTTCATAACAAATGATCACATCCATTTTAAGGTGAATTAACAATGTTTAAAAATTAAGGTATTAGAAGGGTTGAAAATTAAGGATGTCCATAGGTGATGATCTCCAAAGTTTTAGGGACCAAAGAATTTCAGTTGTTTTGCATGGGTTAACCACATCTCATTGCATGTGGCATGGAAAGATTCCAATGAAATTGAACAAGTTAAAAACAAATAAAACTAGCTCATCTGCTACACATGAAAAGTAGAACTAATATTCATTGCTACAAGCCTACAACCATGGTCATTATCTTAGAATTTTTGCTATTGTCTAGATTTGCAGGTTTAGTCCAGATTGTTGGTAAGGAAATTGATCCTGCATGCTGTTTAGATGGCATCCCTCTTTCATAAGATTGGTGAAATTTAACTAGCACGCATCACTCTCAGTACACATCATTCTCAGCTCACATCAAAACTGTCAATAGGATATTCAGATTTAAGTGTTCACCAACTAGTGTAGAACTTTAGTCTTTCTAAACTATGTTGAAACCACACTGTCATTTCAGGAACTAGAGAAAAGGTTGAGCAAGAAATGACATATGAATTGTGCTTTAGAAAAATGATAAAAGATCAAACCACCAAAGTTATATGAACTTATTTTATTTGATAGCAATTGAGGTAAGAGATCAAACTGCTTAGAAGCACAGTTTTGACCATCTGACTTTAGCCAACTATTTTCCTTATATAAATCTTTGAACTTCATGAAATGAGATTTTTTCCAACCACATAACAAAAGAAATCTTGCAATATTAATAATAATTTTATCTTTATATCTACAGTTCTTGATTTGGAAGTGAATTGCAGTGTTGACAACAAGGTGCTGACCATGAAAGCAAACAAACTTTGTTACTTCCAAATAAAGGACATCTATATGGCTGCATTTTCTTACTTTAAAAAAATGAGATAAATATTTAATGTCAAAGTGAATCGGACAGTTGTCTTATTTACTGAAAAGGCATTGCAAAGTGAATATGTTAAAGTCTTGAAAGTTGTTGGTTCACGACAGAAACAAAGCCCTGACTTATTTCTGGAGTCCATATATTCACTTAGAAGCTTTGATGTCTCAAATTGGGATTATCCCAGTCGTTAGGCTTTGTAAACACTAGCCTAAATCTTTGAACTCAATAAAACAGAATGAAAGCATGAAGGCTCTGAAATACTGAAAGTCTGAAAGCCACTGGCAACCTTTCTGCTGCACCATGCAGAGAGTCCTTGAATCCTAAATTAACACATGCATAACATAGGCTAAATCTATATTGTACAAGGTCTGCACTGCTTTCATTCAAAAGGAAATTCACTTTTCCTTCCACTGATTGCCAGTGAATTCAAATTGTAACGTGCAACCCTTAATAATAAGATCTAATAAGCACAATCCATCTTTAGTATATCCTCTCATGTCCACGAAAAGGATTCAAGTCCTAGGCATACTCACATTACATCCTAACATGAAAACAAAATGACATATAATGCCCTTATTATGCATACTGCTTATAGGTGGCATTCTCGTTGTATAGGCAGAGTGTATGTAAATAATGGCAATGGCATACTAGAAAAATTCCCATGCTTCATTGCTCTATCTGAAATTCAAGACCAGAAATGTCGGACAACTTTTGCCAAATATAACAGCAATAGCAGAATGATCTAATGCAGTCTCTGGAAAGAGAATATGTTTTGGAATATTTTTTAATGGCATGCTTGACTGCTGTAATGCAGTTTCTGAAAAGAGAATATGTTTTAGAATATATTTGAAATGGCAAGCTTGAATGAGTAAAAGCCGTTGCAATGAGAAGTTCGCAAATCAAAGTTGAATACATATCCAGCTTTCCTCAGCTCATACTCTTTCCCAGTAGTAATAAATTAATAATTGAACTCGTTTCAACCTAACTTACCTGATAGACAGCTGAGAGGCATATAAGCAGAAAGGCAGATGAATTCTGGAATTGCTGCTGCATTAGGAAAGTGAATATAGTCTAGAGGTTGCCTAGCTCCAATTCAGTGACTCTAATTTCCTCAGACCCCAGAATGTTTATTGAGAAACATGTTTACCATCAAATCAAAGAAATTGTTAATTTCTTAAGGCATTGTCCAATGCATATCTAAAAATTGAGAATAGGGCTCCTAAAATCTGGAATAATAAATTTCCTTGCCTTAACCTGGGCATATCTCCTCGGTGTAACAACTCTGCAAAGGAAGTTGCAGCTGATAATGCAAATGGATGGCAGAGCAGATAGGAACCAGCTGATACTTCAAAAGAACCTAAGAATGTATGGGAGGCAATAATCACCCATTGTTGGGTGGAGGTACAGCTGCATGTGCACGAATCACCTGTCACTACCAAGCTATATAGATTTTGTGCTTCTTAGACTTCAGTATTCGGTTATTGTTAACATTGGTCCTTGACGTATTATGGCATTTTTTTAATTTTCGGAGAGGCTGATTTGTAAAGCATAATTAATTTGTGTCTCCCCAGATTTACACCTTTTGATTAAGATACATGCATTCATACCGGCCCTGGTTCTAGTGTAAATAGGATCAATGTACTTTATTTTTTCTAATTAATAACATATGTGATACCTATTTCCAGAAAAGAGGCTTTTAATGTATCATAACTTGCAATATGCAAGTTGATGCTTTCTGGTATGGTTCTTATTAGTTTTCTTGGCTATACCATAGTGCAAGTTTTCTTAAGGTTAAAGGTAAGAGTAAGGACACCATGGTGTTTATATATATCAGAATTCTGACTGTGGTTTGAATTAAACAATCAGATATGAATTTTCTGAAGCCTGTCAGAAAAAAATTCCAACTAATACTTGCATATTCATGTATTAGTTGTTTCCCGAATTGTCAGGAAGAACATCCTATAAAAAGAGCCACATAACATAATCTGTTTCAATGCATACTTGAAAGTCTTACCTCCACATAATATTTGGACATATGTAGGAAATGCTTTCCAAACAGCAAAAGCTTCCATATGCAATTCAAAATGTATTCAGCTTACCATAATTTCAAAATACTCATAAACTCAGATTTGACAAAACTTACATCCATCACCAATTCAATTGAGCTCTAACTAATTAAGGGAAGGATGGGCTTTCATTGTGCCAAGAAACTCGGAGTTATTAATACAACAGTTGTATTGGAGGCAAAGAAAGAATGCAGCAATTAGTTCACATTATGTTTTTTCTATAATCTTTTAATTGAAAAAATGACACTTGGAATCAGACACAAACTGGATACAGGTATTCTACTAATTACAGCGAATAATTTCTACCTGCCACCACATAATGTCAACGCACTTTTCCGGCCCTCAACTGAACAGAACTCAAAGTGCAAAGACCATCAGGAATCATACCTCATTTACAAACACTAAATGGACCCTAGCACCAGAGATGGATGTGCATATGTTTCAGCCTTCCTTTTCCTCCATAGCCTTGGGGATCTAGTGCACTTCCAACTTTCCATTTACAATTCCTTTTAGTACAGTTCCTAAATGATTGAATTATAGAACTCAATTCTAAACAAGAAATAAGGATCCATTGACAAACCTAAATTTCAAGCACAAGGGGGCCGAGAACTATTCTTACCCAAGGCATTTTTCCCAATATTAATCTTAATATAACCAGATTTTGGCATCATACTTTTAATATCCAAAATTAGAATTTTAAAATCTTAACGCTACAAGTATGTAGATTTTCATGATCTAACATAACTGGGTGTGGGCTCACCCAAACCCATAATTTGGCATAACTGGATGCCCGTATCAATTTCAGGGTATCTTTATGTGCCATATTTTTCCAGTTGCCTTCTAATTTCATAAATTCCGTCAGTGAATTTTCAGACAAAAAAGAACAACAAACTAGAAAAATGAGAATTAATTTTACTTTAAGTTGTCACTTCAGAATTTAAGCACTGGTGAACAAATCTGCCAAGTTTTCCTCTGTACTGATCTGCAATACATTCTTATTTGAGCTTGAAAAATACAACTGCAATTCAATATTTGTGAAAAAAATATCGACACCTCAAAGTTTTCCATGATCCATATCTCAACACAAACAAAATGTGAGTACTCATATATTAAGTTAACGGGGTGCCAGTGCCTACTCTGGGACATTCACTCCCAAATGCACAAACATAAACACAACCCGCATTTAAACCTAGACTATAACCAAAAAATGAAGCAAATGAGATCCACAATGTGCAGGCAAAGCGCCATTGAACCAAGGTGCTTACCTCCACTGCTGAAAGTGCTGTTATGATCATCCACAGTGCCTCCATTGTTGTTATGATCATCCAGAGTTCCTCCAATGCTGTCGAAACTGTTGTTTGGTTGTGCAGATTGCTCCAAGGATATGGGAGCAGGATTGGATCTGTTTTGTGCAGTTTGATGTGAAGTATCATCAACCGGAGCGTCTGACTCGTAGACTGTTTGGTCATGCCAGAAGTATGCACGAACAACTGCAAAAGGAATGAGGGCAGCTACGAACCATACAAAGAGATGTCGCCTCTGGAAAAAAAATGCACTCCAATCCCCATGTGGGTGTGCACCAATACCCTTCGTTCCTCCATTGCTGCAGTTATGTTGATGGGATTTCATGGTCTCAAGCTAAAAACAACACAATTGTGAGCAGAGAAATGAAATGGGGTTGCAGTATCTACAGCAAGGGGATAAGGGTGCTTGACCAGGAAATTAATGTGGCAAAGTAATAGCAATTAATATGAGGTCCAGATATTCGGCTGTTGTCTTAAAATGATTAGAGACATAAGATTCGTTAACCAGTATATACAATGAGAAAGTTTAAGTCTCGATCATCTCCCTAATGGTTACTTAAATGCAATTGTTTGTTCAGAAAAATGTGGCCAGGTGAAAAGGAGGTTTTGCCCGTATCTTTGGATTTGATTTGAAGTTTTTAGGTTCTGCTATGATTGAATACTCATTGATGGGAAGATATTGAAGCAAGGAAACAACAATCTTTCATAATGGGTTAAAAAGGGTTTTGATTTATCATGGAGATCCATTTTTAAACAATCTCGTCCTATGCGAGAAAATGTGTGTACGGTTAACATTTTTCTATTATTGTTAAGCTTAGTTCGTATTTCAATTTTACCCGAGTTTATTGAGGAGGTTCAATTTAATAGGTAGAAAATTTAAATTTCATAATTATGAGGTTTTTTTTAATAAAATATAAAATTTAAATATTATATATAGGAATTGTATTTTTATTTTATGGAAGGTTGTTGATGAGGTTTAGGTATTTATTTGTTATTTTGTAAGTGATGTCTAATTCAGATATATTTTTAATGAGATTTTTAAATCTTAAAAAATAGAGTTTTTTGTGATAATCAATTTTGTTTATAATTTTTTTTGGTGACAATTATCTATAGAAAGACGTCTTTTATATGTGTATATATTTGATATTTAAGAATCACAACTTGTGATTTGGATCAATGACTATAGCAATCAAGTACAAGGTGATATGTTATTAATTTATCAATTACCCACATCATTATTTTAAAAAAGTATATTGCATACTCTGAGTTATTTTTCCATCATGAGTTTTAAAAAATGCTTAATGAAAAAAAAAAATGAGAGGAAGAGGTTACACGATCCTATATAATTTTTTAGTGGTAAAAACAAAGACCATATCTATGTGCACTTAATGTTTAGTTTTCTTAATATTCACTATTTAAAAAAAAGATGGTTTATAAGTATAGCTCAAACAAGTGTTAGATCCAATTGATACTAGTATTTAGCTCCTTTACAATAAATACAATAGTTGGCTTCTTACGAGGTTAGCATTTAGATAACAACTTTTATAAATTACCACTAGAAGTTAGAAATGAATACCTAAACCTCATCAACAAACTTTCATAAAATACCTATAAAATTACCTTAGATCAATTTCACATCCATAAATGTCATCCAAGTAAAGGAATAGATGAATCAAAATCAAGATCAATCGCTTGAAATATATGGAAAAAAAAGAAGTTGAATTCAAGTTATTGGCCAACATTTATGTTGAAATAGACCACTTGTAGACTAGTCACTACATTAGAGAAAAAAATAAATAAATAAATCTAGAATGAAGGAGTAAAGTGCAAGATAAGACATTTTCATCATAAATATTGCTTTCTCAAAACTCTCAAATATATGTTGGAATTTTAAATTTTATCTTTTAATAATTTGTATAAATAAATGAAAATAAATCAAAATAATTTGGAATAAAGGAGAAAAGTGCAAGATATGATATTTTCATCATAAATATTATTTTCTCAAAACTCTCAAAAATATGTTGAAATTTTTTAATTTTATCTTTTAATAACTTGTATAAATAAATTTGCTCAACACTTATTTTAGATCATAGTCATTACCTAACTCATCCCATGTCTTATTAACTCTAGGTAGAGGAAGGTAAGATTAGGACGTGCATATCAATCCCTTTGAGGCATCATTATTATGTTTATTTTTTGTTGTTGTAAAGTAGGAATTTGAATTTGACATTTTTTTGGTGCTTACAATAAGAATTCACAACCTATAACATTACACCAAGCATCATTTGACTACATCATCTATGAATATCAAACTTCACAATAACACAAATTCCTATAAAATTCTATTAAAATATTTTAATTACTATTTGTTGTAAAATAGGAATTCGGACTTGTCATTTCTTTATATACTTACAATAAGAATTCACAACCTATAACATTACACCAAGCACCATTTGACTACATCATCTATGAATATCAAACTTCACAATAACACAAATTCCTATAAAATTATATTAAAAAATTTCCAACACTTCTAAAAAATGCAAATTCCTATAAAATTATATTAAAAGATCTTTAGTACTTCTAAAAAGATTTCAATTCTTATTTATCCTTTTTAACATTGAAACCAGAACTTTATCATATTTATATAATAAAAATCAGTTATCCCAAAGAAAGACAAAATATAAAGAAAATTAAAATGAATTATTAAATTATTAAGCAACAAGAAGTATAAATTTAACAATTTTCACTAAAGTAAATGAAAAGAAACCATCTTTTTAAATAAAAAACCAATAAAAGAATTCATAACCGACACTATTTTTGAAGCTAAGTAAGATGGCATTGAAATGAGCATTTTAATATTTCTTGGTATTGGAGAATATTAGCTGGTGTTGTGGAAACAAACATTACTTTATGTTAGTTTATTTGTCTTTAGTCAATGTGGGGAGCATTCATTTCCCACCTAGAAACCTAACAACGTGCAATGTGTTTTATGTGACGTAGGCATGAAAAAATCATTTGGCCCTGCACAAAATTCAATGTGTCTTTATATATTTTTAGTTTTGGCTTTTTGGGCCTTTCTTCTTATTTTAAAGTTGTTATTAAATATATTAAGGTGTCATTCTAAAGATCTCATATATTAAAGGCTTGAGTGAACTTACACCAAATATTATGGGGACAAGGGAGAAATTTTTTATTCATTATTTAATGAATTATGGGTTGGCATCATGTATGAGATGTCCCATCTTGAAAAGTTGTATGAATGATAAGGGTTGGAGATTTGGCAAAATGTAAGTATCCCACCTTCCCCTTACCTAATCATAAGTTGGAACATCACACATGCCCACATAAGAAGCGACATAAAAGTTACAACATTGTGATCTCATGTTAATGAAATCATTTCAGATCCCTTTTATTGAGGTATGAAGTAAGCTAAATATGGTTCTAGAGCATAAAAAATGCATACCTTAAATTTCTTATAATTTATATTTGTAAGGTTTTTCAATGTATATTTTGACTCATGATTGACTTTAATAATGTGTTATGTTTTTTTTACTTTTATAATATTGTTAATGAGTCAATTGAAGCATTTACTATATTAGGCTAGGTCGCACTAAAACTTATGTACTTTGGACATAGTTGTGATCATGATCTTGCCCACTTTTTCAAAATTTAAATTTTTATAGTTAATGGTTAAAATTTTAGACATGGTTGTTGCTTATCGGTGTTGTAAGTGTCCAAAAGTGAATGGACCAACATCACATGTCTAATAATTGGTGAAATCACAAAAATAAGTCAATAAGGCATGAAAATGTGATTATGTGGCATCTAACATATGTTGCCTAGCTAAGGCTACATTTTCTACCATTCTGGACTCTTTTATTGCCCCCTCTACTTATCATTTGTCATCCAGTACTTGTTCAACTTCTTTTTACTTGAAAACCTTATTATATTCATTTAGTGACAAATTCATCAATTTACCCAATTAGCAAATATTTGTCCACATAGAGTTGATTTGTAATGTCCCAAATTAAAAATTTAACTCAAATCTAATTAACTTATGATATCCCACAACTTACTTGACTCAAATCTGGAAAATCTCATGATTTCCACAAAATGAACTCATCTCAAAATCTAAAATTATTAATTCTATCAAATTCAAAATAGAGCAAATCAGGTAATCTAAAAATAGCACCAGAATACATCAAATTGGAAATTGGGTAAAGTCCAAATGAAATACAATGTTTTATTATGGATTTTCACATGGATTTACATTGAATTTTTTGTCATATACAGGATAACAGCTATGGACAGTTGCAACCAAATACTTCACAAATCTCTGAACTAAGAGTCAAAATACACACGAAAACTAAAACAAACTATGTTCTAACTCACCAAACTTCATACCAACGATCAGGTATAGAAAATACACAAATAAAATACTTCAATAGAATCCACATATGCTGCTAAAATAGCATTTACAACAACAATCCAATAATCTAAAAGATACACACCAAATTGGATTCCAAATCCAAAAATCTAGAAGTCACAACACACTCTAAACAAAAGTAATCTCCACACCACTCAACTAACTAAAATACAATTGATCTGGGCAAAAAAATGCATAATAAAATACTTCCAATATATTGATATTTGTTGCAATCAACAATAATACAAATTAGAATCTAAAATAATACCAACTCCTACAAAACAAACTAATTTTTTTTTACCAAATTGAAGAGTGTTTGACACAATGGCAATCTATAGATGAAATTACACCTAGAGACCCTTAGAACCACTATCTTTGAGCCTTAATCCCCTTGGTTTACCAGCCTCGAAGATTCTTTCTTCATTGGTTTACCAGTCACCGAAGAAAAATCACAAACCTATGAAGAGAAAACAATGTCTGAATGATGGAAACTTGAGAAGGAAATTACATTATATTCAATTCCTTTTTCTAGCACCAACTTAGGCTCCCAAGTTGGGGAAACTTGCATACCTTGAATGTAACTCCTGTCATGAAGATGCCCCATGCAACTTGCCAAGTGTCGACCAAAATCTTACATCAAATAAAGCCAAAAATACTCCAAAATTGATCCTCCCAAAATCCAATACCCCATTTGGACCCATAAAAGTAAATTTAAAATATTTATTAATTTGTCCCTCAAAAATGAGCCAATAAATTTATCTTGAAAATTTAAATTACCCAATTCATGTGTAGGTCTCGATTGGCTATTTTGAAAACTAAGTTTATTAAAAATAGTAAATGTTATTTTTTTAAAAGGGGACATTACAATTCCTCCCTTCCCAAGATTGATTATCCTCAAGCAATGAAGGCTTGTATGAAAGTGATCTTCTGTCTCTTCCCATGTTGCATCTCCATTGGGCAAGTCTTTCCATTTGATTAAGTGTGGATGATACCTTTGTTTCCTAGCTTCTCTCCTCTTGTTACCCAAACTCTTTCAGGTATCCCATCTTGCTTTCCCTCATCATCTAATGGTGGAAACTCAAAAAAATTATAGTTTGTTATCCCACCACTTTCTCGAAATGTGTAACATGAAAGACTTTGTATATCCTACAAGCTAGAGGCACATCTAACTCACAAGCTACATCTCTTGCCTTCTTGATGACTTTGTAAGATCCATTCATCTTTTTCCCTCTTCCTTTCTTTAGGAAATTTTGATTATAAGGTTGTAGCCCAAATAAATCTCAACTCTGGAAACTAGAATGCACATCAAAGAAAATATCAACCTCAAAGACTATCTCCATTATCTTCCTATCTGCATATAATTTTTAGTGATCGTGTGCAAGACGTAAGTTGTCTTTGAATAACCTCAGGATCTCTTGACTTTGTTGGACAAGGTCACTCACTTAGAGGCTCTACCATATGAAAATAATAATTCAACCATAGAGAGGGAAACATAACTATAGAGAGCCTGAATTGGAGAAATACCAAAGGATATATGATGGAGAATGGTATGAAAATACTGCCCTAATTACATCTATTCTCCCTGAACACCATGTTGATAATGTGCCACTAACAAACCATCATACTCAAATTGAACTCTTCTCACTTGGAATCTCAAAAAGAAGACATCATCCAAAATAAACTAAAATCCTTGAGAGGACTATAATCAATGCCATGGAATATATCCTACCAAGGTAACTCAGAGAAGACCACATTAGCAAACTCACTGCCAACCATGATCCTGGGTAAAATACAAGACACCCTGCTCAACCATAAAATATAATCCCCAACATCACTACTACAAATATAAATCAAGTCAATCACTATCACATCTTTGAGGTCTACCCACTAGGAGATCCCTCTGTTGTTGCCAATTGAAATCAAAACATTGGCACTTAACCTCCAAGAGTTATATATATCTATAACAACTAAAAAGATGTAAGGGAAGTAATAATCAAACTGAATTCCAACTAAAAACATAGGAGGGATGAGTAAGGTAGTAACAACAAGATCATCCCCTTTGGTCAAATTACCTCTACCATCCAACCTCATCCAAGAATTATTCAGTTGTTGGGAAGAAGAGACCATCCAACTGATTTGCAAATTAGGATATAAAGGTGTGTGCAAGCTTATCAAAAAGTGGGTAGCAGTACTAACACTAGAGGTTGACCCACTACTCTAATCTTGAGACAACATCCCATAGCAAGAAACTACACCTAGGTCTTGAATCCTGCAATTAGATCTAATCTCATCATTGAAATCGGTTAGATCTTCATCATCCCATTTGAAAAGTGGATTTTCATGAGTCAAATCAACATCCATGATGAATATAGAATCATCAAGAATTTGAAAATTATCTTCAATTTCAAAATTAGGTTCATCCTCTTGCTGATCCAAAATCCCATTTTTTGAATTTTTAGGACAATGTGCAAGGTCATATTCCTCCATTACCCATTCAACCTCCTTGGCCCTTTCTCTGCTCTCCTTCTCCCTAAACTATTGTGCCTCATATATTTGATCACTTTCTTCAAAAAGTTCATCTTGGACACTTTCCAAAGCAAGCTTCGTAGAGTTAATCTTACTAGTGAGCTCGCTAACTTCTCTCCTTAATTGCTTAGTCATGGACAGGGTCTCATCTACAAACTTTTTAGCCATATCCCTATCATGTATCATGTGCAAACAAGATATTTTAATTTATTCCATTGTTTTCTTCATTGTTTTTAAATTAGCATAGGCAACATTAATCTTATTTTGACCTCTTGGTGGATTTTGAATTATGCTTTCTATATGCCTATGTGTGCTATCCAATCTAGATAAAACTTATACTTCCATTTTGGTGGATACCAAGAATTGTTTCCTAAAACTTCCCTCATGCATGTCAATTTTTTGTAAACTATAATGCATGCAAAAATTAAAACCTTCTTCATACCTATCACCAAAAACACCATGGTTGTCCCAAACCTCATAAAATTCTCCTTTACCAACTTGATGAAAATGTGTAGCATCGAGTTGAGGGTCCAAATCAACAAGGCTACTATGTCTATGCTCAAAATCAAGGCTTCTATGTTTTTATCAAAATCAGTTTTGTTATATCTTTGCTCAAAATCAGCACCAAGCAATAGCAAATTAGATTTATATTCAATATCATCAACATACCTTTCATCTTTAGCTTCTTCAATGCCATCCTCCTTGCATGATTCTTGAGATGAATTTGAAAAAGCAATGGAATGAAGGGGAAATTCATGCTTGGATGTTGACACTCTTGGATCCCAAGTGAAAGAGGGTTGATTTCTTTGAGTGAGGTATAAGTATTCACTATGCTCCTCATGAGTGGTTTTCTCTTTGAAATAGTTGATCTTCACCTCCCTAGGATTGAAATCTTCATCAACATCCTCCTTCGTAGGCTTGGTTTGGAAGACAAAACCAAAGACAACTAAACTTTCATCAATGAAATAATATTAATGTTCATGAAAAGCTAATTTGGAGATATCATGTTTGATTCTTTCATGTCCATCTTCTGAAAGAACCTCAGAGAAACCATCATTAGTATATGCTCCACTAGAGACATTAAGGTAGATATTAGTCTTAGAATCTTCAACAAATTAATCCTAACTAGGATTCAAGGCTATTATTTTGTCATGTTCTTCATGCACCACCTTATCCATAGTAATTTCATGTATGACCAAAGAGTCATCCTAAGAATTTTTCACGCATTCATCATTTTTCAAGGCACTCGTTGCATTAGATTCTTGTGCTATGAAACTAAAACTACTTGCTCCTCTTCAACTTTGAGTTCAAATTTGTCAATCAACCTTTGGTAAAATTCATAAAATTAATTTACTTGGATGTGGTATTGCGTGTTCATACCTTGGTACCACCAATCATGAGCAACTCCTCCAAGATGCAAGATCGCATACTAAATGTTAACTTGCTCCTTCATGGGACTAAGTAGGAAATAGTCCTGCATATTTTGTAACCAAGCTTTCACTAAGATCTTGTCTAATCCATCAAAATTTTGAGATATAGATTTTATGATTTCCCTTCTACTATTTCTTGGGTGACGTTGTAGCCCTTTGTAGTTGACATTCTTTGCATCAAAGTGACATATCACTGTATGGGACTGAATTTCTAAATCCTTCATATTGATTAGCATAAGTTTCTCTAATGGACTGTAGATCTCTTGCCAAATATTCCATGAGATCTAAATGTTGAGTGGTTGTAGCAGTATCACCAACATCGACCATCTTTTACTCCTCTTTTCCATTTACAAAAAATATGATCAAACCCTCAGGCTAGCAAGATCATGGCTCTAATACCATTGTAATGTCCCAAATTAAAAATTTAACTCAAATATGATTAACTTCTGATATCCCACAACTTACTTGACTCAAATCTATAAAATATCATGATTTCCACAAAATGAACTCATCTCAAAATCTGGAATTATTAATTTCTATCAAATTCAAACACAAAGCAAATCGGGTAATATGAAAATAGCACAAGAATGCATCAAATTGGAAATCAAGTAAAGTGTAAATCAAATGGAATTATTTATTATGCATTTTCACATGGATTTACATTTTTTTTGGTAATATACAACAAATAACAGTCACGAACAACCGCAACCAAATACTTCACAAATCTCTCGACTGGGAGCCAAAATACACAAAAAACTAAAGCAAACTCTGCTCTAACTCGCCAAAATTCATACCAACGATCATGTACAGAAAATGTAGAAATTGAGAAAATACAACTTCATAGGAGCCCAGTGATCTCTGCAAGCTAAGAATACCTATTACAGGGAGAAGCAAAGAGAAGCAACACAAAAAATAGTAAAATGCTCAAAGATGTGGAGCTTTGTATTCACCAATGTGTAAAAAGAATAATGATACAAAAGAAGTTTTCAACCACATATAGGTCAAAAAAACCCTAAAAAGGAAAACCTTAGGCTTGCACATTAATAATTAATAAAATAATTAATTATTATGCACCTAATGTTAGCTTAAGTGTAAAAGAGATAAAAGGGAACTTTAATTAATTAAACAAATATTGTTTAATTAATCAAGTAAATAACCAATTACTCTAACACCCCCCCTTAAGCTAGACTTAGGGAGAAGCTAAAACCTAGAAGAAGCTACTAAAAGCAAAAAACAATGGGTCCTGGCAACAAGGCCAGATCAAGTACCCAAGTACAAGGAAATCTCTATGAAACGGAGAAAAGGAGAAAACCCAATGGGAAAAAACTCCTCTCCAAAAAGAGATAGAAGAACATGCTGAAAGAAACATGAAGGAAGGAAGGCCTCATAAATACCCCCCAAGGACAAATTCCTTCACCCCAAGCATAGAGCGCAACTGAAGATAGCGCGGTGATTTAAAAGGCTTCGTGAAGATGTCTGCAACCTGCTCGGCAATGGGAATATACTCCAAGATGAGAGAACCATACTTAATCAACTATCTGATGAAATGCATATGAAGCTCAATGTGCTTTGTCCGCTGATGCTCCACTGGGTTGCAAGAAATGTGTATAGCACTCTGATTGTCACACCAAAGAATAGTGGGACTATCAGGAGGAAAACCAAACTCAGTCATCAACTATCGAAGCCATAAAATCTCTTGAATAGTGAGTACAGTAGCTCGGTACTTAACCTCTGTAGATGATAATGCATGAGCAGTCTGCTTCTTGCAAGACCATGTGATAAGACCAGAGCCAAGACATAAAACAAAGCCAGAAGTAGACTTTTGATCATTGAAATCATTAGCCCAATCTGAGTCAGTGTAGCCAACAATGTGAGGATCCCCTAATGTGTAGTGAATGCCATAAGAAATGGTGCCCTAAATGTACCTCAAAATACGTTTGGTAGCTTTCCAATGACTCTCATGAGGATCATGGGAGAATTGAGAGACAAGGCCAACCGCAAAGGAAAGATCAGGATGAGTGTGATTCAGGTACAACAAACTGCCAACCAACTGCTTGTAAAGTGTAGAATTGATTGAAGGAGTGGGGCAAGTAGGAGTAGTTGTCGGGAACCATGTTTCCTTTCATGCATTATAGTTACCTTTTGCTTTCTTGCACTTTTTTGTAGTTTCACTCTTGTTCATCTTAAGGTGGGTGTTAGAGTAAAGGTTTTAACTTAACTATGTTAATTAAGTTACCTTTATTCCTCTCTTAAGATTTCACTTTAGTTTGCATAATGTGACATTTAATAATTATATTAATTATTAAATGTCTACCTATTAGGGTTACTTTTAGGTTTTGCATGATCTCCTTTCTTAAGGATTGATCTCATTGTATTTTACCACTCTTTGATTAATACAGCTCCGATACCATGTAGAAGTTGATAAAATACAACTTCATAGGAGCCTAGTGATCTCTGCAAGCTAAGAATACCTGTTACAGGGAGAAGCAAAGAGAAGCAACACAAAAAACAGTAAAATGCTCAAAGATGTGGAGCTCTGTATTCACCAATGTGTAAAAAGAATAATGATACAAGAGAAAAGTTTTCAATGACATATAGGTCAAAAAAACCCTAAAAAGGAAAACCCTAGGCTTGCACATTAATAATTAATAAAATAATTAATTATTATGCATCTAATGTTAGCTTAAGTGTAAAAGAGATAAAAGGGAACTTTAATTAATTAAACAAATATTGTTTAATTAATCAAGTAAATAACCAATTACTCTAACATAAAATACACAAATAAAATGTGTCAATAGAATCCACATATGCTGCTAAAACAACATTTGCAACAACAACCCAATAATCTAAAGGATACACACCAAACTGGATTCCAAATTCCAAAATATGGAAGTCACAACACACTCTAAACAAAAGCAATCTCCACACTACTCAATTAACTAAAATACAACTGATTTGGTCAAAAAAATACATAATAAAATACCTCAAATATATTGATATTTTTTGCAATCAACAACAATACAAATTGGAATCCAAAATACTATCAACTCCTACAAAACAAATTGAAAACAAAATACCAAATTGAAGAGCATTCGACACAATGACAATCTCTAGATGAAATTGCACCTAGAGACCCTCAAAACCACTATCTTTAGCCTCAATCCCCTTGGTTTACTAGCCTCGAAGATTCTTTCTTCATTGGTTTACCATCTTCTAAAGAAAAACCACAAACCTGTGAAGAGAAAACAATGTATGAATGATGGAAACTTGAGAAGGAAATTACACTATATTCAATTCCATTTTCTAGCACCAATTTGGGCACCCAAGTTGGGGAAACTTGCATGCCTTGAATGTAACTCCTATCATAAAGATGCCCATGCAACTTTCCAAGTGTCGACCAAAATCTTACATCAAATAAAACCAAAAATACTCCAAAATTGCTCCTCCCAAAATCCAATGCCCCATTTGGACCCATAAAAATAAATTTAAAATATTTATTAATTTGTCCCTAAAAAATGAACTAATAAATTTATCTTGAAAATCCGCATTACTTGATTCATCCGTAGGTCCCGATTGACTATTTTGAAAACCGATTTTATTAAAAATAGTAAATGTTTTTTTTAGAAAAGGGGGCATTATATGATTTCATGTTTATTGCAACCTTTTTTAAACTCTCAAAAGTGGTGAATTCATCATTATGTTCACATGAATAAATTTCTTTCAAAACTAAACTTCTCTTGTATTACTCCTTCATTTTTTCTCAATTTAGTGTTGGGATAAAGTGATATTAACTTTGCAATCTTATGTACAAATGGAAAATCTCCAACGAAGTGGGAAAATTTGATATTAAATGTAGTGGAATTAAAAGGGGTGGCTACTTACAATGGTGATTATTATAAAGTGAATTAGTTGTGTTTATACCACTTTCTCATTCTTAGACACAAAGAAAACGTGGAGCATCTTGTTATGATGGCTAGGGTAAACATTAGTTAGCCACTCCATTTTGAAATGTTGTACTTGGTAATGTGAGTCTATTTTCACAAGGGTGTTTTACACATGTGACACTTTTATACTATTGGAATGTTATCAAATTGAAGGGAGAAAGAAAGGTAGATATATTGATGCAACCATATTATTGGATTAACACATGTTTGTCCTCTTTGATAGTGGAGTTTTTTTTAAAAGGGTTTCTCCACATACATCTGGTGTTATGTGTCTAATTATTATTGATTTTAATTTATTGTTTTGAATTCATATACATGCTTATCCAAGTTCTATTTTAGATTTAATTGATTTATCACATACATTTCTAAATTATATTTATGAACTTGATTATTATATAATATTATTGTATTTTTTCCCTTAGTTGTCAACATTTAGTAACAAAGCATATATATGATTGTCATCAAAGAGGGGTGCATTTTTAGAATTGTTATGAGGTTTTCTAATTTCAATTGGAATACTTAATTTAGTGGGTTTTCTAGATCCATTTTTGGTTGTAGCTATGCCATATACTTCACATTCAAAGATTGAGAAATTCAATAGCATTGGGTACGAGTTATGTAAGTTAAAGATAAAGGATCTCTTGGAATAAAGGGACCAATAGAGAATAGTTTTTGAGGAAGTAAATATTTGAAGGTATATCTGATAAATATTGAAAAAAGTGAGATTAAAAAAATTGGATAAGAAGGCATGGGAAACCTATTGGTTGTGTCTTACAAATTATTTCCTCTTGAACATATTAGATTTTATTTAATAAACCTAGTGATTATTTTACAGAAATATTTTTTGTTTAATTATTTTTAACCCAAACTTATGGGAACCCATACAAGTCTTCACTAATTTTCATTGATACCCTATATTACATTAATGTTAAGCTTAGAATTTTAACTAGTAAACTTCATATTTAAGTGTTTAACCAAATATGAAAACGAATTGGATTCCATTAATGTTTGCATGGAAACATCAATACCCCATTGAACTCATATGCTAACACTTAGTAGATAAACCTATTAATATTTATTATTAAAATAAGTTTGAAATACATTCAATGATGTTGCAAGACCTACACATTCAATAGCATAAAACCATTATACTCTCAACCCACATCAACAATAGATTTCATAACCTGAAGAAATTGATTATATATTTGACCTAAATCTAACACAAACACAAAAAAAATACTTCATGTTTACATTATAACATTATTGTTGATGGGTGTTTTAGCACCTTCTCAACACAAGTAATACACAAGTGCATCACCTATCTTGAAAGGAAATCTCCAACAATAAGTTGTTGAAAATCGCCCCAAGGTCTCTCGGGTGTTAGGTCATGACTTGCTTGGAATGTCTCAGTTGTTTTAAATGTGATTTTGTTGGTAATCACAGGGAAAACTTACAGAAGTTAGGCTGGAGGAGAATCGGCTCAACTAATGGAGTTCTTAAGATGGGAAGTTACTTGCACAAGTGTTGTAGGTTCAAACAACAGTCTAAAACTCCTATTTTAGCTTCAGATTTGGCTTTACAATGTGCAATGAACCTTGTTCAAAGTCACTATTAAAAAAAAAAGGAAAAAAGGATAGGGAAGTAAAGAGGTTCCTATATCTGAAACTATCAGTGAACACTGATGATGGAGGTTGATACAACAAGCCAAACTTCCTAAGACTAAGTTTCACTTAACCGAGAAAGTCTACAGTGTCATGAAACTAGTGCAATCTTCTAAAGACTGCAGATTTCAGCTTTTAATTCACCATGAACATGAATAAAGAGGTGATATTAAGTGTAGCAATGAAATAAAGTTCATACTAACTTTGCATAGTTGTATATCATCAACATACAACCAAAATTATGGACTAGGAAGAGGTCAACACCATAGCAATCTCCAACATCAATGGACAATATTTAACTAACTTACTAAAGCAACTAAAACACATAAAAAAACAAAGTAAAACTATCTAAATTTACCAACTAAGAGAAGAATAATCATGAAACATGCAAAGGAACTCAAGAATCCACCAAAGTCAATGAATTTCTATTAATATTCCAGCAGCATGTGTTTACAACAACTCAACTCTCTTTTTAAAATGAGAGGAGGAGACCCCTATTTATAGTTTTCAAAAATCAAAATGAGTGGCCAAGATTTAATCTCATTGTGTGGCCAAGATTCACTTTACACTAGGGTTTCACCTACCCCCAAATATATAGTGCAATTTAAAATTGCATTTTTGTCTTCTTGCCTATTTTGTCTTTTGTGGTAGAATTGTAGCTCTTTTTTCTTTTACCACATTGTTGTTTTCCCTTTTGGCTACAGCTACATTGTGAGAAACTCATCATCTATCACAAGTTTTCCAGACTCCTTTTGTAATGTGGCATATTCCACAAATTTTCTGATCAGGGGATGAAGCTTGTCCCATTCCAAAATGTCGGATTGAAGCACTTAGAAGTTCAATTTATTGGATCAATGGGAAAGTGTGTCCCAATATTTATCACATTTGGTTGTATTCTTCATTACTTGTTCAGATTGGGTGAAGGCCCGAGCAGCAAAATGCATGAAATTTGTAGTAAGCTCACCCTCAGTTCCATTCTCCAACTTCTTATGGAAGTAAGGCCTTATCTTTTATGGATCTATCTTAATGGGAGGAATTTCAAAATCTATCATTAACTTTACGTACTCCCCATAGGCTGACTTGGTTTCTTTAACCCAATCAAGATCCTGCTCCACTTCATGGAGCACCTCCTCTAAGATTTCCCTCTTGTGATCCAAGTCCAATCTCTAATTTCTTCAAGCCATAAATCATTCTCCACCATTGCAAGCTCTTTCTTTACTATTCTTTCAGGCAACTTGAGGATTGCCTCAATTTTAGGATATGTAATCCTATATATCTTTGGGAAGTCAATGCATATTTTCTTTATATCTCCAAGATACTTTTGTACTTCTAGGAATTTGTTTGTTGTCCTAACAACACATCCAATGCCCATGTTTCCATTGTATAGAACCTGTCGGAAGCAATCTTCAGTGGCTTTGGTCCAACTCTTTCTTTTTTCAAGCATGCTGATATATGCTCCTCCGATAACAATAGTGGGGTAGTTGTTGACGTGGTAGGGAGCTCTTCAGTTGAAGACCATTACTGAATGTATGTCATTAGATCCGTCACCTATGCCTTTAGCTCCTCCTTAGAGGTCTTATCCTTATTCATCTGGTACACGATGGTGGCAACATATCCTTGAAGGTGGTCAATCTTTTTCTCTCTTGTTGTTGCCTCGAGGTCAATGGTAGAGATATTATAGCTGACCCCTTCCTCACCCCTTATCGGGGTGGCAATTTGTACCGTTCTCGATTCAGATGCATCCATAATCAGCTGAGATATGACCTTTGGATTCTTCTTCTTCTTTGTTTTGATTTGAGCTCGAGCCAAGATGGCCTCCAACCTTTCCTTTAGATCCATTGGGGTCAAGGTCTTCTTTTCTAATTGCTTCTCAAGCCACTCTAGCATTTGATCTTCCATTTTAGGTGATTCATGATCACCTTCCTCTTCATGGGCGTGTCGGATTTGCAATGTTTTGTCACCTGAGGTTTCTTCTTCTGGATTTTCCCCTTCTTCTTCATCTGAATCTTGAATAACTACTATCACTTTTCTTGGGGATTCAATAGCCATATGCCTTTGGGGGTTATCTTCCTTTTCATAAGTCTTTTCTTCTTCCTCTTGCTCATGCACGTGTTCTTCATGATGCTCTAATTCTGGGCTTCTTCTCATTTTAGCCTCTTCTTCAGGCTTGTCCTCTTCATTCTTTTCTTTCTCTGCTTCTTCTTGTTTTTCAGGAAGAGGCATCTCTTCATCATGCATGGGGCTTTGATCTTGCTCCCCTGTTGGAGGCTCAGTGTCCTCCATTTCTTCATCAATATTTCCTTCCTCCGTAGTGGGCTACCTTTCAACTTCCTCCCCAATATCCTTGAGTTGTTAGGCCAACTCTTTTTCAAGCTCAAGGTCAACAATCTCCACAATGTATTTGGTACCTGGCTCCTCATCATCCTCATCAGAGGATTGCACTTCCTCCTCCTCGTGGACTACCTCATAAATCACAAGGTGCTGATATATGAGATGCTTGTGGTAGTCATCCACCTCTTCCTCCAATTTCTTGGTGGCTTCCTTTTGTTTCCTGTCCAACTCCTCAGAGATTTGCATTGTTGCTTCCATCAAAGGGGGTTCAGTAGGAGGAGGAGGGACAAGGAGACTATTTATGGCATGAGCC
The DNA here is from genome assembly GCA_007115665.2 of Sequoiadendron giganteum. Taxonomy (NCBI): domain Eukaryota; kingdom Viridiplantae; phylum Streptophyta; class Pinopsida; order Cupressales; family Cupressaceae; genus Sequoiadendron; species Sequoiadendron giganteum. The sequence goes on from CM021104.1 coordinate 146,117,560, forward strand.
AATGCAACCTACACTATAGGATTTGCAAACATTCTAGAAAGCTCTGAGGGCATGCTTTGCATGTATTTAGTGAAAGCTTTTGGGAGGATGAGAGTGGGCATCGTCGTTGCGGCAGTGGCGGGTGGAAGAGACAACGTGGGAGACATGGATGAGGAAGAGAGCAGGGAAGTAGTGGTAGAAGAAGAGTACATAATTATAATTTGGGCTACAGGAGAGGTGGAGGTAAGGTGGATTGAGATGTCCAATGCAGGCAGAGAGGTGGCAACTACTGCTTGTGAGATAGGCACGGTAGTGACAATAGTGGCATTAATTGTAGCTAGGGAAAAAAGTGTAATAGGTGGGGACTTTGGTTGTTCTTCTCCCTCGTGGAGCAGGTCCTCTTGAATAGTGGGCATCCCCGTGAAACTACCCGACTTCTTTGACTTCTTTGAAGTTCCAACTTCTGAAGTCTTCCCCAGAGACTCCTTGGATTTATGTTGATTCCCCATAGCCTCCTTTCTCTTCTTTGATCATTTGTTTGGGGGATACACCAAGGTCTCTCCTATTGAGGCAGCGTCAGAGGCACTATCAGTCCCACCCTCCATTGATTCTTTGATCTCTGTGAAAGTTAGCGCTACTCCTTGTTGCTTCAGTTGAGCAATCTACCCATCAATCCATTGTTTGGTTCTTGCTTTGATGGGCTTTGTAATAATATCAAGGTCATTGACCTCCTCTTCATTCCAATCTATCATTGGTAGTGGCAAGTTAGCAACAACGTTATACCTCGGGTCCATCACTGTGCTTTCTTCTTCAACCACTTGCTCTGGCATAGGAAACAACTTTACTACCTTAATGAAGTAGGCCGTCATGTGCATGTAATGTTGCATACACACCTCCTTTTTGTCCTTGCAATTAGCCCAGAAGTCTCTGACATTATATAGGTGGGAATGCTCCAATCCAACCATTTTCTTCAGCTTGCCATACAGATCCATCCATGGCTTGACAAAGTGGAACTTCAAGTTATACTCATTCAACTCTTTGTCAGAATACTTGACACATTGGGATGTGTGGAGCTCATACTATCCTTGGCCGAAGGAGAGGGGATAGGGGACCCCTGCTCTATGCTTTTCGCTTAAAAGAGTGTATGATTGTTCAAGCTACCATGAGAGCTCAAGCAATACTATTTGGTCATTTGGGTATCAAGGCAACTTGTATGGTTACTCAGAGAAATCCTCAGCTTGGATGTAGGTGAATTTTGGAAACTGTATAAATAGAAATCCAAACCAGCGAATGAAAGCATTGGCACTATGTGAGACTCTCCTTTTGAGGTCACCCCCAAGCAATCTGATGATGTGGCCTTTGAAGGTGTCGTTAACCCTACAGTAGTCCCTCTTGAAATTTATGTACTGAAGTTAAGGGTACTTGTCATACACTTTTAGCACCATTTGTGGATTTGGATTTGGCGCTGCAAATAAACCCCTATATGTTGGCACAAAACTCGATGCAAACTGGTATGTTCACTTCAATGCCAGATGTAGCATCGTATTTAGTGCCAAATTTAGTGCTGACTTTTGTTTCTTCTATTTTGGCTTCCAATTTTGCTTCTGGTTTTTCTTCTTGTGTTGCTTCCATGTTTGCTTCTAGTTTTGCTTCCAAGTTTGCTTCTAGTTTTGCTTCTAGTTTTGCTTCCAAGTTTGCTTCTAGTTTTGCTTCCAGTTTTGCTTCTAGGTTTGCTTCTGATTTTGCTTCCAATTTTGGTTGCTGTTTTGGTTTCAATTTTGGTTCCAATTTTACTTCCAATTTTGCTTCCAATTTTGCTTCCAATTTTTCTTCCAATATAATGCTGCTTCTTGCATCTAGCTTTGCTTCCATTTTTATGTCTTTTGTTGCTTCTAATATGGCTTCTATTATTGCATTTTTTTTGCTTCTAAAATTGCTTCCATTATTACTTCTTTGTTTGCTACCTGAATTGCTTTTGTTTTTGCTTACTAGATAACGTCAAGTTTTGCTTCCAAGATTGCTTCTAGTTTGGCTTCCATTGTTGCTTCCTTTTTTGCTTCTAAAATTGCTTCTTGTGTGGCTTCCATTGTTGCTTCCTTTTTTGCTTCTAAAATTGCTTCTTGTTTGGCTTCCATTTATTAATTTATTATGTTTTATTTCAATTTAATTAGTTAAATATATCATGCCTCTTAAATAACTCATATGATTAAATAAAAATAATTATTATAACATGATCATCATTTATAATTAAAAAAATTGATTCAAATATCTATATAAGAAGATCAAAACAAGTGATTAAAACAAGTGAGTCAAATATGCCACTAGATTAATAAAATGTCAAAATGATACATGTACAAATGATATAAGTAAAAATGATAAATTATATAACTCAAAATGATACATGTCCAAATGATATAAGTCAAAATGATACAACTCAATAATATGGTACTGTAAGCCATGAAAATGATACATATTATAGTAACCATGAAAAGAGGCATCATAACGATATATCAATAATGATCCATGATGCAGTCTATATGATCATGATCATCACCATCGTAATCATCATCGTCATTATCATCATTGTCATCGGCCTCGGTGTCTTTTTTATCTACATCATCATCATCCTCTGCCATGTGATTTGTACCAAAACCAACATATTCTGGATCTATATCATGAGGATCATCTTGATCTTCTGGAAGACACATTTTCTGCAAAAAAAAATCATTTAAAATGAAAAGTTATTATTTATTTCATGCAATAATTTATTTTTCTATTATATATCTAATATTACAACACGTGAAACAAAACCATAATCATATTAGATCATATCAAAGTTCACATACCATAATAAAATTTAAAAAATGTTACAACTAATATGTCATTCCAATGATGTAAAACATGCAACAATTCTAATAAATGTTAGTAAAATATGCCAGCATTTGGTGGAAGAGGAAGAAAGATGACTGGAACTCTGGAGGCCCACCATAATGGATTTTGGTATTCGACCATGAGAGCAAAAGAGAGAGTTGATATCACGTATCAAAACATTAAGCATGCATTCTTCCAGCCAGCGGAAAAGGAGATGATTACTTTGCTTCATTTTCATTTGCATAACCATATCATGGCATGGGAACCAAGAAGACCAAGGATGTGGACAGTTTTATGTGGAGGTAATGGATGTGGTCCAGACATTAGGAGGGGCAAGAAGGTCAATGTATGATCCTGATGAAATTGAGGAAGAACAACAAGAGACGGACAATAAAAATAAAATCAATGCAGATTTTCAAGGATTTGTCAAGCGAGTAACAGAGCTATGGGAGCAACCTTATCTAAAATATTTTGAACTAGAGTTTGATATACCATTTAGAGAGCTTGGTTTTCATGGAGTTCCTTTCAAAGTGTCTGCTTTTATTGTTCCTACGATAAACTGTTTGGTAGAGTTGGTGGAATTACCTTAGTAATCACTATTAGTGAGATTGAGATTGTTAACCTTAAGAGAGTAGGACTTGGGAAAAAGGAATTTGATATGGCTATTGTCTTCATCCTATACAACCATTGCAAGAAAAGTTAATCTAGCATCAAAGAACCAACAATTTTGAAAATAACATGAAAACTTTTAGTTTTTGTTATGTCAGGAATAAAACAAAAGGAAACAATGTTCCTTCCAGTGGCTTGATGATTGCAAATGAGGATTTATTGAATTTCAGTGGAGTAAAATGAAAATTAAAAGTAGTTGATTCATATAATATATGTACATTAAACAGTTTATGGTGCAAAATTGTTTCTGATGCCTTCTATAGCTAAATGCTACACTCATTTCAGGCATTAAGAAAATTCATCCCACCTAGAGTTTGTGTGACATTGTTTTTTCCGTAGAATCCTTTTCAAAATCATCACCCTCAACCTAATTTAGGATAAAACATCAATAACGAGCAAATTAACAAAAAATCAAAAGTGAATAATACATAATCTATGTTGTAAAGTTAAAAAGTCTTATAAAAATACATATAAAACTCTAAAATATTTTCCATTTGTTCTCTAAAGTTTAGTCCAATCAACCAAAGAAAGAAACATATATCTTATTACTATTTAAATAAAAAGAAGATATCTGATATACAATTCAAAACATCAACATATGAGCTAATTTGTTAAAGTACCTGTTCTCCTTCAAGTATCGATTCCTTGATAAACTCAATTTGGTCCTCAAATACATATCTGCCACAAGTTTCAAAGGAATCTATCATGAGAATCTGACCATGACTATATGTAACAATCTAAAACATTCATAATCAGAGACAAGTTCTTTACAAATCCTACTACACATTGATGCATTCTTCATGCTGAAATGAGTGTTTAGAGCTATGATAACCACACTCATGTCTTGAGGGAATATCACTATCTAAGGAAGAAGTCAAAGTGCCTTGGAGCAGCAATAGCATTCATCATCGACCATATGGTGTCTACATTTAAATAATTCAGAATGGTCAAGTTCATTGAAATGCACCTTGTGATTGGAAAGAAATAGACCATAACTCCTTATAAAATAGGAAATTGGCAAAGAAAGAGCAAATAATCCCTTGCAAACTAATTACAAATTAGTAGCTTGAGAAGCTTCTTAGAGGCTTACACAAGTGATCTTACAAAATAATGTGTTTGTGTCTTTGAAGACCTTTGAAGCCCACCATGCTCTGCATCAATCATCTCCATTTTTGTCTTGTTCAGAGAAAAATGAACATACAAAAAAATAGTGCAATTGTCTTGTGAAGCGGGTTTTGAAAAATGAAAATGTAAAATACTTGCAAGAAAGGAGAAGGATATGTAGAATATTACAAACCCATGGTTTAGGGTTTCTGGGTCGAGCCCCAAATATGGAAGGATTTATTTTGCTTTATAAGAAGTGAAAGATCATGCTAAAAGTTTTGCACTCATTTTTCTGAGAGCTCATATCTACAATAGGAGTCATGGGTTTTCAAAAAACCCTAGATCAAAGACAAACCTAGAATGCCATTGAATAGAGGCCGTAGCCATAATCATGGAGCCAGCTCAAAAATATAATAAAGAAAATTTTACACTCTGTTCTTTTTAGAAATAGAAAAAATATTCTAGAGAGGTTGTGACCAAGCTATCACCAAGAAAGAGAAAAAATGTAGAAATAAAAAAATATTTCATCGTTTGATCAAACAAAATATGGAGAGTATGATTTGTTTTATTTATTTTGCTAGTGAGCTAAGTCCAGAGAAGCCGAGCCAAGATAGAAGGGTTAAAAAATAAGGATGCATGGTAGAAATGAAACACCCATTCATTCGTATCTATTGAGTCCAAATCGAGCTTGTTTTGACAAAAAATAGAGGTAAGATGCAAAGAAATGGCACATAGAAACTTACTCAACTTCTTGTTGTTCGAAGAAATGCGAGCTCTAGAAGTGCTTTGATGTCAGCCTCAAGACAAGCAAGGCATCGCCAGAGTAAAGAAAGAGAAAAATGCATGAGAATCCGAGAAGGAATGTCTGTGAAAACACATTCAGATAAGTGGAAACAAATGATGAACCATGAAAGCTTTACCTAATTCAGCCTCAACATAAATTTCTCTGAAGAAAACTCTTAAAATTAGTGAGAAAATTGACAGATACTCCTTCAGAAAGCTCGAGGTTTCAAACTCTAATGATGGCGGCATGTGCAGGGCAAGAGAGCTTGAAAAAACCAAGTGAAAATGAGAGTTAAAAAATTAGGGCTTGGGTATTTTGTTCTAACTCATCATGGCGGCAAAAATATTGATGTGAAAAAACTCAAATATGTTTAATTGTTAAATCTTTTAATATTCAAAAAAATTTAGAAAACAAAATACATATATTTTATAATAAAAAATTACTATTATCTATTAAATTCATAAGTGTTAAGTTCATGCTTTTACCTCTATACTGCTGGATGATTGTGAGAGAGGTGTGGTACCATGGTATACCACCATATTGCAGGAGATTTCTTACTTCCTAGCGGTAGTGTGGTGTATATGGCCATACCGCGAGAGGATTTTGACTGTCTGGCAGTAGTGCGGTATACCGCCACCCCATGAAAGCCTTCTAGTAGCGAGGTTGTGGTGTATACCGCTCTACCACATATATTGCTCACCTTCCCGACGGTATAGTGGTGTATGCTTTTGATCATTACTTGAAGAGTGTCGATGAGACAATCTTATTTGTCTTTCCGATATCTCAATGTCTCATCGACATTAGATCTTATGTTCCTCTGATGTTGGTTGCCGGTGTCGATGAGACAAGTTAATATCTCTTACCGACATGCCACTGTCTAAATTTGACGCTAAATCTGGTGCTAAATCCAATGCTAAATCGAATTGCCTAATACCAGCATACCGTGGGAGATTTCTTACTGCCTGGCGGTAGTGCAATGCATACCACCATACCGCAAGAGGATTTTGACTGTCTGGCGATAGCGTGGTATATCGCTACCCCGTGGAAGCCTTCTAGTAGTGGGGTTGCGGTGTATATTGCTCTGCCGCATATGTTGCTCACCTTCCCAGTAGTATAGCGGCGTATGCTTTTGATCATTACTTGAAGAGTGTCGATGAGACAATCTTATTTGTCTTACCGATATCTCAATGTCTCATCGACATTAGATCTTATGTTCCTCTAATGTTGGTTGTTGGTGTCGATGAGAAAAGTTAATATCTCTTACCGATATGCCACTTTCTAAATCCGATGCTAAATCCGGTGCTAAATCTGGTGTTAAATCCAATGCTAAATCTAGCGCTAAATCCAGTGCTAAACCTGACGCTAAATATGGTGCTAAATCTGGCACTAAATCCAATGCTATTTAGCTTTTGATTTAGCGCCTACTTGTCCTGATCAGCACAAAAAATTCCAAAAATGGCACTAGCTTGATAAATAGCACCAACTTTTTTCAAAAAATTGGAGAAAAATACATTAAAATAGTGGGTGGAAGCAAAAAAGGGAGCTAATCATAGGGATTTGTTGTAGTGTCATTCCCGTCCAATAGAATGTAGCATTTCCCCAGATTATTTCTTCTATGAAATACAACATCCATTCTTGGAAGAAAGTCGCGGTTGGAAGGCCCATAACTCTGCTTAGAAGAGTTACCAAGTCATGGTAATCCTTGAAAAGGTCACTTTGGAAGAGCTCCTGAGGAACCTTATTGGTACTACCTCTCTTGTCTTTCAGCTAGTATTGATTGATGAGCTTCTTGCATTTAAAGGGGTCCGCATCCCACATTTGCTTGCCATATTCCTTAGGTGTTTGCTCGATTTGGCTGAAGGTAGGGATGTGAAAGGTCCTCCCTATTGACTTAGTAGACAAGTTAGCCAATACATTCCCATCTCTGTCAACTATTGTTCTGGTGTCTTCTTAGTACGCCTCTCTGCAGGCCATCACAAGTTTGGGGGCTATGAGAGCTGGCGAGAATCCGATAGCCTTGGCCAATCCATTGCTTTTGATTTTTTTGGAATTTTCTATTTTGGGATTGAGCTTGACCCTCTGTTTGAACTCATCGATATCTATGTGTCCTAGATTAGTGTTTGAGATCTCCTTCCATTCTATAAGGACCTTGGAGTTAAGGGGTTACCCTTGGAACTTGTACTTCATTTGGTCTTTATCCTCCTTTCCTCAAGGTACTTTTGCCATTTTCTTTCCTTTGTCTTTCTCTACGGCCACCCCTGAGGATCCGACTACTAGTTCCATTTATCCTGCAACCAAAGGAGCAGTAAATGATTCAAGCATAAAATATGAGGAATGTTAGCCAAAATCCTACAAAACAACATTAGATCAAAAAATTCACCACTTAAAGATCATAAAAGAATCCTCTAAATATTACCTTCATCTTTCGTTTGGAGGAAATTGGGCAATGCGGGCCTAGGGTTGTGGACTTCCCTGGGCTAGCAGTCGTTTTAGAGGCAGTAGAGATAGCCAGCATTGGCAAGGTGGACTTTCATGGATGGTGTCCTGTCACGCAGGACCCATTGGGTTGGAGAACGACAGACATATGCGGGTTGGAGGATGCGGAAGTCCACGAGAGGTTGGCTGTTTGGAATGACAATCAGGGCATGGAAGCCCACCAAGGGAAACCTGCAACATCGGGTCCGTAGAGGGCCACGACTTCATTGATTTTATTTGAAAGTTCAGAGGTAAAGGGGAGGCTAGGTTTCAGATGACAGGTGGATGGGGACAATTTTCTGTTTAGCATGGCAGGGTCAGGATGGTGCCCAGGTGATGACGACTCGACAGAAGAGACCCGCTTCAAACTTAGCACTTGACAATTTTCATTTCACATTTAAATAGTCGTGGTGGGGTCAAAACCCGAAGGGTGGAATGTTGACCTTTAGAAGCCTTTGAAGATGATGGGTTCTTCACAGTGGCCTATAAACGGAAGTCCGTGAGGCGGGGCCCTAAAAGAGGTTGGCACTTGGTCGTTCTGGGGGTGGGGAATGGAAGTTGGTCGACAAAGTTAAGCCCGGGATTCAAAGTTCAGGAGGACAGGCGATGAAATCCATTCGGGACGACGAAGCACCAATGGACTTCCCCAAGAAGACATCCGCGAGGCGGTGGGACCCTGAATGGACCAAGACTTAGGTCTTGCAAGAGCTTGAGTTTATGAATGATTGATATGATGGGACTCGGCCATCGGGAGGCTGTTAGTGATTAGTTGTTTTAAATGGTGAAGCCAAAAGGCACTTTGTGTGAGGAACTCCACGCCTGGGGGCCCGAGAAGGTTAATGGCCTATCATTTCATTTTGTGCATTTTAACCAAGTTTTAGATGGCTAAGGAAGGGGGTCCTCCCATGAAAGTGAACCCGATGAAGGATTTCGCTGTTTTTAAAGTTTGCTTTATTTTCAATGGTAGGAAGCGACGAAGGGGGGGTCATGGGCAGGAAGGAGGTGAAAGCCCTGGCTGAAGAATGGTGGTGAAGAGTGCTAGTCCTATAGTCAGTGTATGGATCCAGTTTGAGTTTTATCAAGATTTCATGATATAGGGTTTGTGCACCTTGGTTAGTTGTAGTTAATTATTAAGTTTTCTCCCCTTTAAATTCATCACTTTTGGAAGGAATCGAAGAAAACATGAAGTGGGGAATGGGGCAAAAAACCTACCTCACAAATTTGATGAATGAGGTCGAGAAACAACTATTAGATGCTTTGAATCATCGGTGAAACTCATTGGGCGCGAAGGTGGCACTGGAAGCTAGCTCTGGCTCCTCTTTGATCAACTGATAGGTGAAAATGACATCTGGAAATAGAAAATGGTGCATTAAATGTGCCCAATTAATGATAGTATAACAACCAAAAAGTTTGTAAAAAGTCATTTCAAAATGACCACGGGAGGGTCAGACTCCGATGGGCAGAAAGTAGTCGTTGCCCGACCATTGGGTTGCTCAGCAATAATAAACAACACTGGGGATATCGGGTTCTGCGGAGTGGAAAGCTGTTGAAGAAGGGTCATTTGGAATGGTCGTGGGGCGATGGAAAACCGTGAGCGGCCCAACTAGGCGGACCTAATGAGCTCCAAAGATGCTAGTTTAAAAAACAAAGGCAAACAACGAAGGGAACTTTGCGAAGGCCTAGAGCCTTGAAAATATGAGGGTGGCAAAACATGGTCAACTCAATATGACTTCCCTAAAGCTCATTGACCACTTAGAACACCAAAATAGGGGCATGCAAAATGAGGTAGTGTCAAAAGTGACCCAACAAAGTGAATAGAAAGAGGGTCCCCATTTTGAATGGGGCGTGTGTACTGAAGGCACAACAAATGGCGACTCTGCTGGACAACGATCTTGAGTGTTCTAAGGATAAATGCTCATTGAAAACCCAAAATCTCTGATTTTGCAGACCAAGGGCCTACGTCCTAAGGTGAATTAGGAAAACTGGATTCTTAGTTGAGTCAACCTATGCAACATCTCAAAAGTTTGTGTTTAGTGAATTTATTCCCTTCCCTTAAAATGGTGACAAGCGGTAGCTAATCGAACCAAGCAAGCTACATGAATTGTCCAACTCCAAAAGTAACCTAGACATTGCCTCACTGCCAGTTAGGCGTCCATAGCCCCTTTAGAGTTTTCGTTGTGACCCCACGAATATTGCTATATTTCTAGCTGGGCATCCATAGCCTCGGTAGAGTTATCCACACACCCATACAGTTGCTTGATTTCAGAGTTTTGTCCTTTTCTCTTCTTTTAATCATTCTTTTAATACTTTCTTCTTTCACTCAACCGTGTAAGCACCAGATCCTACTATGGGTTTGGGAATCACAGTGGTCGCTGGAGAAGACTTAAGATTTTTCACTTGCTAAGTGGTCATAACAACCACTATACAACTCCTTGGAAATAATTAATGTGCATTTTGTGCAAGATCTAAGATGAACATGAAAGGAGGATTCAACCAAGGGTCGAGTTCTAAGTCAAAGTTCAAATGAGGAAGTTATTCCATAGTAGCCATTAGAGACCAACAGTTGAGAATGAATATCTGGCCAGAGAACACTAAGAGCGGGCATCAAAGTGAACCGTTCGTTGAACAAGCAAGACCACCATAGTAGAAATGAAGAGACACTCTCATCAAATCAAAACATTCGGGAAACAAGCGAAAATGAAAGTGATGCAAGGCACCGAGATGAAAGCAAACCAAAACAACCAAAACTAACCTATATATAAGTATTTATAGGAACAACTCGAAAATAGCTCAAGCTTGGAAATAATGCTTCAGGTGTTGCCCATTGACAAGCAATGGGACATCTTGACCAGTTAAGGTCTTAAGGCGGAAAACATTATCTTCGAGGACTTCAACAATCTAAAAGGGGCCAAGCTAGAGCTTGTCGAATTTTCCATCTCCCCCTTTCTTCTCATGGGCCTTGTCCCAACATAAGACTAAGTCAAAAATTCTAAAGGCCTTGACTTTGGCTCGATGATCAAACCATCTTTTGACTACGCCCTGATGTTTGGCAAAATTTTCAATAACATGGTCACACACTTCTTCTAGGTGTAACAACTCAGCCAAGTGAGCTTGTCTATGATCCCCTTCTTCATAAAAGTCATTGATGAATTGGAGGGTGGGGATCTTCTGGTGGATTGGGAATATAGGCTCTAAGCCATAAATGAGGTGAAATGGTGAGTCACCAAGGGTAGCCTTGTGGCATGTGCAATCTGACCAAAGGGAAAAATGGAGCTGGGTATACCAATCCTCGAGATTCCTATCAAGTAGTTTTTTTATCATAGTGATGAGACTCTTGTTAGTGGATTTTGTCAAGCCATTGCCTTGGGGATAGTAGCTGGATGAAAATTTAAGGGAAATGCCATAATCAAAGGCCCAACTAGTGAATTTAAGCGAGGAAAAGGCAGGGCCATTATCACACACTAAGGCATATGGGCAACCAAAGTGATTCAAAATGAAGCTTTCAAGAAAATTAATAACTACCTCTGTTGTACATTGCCTACATGTAATGTATTATGTCCATCTAGTACAAAAATTAGAGGTGAGTAGAATGTACCTGTGTCTCGCAGATGACGGTGAGCTTACCAAACCAATGAAGTCAAGACCCCATTATGCAAATGGCCTCACCTCCAGAACTGGTTGCAATAGGACAACAACGTTCTTTTCTCTGGTTGTAGTGGTCTGGAAGATGTGGCATGTACGAACATGGTTATGAGCATCCTTGAAGACTATCGGCCAATAGTATCCTGCTCATAAAATCTGATGTGTGATCGAAAGACCAGACCCATGATTGGTGCCAAATTTGTCATGAAATTATTTTAAGACCTGGTCTACTTCTTCTTTACCAAGGCATCTTAGATAGACACCTTCATGGTTCCTCTTGTAGAGTATGGATCCCTGCAACATGTAGCTATTACTTTTCAGACGAAGAGCACGTTTCTGAACTCCCTGCAAGTGAGGTGGGCACTTGTTATTCAACAAGCAGTAAATAATATCATCGTACCACTCCCCTGGGGAGACATCTTCAAGTTGATATTGTTGAATTGTAAGCTTGGGTCTCGCTCCAGCTACTGCTTCAACTATTGTTCGAGTGAGTGCTTTCCCTCTAACCAATTTCATTGGCTGGATTTCCATGTCGTACTCTTGTAGCAAGGTGACCCATTTTGCTCATTTTTCTCCTAGTTCATTTTGCATTAGCAACGTCTTCACTACTGGGTTAGGCACTATGGCAAATACCTTGTTTCACAGGATGTAGTGCTTGAACTTCTTGACTCCTCTGACAAGAGCATATCCTTGCTTTTCCATGTTGTGGTACCTTAGTTCAACATCCTTTAATGAAGCACTCATGAAGGAAATCAGATACTCATTTCCTTCATTGTCTTTTTGGGTCAAGATGTTGGCACAACAATGATCTGAAGCAAAGGAATAAATGTAGAAGGGCTTCAAGTAATCATGACTGACTAGCATTGGTGCCTCAACAATAGATTTTTTTATTTCTTCGAAGGCCTGCTTTGCTTTTGGAGTCCACTCAATCTTAGCATCTTGCTTTAACATGGCGTTGAGTGGCTTGAAAATTTCAACAAAGCCTGTGATGAATTTTTTGACAAAATTTATCTTTCTGAAGAAAGATTTCAGTTCTTTCTTGCTGCCCGGCAGCTGAATTTTCAGCAAGGATTGGATGCGCTCGGGATCTATGGAGATTCCTTGTTTAAAGATAACATGCCCAAGCAATTTTCCTTCGGTGACTCTGAAGATGCACTTCTTCAGATTAAGGGAAACTCCAAATTCTTGACACCTTTGGAAGACATTGCATAAATTAGAGACATGATCACTCCACTTCTTCGAGAACACGATCAAATCATCCATATAGATGATTATGCATTTTTTGATCAGATCTTTGAAGGCAATGTCCATGGCACACTAGAAAGTGGCACTGGTGTTGATAAACTCAAATGGAATTCTTCTATATGCAAAGGTTCCCCACTTGGTGGTGAAGGTTGTCTTATGCCGGTCTTCATATTGCACTATGACTTGGTTGTACCCATAATATCTGTTGAGGAAGGACATCATTTGTGAACCATTGACAATCTGCAATACCTCATCCAATGAAGGCATTGGATAGTTGTCCTTCTCCAAAGCTCTATTCAGATTTTAGAAGTCTACGCACAATCTAATTTCTCCATTTTTCTTCCTAACCGGGACCAAATTGGCTACCCATGTGGAGTGCCTAGCTGGAAAGATGATTCTAGTTGATAGTAATTTTTGCACTTCCTTGTAAATGATAGGCTCCAACAAGGCATTGAAGGGGCATTGTCTTTGTTGGAATGGCCATACATCGGGCTTGAGGGGGATGGTATGTGTGATAATGGAGGTATCATAGGTCTTCAAATATTCATAGCTCCATGCTACCACATCGTGATATTTTTGCAGAGCGTCAATGATTCCTTTCTTTTCTTTTGCAGTACACACTTTGCCAATAAAAACTTTTTTGACTTCCTTAGTTGTTTTGAGGCTATGGACATCACACTGGTTGTTTATGGAATCCTTCTTGGCTTGTTGATCTTGATTTCTGATCTGATTTGAATATACGCTCAAGTTGAACCATGCCTTTGGGGATCGTATTAGTTTTTAGAATGATGATCCCCTCTATGTCTAATTCTGCTTCCTCAGGGTCAGCTTCATCAATTATTTGTCTTGCAAATACGTCAGAACTAGTCATGAACTCAAGGATGTGCTTATCATCATTGAATACTTGGAAGTGAGTGATATTTTTTGGGAGAGATGGGGTGGATGTCAACTCAACTGTGAATCTCTTGAGGCCAGACAGAGATAGGGGTTGTAGCATGCTGGCTACTTGAGCCAAGGCATCAGTAGTATGATTTTGAGAACATGGGATCAGTTGTATGTTGAAGGCATCCAGACTCTCTAATAGATCCCAAACTCTATGCCTATAATTTTCTACTCTTCTGTCATGTCTGGAATATAGTTTCCTAACTTGCTTTACCACCAATTTCGAATCACCGAAAACTTGTAGCATTTTAACATTCTTTCTTAGGGCCATCAAGATACCATGTACCAATGCCTCATATTTTGCCACATTATTGGTACAATAGAACTAAAGTCTATGGGCAGCAAAGTAGGTCTTACCCATGGGGTTGATAAGCTCGAATCTGGTGCCGACTCCTTGCTTTGACTTGGGCCCGTCGAAGCATAGTGTCCATAACTTAGAAGGTTCCTTGATGCCTGGGCTAATGATGCATTCACCCCCTTTTGGTTGCATGCTTGGATCCACTATAAATTCTAGAGTAAGTATTGGTTTAACATGATTAGGGGCCAGTTGATGTGTTGGCATCTCCTTTTGAGAGGTGACTTGTCCTTTTATATGTTTCACTATTTCTTGATATAGGAAACACTCAAACTCAAAGTGGGCAACATTATGAACCTTGCACTAGCTTGGCAACAAGAGGTCTTGGAAGTCCATTTTTGCTCCCAGGTTGAGTTGATATTGTACACACTTCTTGATGAAATCTTGGAATTTGTCCAGCAATCCTAAATCACCATCTTCATAAGGCTCTTCATCCTTTGATTCCACTAAAATTTATGTGCTCTAAGGCACATGGGCCAAGTTGGTCGAAGGACTGCATTGCACCAGAAAGACCTTTGCAGTTAGCTCTTCTTCTTGAGGCTCCAATTCTTCCTGATAAGTGAAGGGAGAAGAATTACCCAATTCTATTTCAACAAACAACACCTCATTAGTGTTGTTGTATTATGTGATCAAGAAATTCATGTGTGGTTCCTGATCTATACAGATCTAATTTGATAGCCCTTTCCATGACAACCATAGATGAGAATAGTCTATGGCAGCATATCCATTCAGTGCCCGTGTGAAATCCCTGCCCAGGATAATACCGTAGGTGTTAGGAATGTCAGTAACTTGGATGTCAATCATCTGTTGTATCCTTGGATCAACAAAAATTTACATAGGGATCCTGTTGATTTCACCAACTATGCTGATTTTTGTCTTGTCAAGTTGCGTCACCTTGCATCAAGAGGGAGTTGGGACTATTCCCAAAGCTTTGCACACTGATAGGGGCATGACATTGATGGAGGCTCCTGAATCAAGCAAATAGTTGTGAAGATTCTTCCCAAATATTCTAATGGTGGTCAAGAAGGGAGGGGTTTCCAATTTTCCCTGAAACAACCCTTTGGAAACGTCCATTTGGGCCACCTGACCTTTATCTTTATCATTACCTTTGTTTTGGGTTTGGGTCTGATCTGGGTCCTTGGTACGCTGGCTATTTGCTTGTTGATTTGAGGGCGGATCTACTTTCTTATTGAAAACTTGTCGGATGATAGGCTCACTCTATGAATCCTTAAAGGAGACCCTCTTACCAGGTACTTCCTGGGTTGACCTGGATGAAGGGGTCCCATTGATCATTCTAAAAAAGGCATTCCTAATGGCTGAGACCTTAAGCAATTTGAAGGCCGAAACACTTAACTTGACCTTCTTGAATTCCTCCGCAACATATTCTCCCATTTGCTCAATTTCAACTTCATAAAGGGCATTTTGGGAGGAGCTAGTAGGCTGATTTTGGTTTTGGATCTGCTACCTATTCTTGTTAAAGTACTAGGTAGGTACATGGGGATAGCCTGGGTTGTTGCTAGCATTTAGATCAAGGGGAGTGCTAAAGTTGTTATGTGGGGCAGAGGTCGTAAAAGGACCACCAACCTAACCACCCGCCTGCCTATTCCTTAAATCATAAGGGGTAGTCCTTTGGTGGAACATTTGGACTTCATCTTATCTTAGTTCTTCCTCATCTATTGGACCATTATCTACTGAATTGAAAGCTGAGCCAAAGGACTTTTAGTACTTACCTCTTCTGCCTTGTCGTCATTTGTAACGATGCTTTCCTTCTCTAGCACATTGCTCTCAGCCTTTGGGAAAGGGGCCTGATTGACCACGAGCACCGAGGAATCATACGGTTCAAATGGAACGATGTCCCTACATCCCAAGTTGTCCACGATATTTGGGACCTCAATTTAAAAAATTTCAAAGATCGTCTGGAATTCTGGACAGTCCAATTCGAAATGTCAACTCATCTTATGGATACGACACCAATCGGACAAGGCAACCTCCGCTAGGTATACCCCGATCGTGGTCTTGTTGTTGGGTTGGTCAAGGGGCATAGGAATGCCACCATTGTTTGGCCTGGTGTTCCATGTATGATTTTGTCTCTAGGAAGGCCTTCTTTCAAAATTCTGATTAGAATTCTACCCTCGCTCGTAATTCTACCTAGATGACGTACCTACCTAATGGTTATCCCTATTTTCTTGATTGATGTTGGCCTGCATGTTGCATTGAGAGGTCTACAATTGATTATTCTGGTTCCTTAGGTGCATCATCTCCGTGGACATTTTCTTTATCATCTCCATCAACTTGTCTAACCGATATTTATCAACACTGCTTGGCTGCGATGCTTGCTTTTGGAGAATGGGTTGTGCCACCGGTTGGTTATGCTAAACAAGCAAGAATTTGGGCCCTTGTAAATATGATGACATTGATGGCAATTGTGCATAGGCCAACTATTGCTAAGACTGTAAATAATGAGGAATCAGGGGCGCTTGGTTTATAGGTTGCCTTGGGTGAGGCATTATGGGCAGATGCGACACTGGATTCATGAGGGGTGCTTGATGTTGTAGAGCTTGAGTAAGTCCTTGAATCTGTGTGGGATGAGCAACCTACCCCAAAGAGGTTAGCGGGCTGAAAATATTATGTCCCAAGTCAGTGCTGGCTATGGTGGCCTCTGCATAGGCACCACTAGTCTGGTAGGAGCTGGTCGCATCCTCTTCACCAATGTTGCATAGTAAATAGGCAAAGCATCAGCATCATTGAATGCATACGGGGCTTGTAACCCAGTATATGCCCAGTGGAACCGGTCATTAAAGGAGTTGATTGGATCGTTAACCTCCCTTTGGACAAACATAAACTACTGATACAACTCTGAAGGGTTGATTGGGATCTTGAACTTCTGCAAGAAAGCATCCTTTAGAAGGTCCCATATGTTAATGGATCATGTCAGCAAGTGGACGTACCAGTAAAAGACCTCCTCCCCCAAGGAGTAGGGAAAGAGCCAGCAAGCAACGTCTTTATGTATGATTTGCATATTCTTCAGGGCTATCTGAAAAATCTTAATGTGTTCCTTTGCTATCCTCTGTGGGTCTTGAGGGTTGAACTTCGTGTAAAAGCTCTTCGAGTTCTTCGACATATCATGGTAAATATTAAAGGACAAAGGGGATGGATTGTTGCCTAACCATGCCATGGGAGGCGGGTGGAGGAGGTTGTGCAAGATTAACTTGAGGTTACAGAGGAGGGGCAACAACTAATGAGACAACACCCAAGAATGGGGGTGTGTTAGCTTGGAGGGAAATGCCTAGGCTGTGGGAGGCAGCGGCCTGGAAGGCTGTTCAGAGCGGTTGGGAGGAGAGATGCACTCCCAAGGGTGAAGGAGAAGGCGAAGGTGAATGGATGAAAGGAGAGGATGATGGTGAAGGAAAAATGGGCTAGTCGGATGTACCGGAGGAGGATGCTTCCCCTCTTTTAGCTCTTCTAGCTAAAGTAGGGGGTGGTAACTCTTGAAATTCCCCTTTGTTTGGTGTGGACCTTAATACTCTATAAAATCTTTTAGGGGAGAATGACTCAATTTGATGTAGCTTAACTCCAAAACGACCCTCCTTCTAGTGCCAGTTCTATTGATGGGTGTTTTAGTAGCTTCTCAACATAGGTAATGCACAAGTGCATCACCTCTCTTAACAGGAAATCTCCAACAACAAGTTGCTGAAAATCACCCCAAGGTCTCTTGAGTGTCAAGTCATGACTTGCTTGGAATGTCTCAGTTGTTTTAAATGTGTTTTTGTTGGTAATCACAAGGAAGACTTACAAAAGTTAGGCTGGAGGAGAATCGGTCCAACTAATGGAGTTCTTAAGATGGGAAGTTACTTGCACAAGTGCTATAGGTTCAAACAAAAGTCTAAAACTCCTATTTTAGCTTCAGATTTGGCTTTACAATGTACAATGAACCTTGTTCAAAGTCACTATTAAAGAAAAAGGAAAAATGGCAGGGAAGTAAAGAGGTTCTTGGATTTGAAATTATCAGTGAATAGTGATGATGTAGGTTGCTACAACAGGTCAACCTTCCAAAGACTGAGTTTAACCAAGAAATTCTATAGTGTCATGAAACTAGTGCAATCTTCTAAGGATTGCAGATTTCAACTTTTCATTCACCATGAACATGAATAAAGAGATGAGATTAAGTGCAACAATGAAATAAAGTTTAGACTAACTTTTCATAGTTGTATATCATCAACATACAATCAAAAGTATGAACTAGGAAGAGGTCAACACCATAGCAATCTCCAACATTAATGGACAACATTTAACTAATTTACTAAAGCAACTAAAACACATAAAATAGCAAAGTAAAACTATCTAAATTCACCAACTAAGAGAAGAAGAATCATGAAACATACAAAGGAAATCAAGAATCCACCAAAGTCAATGAATTTCTATTAATATTCCAGTAGTATGTCTCTACAACAAAACTCTCTTTTTAAAATGAGAGGAGGAGAACCCTATTTATAGTTTTCAAAAAGAAAAATGAGTCGCCAAGATTTAATCTCATTGTGTGGCCAAGTTTCACTTTACACTAGGGTTTCACCTACCCCCAAATATATAGCAATTTAAAATTACATTTTTGTCT
Source organism: Sequoiadendron giganteum (assembly GCA_007115665.2). Taxonomy (NCBI): domain Eukaryota; kingdom Viridiplantae; phylum Streptophyta; class Pinopsida; order Cupressales; family Cupressaceae; genus Sequoiadendron; species Sequoiadendron giganteum. Next base: position 146,136,238 of record CM021104.1, read on the forward strand.
TCTTGCTTATTTTATCTTTTGTGGTAGCACTATAGCTCTTTTGCCTTTTAGTATATTGTTGTTTTCCCTTTTGGTTGTAGCTACACAATGAGAAACTCATCATCTATCATAGGTTTGCTAGCCTCCTTTTGTAATGTGGCATATTCCACAAATTTTCCGATCAAGGGGTGAAGCTTATCCCATTCCAAACTATTGGATTGAAGCACTTGGAAGTTCAATTTCTTGGATTGGTGAGTAAGTGTGTCCCAATCTTTATCACATTTGGTTGTATTCTCCACTACTGGTTCAGATTGGGTGAAGGCCTGCGCAGCAAAACCCTTGAAATCTGTTGTAAGCTTGCCCACAGTTCCATTCTCCATCTTCTTATGGAAGTAAGGCATTATCTTTTCTGGATCTATATCAGTGGGAGGTATTTCAAAATCTATCATTAACTTTAGGTACTCCCCACAAGCCGACTTGGTTTCTTTAACGCAATCAAGATCTTGCTCCACTTCATGGAGCACCTACTCTAAGATCTCCCTCCTATGACCCAAGCATAATCTCTAGTTTTCTACAAGCCAAAAATCATTCTCCACCATTGCAAGCTCTTTCTTTACTGTTCTTTCAAGCAACTTGAGGATTGCCTCAATTTTAGGATATGTAATCTTATATATCTCTGGGAAGTCGATGTAGATTTTATTTATATCTCCAAGATACTTCTGTACTTCCAAGAATTTTTTTTCTATCCTAACAACACATCCAATGCCTATGTTTCCATTGTATAAGACCTGTCGGAACCAATCTTCAGTTGCTTTGGTCAAACTCTTTCTTTTTTCAAGTGTACTGATATGCTCCTCTGATAACAGCAGTGGGGCAACCGTTTACATGGTAGGGAGATCTTCGATTGAGGACCATTGCTAAATGTATGTCGTTAGATCCACCACCTGTGCCTTTAGCTCCTCCTTGGAGGTCTTATCCTTATTCATTTGGTGCACAATGGTGGCGACAAATCCTTGAAGGTGGTCAATCTTTTGCTCTCTTGTTGCTGCCCCGAGGTCAATGGTAGAGGTATTATAGCTAACCCCTTCCTCACACATTATAAGGGTGGAAATTTGTATCATTCTCAATTCAGATAGATCCATGATTAGCTGAGATCTGAACTTTGGCTTCTTCTTCTTCTTTGTGCTGATTTGAGCTTGAGCCAAGATGGCCTCCAACCTTGCCTTCAGATCCATTGGGGTTAGGGTCTTCTTTTCTAGTTGCTTCTCAAGCTAGTCGGACATTTGAGGTTCCGTTTTAGGTGATTCGTGATCACCTTCCTCTTCATGGGCATGTTGGATTTGCAATGTTTTGTCACCTAAGGTTTCTTCTTCTGGATTTTCCCCTTCTTCTTCTTCTTCTGAATCTTGAATAACTACTGCCACTTTTCTTGGGGATTCAACAACCATATGACTTTGGGGGCTATCTTCCTTTTTAGAAGTCTTTTCTTCTTCCTCCTATTCATGCTTGTGCTCTTCATGATGCTCTAATTCCGGGCTTCTTCTCATTTCAGCCTCTTCTTTAGGCTTTTCCTCTTCATTCTTTTCTTTCTATGCTTCTTTTTTTTCAGGAAGAGGCATCTCTTCATCATTCTTGGGGCTTTGATCTTGCTCCCCTATTGGAGGCTCAATGTCCTCCATTTCTTCATTAGTATTTCCTTCCTCCGTAGTGGATTGCCTTTCAACTTCCTCCCCAACATCCTTGAGTTGTTGGGCCAACTCTTTTTCAAGCTCAAGGTCAATAGTCCCCACAAAGTATTTGGTACCTGGCTCCTCATCATCCTCATCAGAGGATTGCACTTCCTCCTCCTCGTGGATGACCTCATCAATCACAAGGTGCTGATAAATGGGACGCTTGTGGTAGTCATCCGCCTCTTCCTCCAATTTCATGGAAACTTCCTTTTGTTGCCTGCCCAACTCCTTAGAGATTTGCATTGTTGATTCCATTGAAGGGGGATCAATAGGAGGAGGAGGGATAGGGAGACTAGTTACAGAATCAGCCAATGCAGCCTGCACTGTGGGATTTGCAAACATTCTAGAAAGCTCTAAGGGCATTTTTTGCATGTATTTAGTGAAAGCTTCTGGGAGGATGAGAGTGGGCATCATCGCTACGATAGTGGCGGGTGGAAGAGACAATGTGGGAGACATGGATGAGGAAGAGAGCGGGGAAGTAGTGGCAGAAGAGGAGTCCATTGTTATAATTTGGGCTACAAGAGAGGTGGAGGTAAGGTGGACTGAGATGTCCATGGCGGGCGGAGAGGTAGCAACTACTACTTGTGAGATAGGTGGGGTAGTGACAATAGTGGCAACAATTGTAGCTGGGGCAGCCAGTGTAATAGGTGGGGACTTTTGTTTTTCTTATCTCTCGTGGAGTGGGTCATCTTGAATAGTGGGCATCCCTATGAAACTGCCCGACTTCTTTGACTTCTTTGAAGTTTCAACTTTTGAAGTCTTCCTCAGAGACTCCTTAGATTTAGGTTGATTCCCCACAACCTCCTTTCTCTTCTTTGATCATGTGTTTGGGGGAGATGCCAAGGTTTTTCCTATCGAGGAAGTGTCAAAGGTACTGTCAGTCTCACCCTCCATTGATTCTTAAAGCACCATGAAAGTTAGCACTACTCATTGCTGCTTTAGTTGAGTAATCTAGCCATCAATCCATTGTTTGGTTCTTGCTTCAATGGGGTTTGTAATAATATCGAGGTCATTGACCTCCTCTTCATTCCAATCTATCATTGGTAGTGGCAAGTTGGCAACAATGTTATACCTTGGGTCCATCACCGTGATTTCTTCTTCAACCACTTGCTCCAACACATGAAACAACTTGACTACCTTGACGAAGTAGGTCGTTATGCGCATGTACTGCCACATACACACCTCCTTATCATCCTTGCAATTATCCCAGACTTCTTTGACATTATGTAGGTGGGCATGCTTTAATCTAAACATTTTCTTCAGCTTTCCATACAGATCCATCCATGGCCGAGCAGTGTGGAACTTCAAGTTATACTCATTCAACTCTTTTTTTGGAATACTCAACACATTGGGATGTGTGGAGCTCATACTGTCCTTGGCCAAAGGACAGGGGATAGGGGACCGTTGCTCTATGCTTATCACTTAAAAGAGTGTGTGATCGCTGCAATTGCTGTGAGAGCTCAAGCAATACTATCAAGTCATTTGGGTATTGAGGTAGCTTGTATGGTTACTCAGAGAAATCCTCAGCTCAGATGTAGGTGAATTTTGGAAACCATATAAATAGAAATCAGAATTGGTAGATGAAATCATTGGCACTATGTGAGACTCTCCTTTTGAGGTCATCCTTAAGCAATCTAATGGTGTGGCCTATGAAGGCATCATTAACCCTGCAATAGTCCCTCTTGAAATTATTGTACTGAAGTTGAGGGTACTTGTCATACATTTTAGCACCGTTTGTGGATTTGGATTTGGTGCTGCAAATAAACCCCTATATTGGGCATGATTGGCAAGCAAGTATACAAGGTAGGATTTCATCTAGAACTTTGATGTTTTCTTCACGACCATAAACTACTCATGCAAGCAGTCACTGATCATTCCTGCCCAATAGAATTTAGAATTTCCTCAGATTATTTCTTCTATGAAATACAACATCTATTCCTAGAAGAAAGCTATATTCGGAAGGCCCATAACTCTGCTTAGAAGAGTTACCAAGTCGTAGTAATCCTTGAAAAAGTCACTTCAAAAGAGCTCATGAGGTACCTTATTAGCGTTGCCTCTCTTGTATTTCAGCCAGTATTGATTGATGAGCTTCTTGCATTTAAGGGGGTCCACGTCCCACATTTTCTTGCCATATTCCTTAGGTGTCTACTCCATTTGGCTGAAGGTAGGGATGTGAAAGGTCCTCCCTATTGACTTGGTAGACAAGTTAGCCAATACGTTCCCATCTCTATCAATTATTGTTCTATTGTCTTCTTGGTACGCTTCCCTGTAGGCCATCATAAGTTTGGGGGCTATGAGAGTTGGTGGGAATATGACAGTCTTGGCTAATCCACTGCTTTTGATTTTTTTGGCATTTTCTATTTTGGGATTGAGCCTGACTCTCTATTTGAACTCATCAATATCTATGTGTCCCAAATTAGCATCTGAGATCTCCTTCCATTCTATAAGGACCTTGGAGTTAAATGGTTCCCCTTGGAACTTGTAATTCATTTGGTCTTTATCCTCCTTGCCTCAAGGTGCTTTTGCGATTTTCTTTCTTTTGTCTTTCTTTGTGGCCACCCCCGAGGATCCGACTGTTGGTTCCATATATCCTGCAACCAAATGAGCAGTAAATGATTCAAGCATAAAATACGAGGAATGCTAGCCAAAATCCTACAAATCAACATTAGATCAGACAATCACCACTTAAAGATCATAAAAAATACTCTAAATATTTCCTTCGTCTTTTGTTTGGAGGAAGTTGGGCAATGCGAGCCTAGGGGTGTAGAATTCCTTGGGATAGCACCCATTTTAGAGGCAACAAAGATAGACGGCATTGGCAAGATGGAATTTTTTGAATGACGTCCTGCCATGAGGGACTTGCAGGGTTGGAGAACAACAAACATATGTGTGTCGGAGGATGCGAAAGTCCGCGAGAGGTTGGCTGTTTGGAATGGCAATCAGGGCACGACGGCCCGCTAGGGGAAACCTATGGCATCGGGTCTACGAAGGGCCATGGATTCGTTGATTTATCGTTTGAAAGTTTAGAGGCAAAGGGGAGGCCACATTTCAGGTTCTAGGCGACAGGCAGATGGGGATAGTTTTTTATTTAGCACGGTAAGGTCAAGACGAAGCCTTGGTGACAGTGACCCGACGGAAGAGACTTGCTTCGAACTTGGCACTTGATGATTTTAATTTCACATTTAAACAGTCATGGTGGGGTTGGAACTCGAAGGGAGAAACATCGACCTTCAAAAGCCGTTGAAGACAACGGGTTCTTGACGACGGTCTGCAGATGGAAGTTTGCAAGGCAGGGCCCGAAAAGAGGTTGGCACTTGGTCGTTCTAGGGGGCGAATGGAAGTTGGCTGACGAAGTCAAGCTTGAGATCCAAAGGTTGGGAGGATGGGCGACGAAATCCGTTCGGGACAGCGAAGCACCAATGGACTTCCCTAGGTGGATGTCCACAAGGTGGGACCCGAAATGGACCAAGACTTAGGTCTTGCAAGAGCTTGAGTTTATGGGCGATTGATGCAGCGGGACCCGACCATCGAGATGCTTTTAGCAATTAGCCATTTTAAATGGTGAATCCAAAAGACACTCTGTGTGAGGAACTTCGTGCCTGGGGGCCCAAGAAGGTTGATGGCCTATCATTTCATTTTGTGCATTTTAACCAAGTTTTAGATGGCTAAGGAAGGGGGTCCTCCCGCGAAAGCGGACCCAACGAAGGAGTTCAAAATTTTAAAGTTTGCTTTATTTTCGATGGTAGGAAGTAGCGAAGAGGGGGTCACGGGCCCGAAGGAGGCGAAATCCCTTGCCGAAGAACAATGATGAAGACTACTAGTCTCGTAGTCGGCGTATGGATCCAGTTTGAGTTTTATCAAGATTTCATGATATGGGTTTTGTGCACCTTGGTCGGTTGTAGTTAATTATTAAATTTTCTCACCTTTAAGTTTGTCACTTTTGCAAGGAATCGAAGAAAACACGAAGTAGGGTATGGGGCAGAAAACCTACCTCATAAATTTGATGAATGAGGTCGAGAAACAACTAGCAGATGCTTTGAATCGTTGGTGACACTCATTGGGTGCAAAGGTGGTGCTAGAAGCCAGCTTTGACTCTTCTCTGATCAATTGATAGGTGAAAATGACATTTGGAAATGACCTATTTATAGAAAATGGTGCATTAAATGCACCTAATTAATGATAGTACGATGACCAAAAATTTGGTAAAAAGTCATTTGAAAACGGCCATGGGAGGGGCACACTCCAATGGGTAGAAAGTAGTTGGTGCCCGACCATTGGGTTGCTTAGCGATAATAAACGACACTAGGGATATCGGGTTTCGCGGAGCATAAAGTTATTGAAGAAGGATCGTTTGGAGTGGTCGTGGGGTGATGGAAACCCGTGAGGAGCGGCTTGGCTGGGCGGACTTGACGAGCTCCAAAGATGCCAGTTTAAAAAACAAAGGCAAACAACTAAGGGAGTTTTGTGAAGGGGGGTAAAAACATGGTCAACTCAATATGACTTCCCTAAAGCTCATTGACCACTTAGAACATCAAAATAGGGGCACACAAAATGAGGTAGTGACAAAAGTAACCCGACGAAGTGAAAAGAAAGAGTGTACCTATTCCGAATGGGGCGTGTGTGCTAAAGGCACAACAATTACAATTTAGACTATAAATTAGATTCAAAAATATGCAAGATAAATAACAAGATATTTCCTATATTAATTATTCTAAAATATATTACGATGTTGCAATAGTAGCTGTAACACACTGACAACCAAAAGCTTACTCCCATGAAAACTGGAATGTCATGCAACTTGATACAACTAAATATTTGTGACCTTCAAGTGAGACACATCCTACTAGGTAAAATTGTTCTTTCCCAAATGTAACTATTCAAATATTGGTTCTTAGAACAATGTTGGTTAGAGTTTTATTTATTTTTAGAATAATCCCTAATATCATAAAACTACAAACCTAGAAATATATCTCCTTTGGCATATTTGAATGTCCTAGGGAAGAGATTAATTGAATTGCTAGCCTTTTACATCATTAACACTAATGAAATTCTCCAATCTATGTGTTTATGGTAGAGAAGAGCTCACAAAAACCTTTGAAATAGTGACCAAACCTCAACCACTACATTAATGAAACATGGTTGTTATCATTCTCCAAGCTACAAGTACATGTAAATTTTCACCCTTAATTTTGAATAATATTTTCTAGGTGAGAGAATCCCTTTTGGAGAATTTGTATGGTCATATAGACCATTAATGGTGTTCTTCATCATGCAGGGGGTAGGTAAATTGAATAATGGAAAAAAGGTATGAATGTTAAGAGTTTAGGGGTTGGGAGTACTGTGTGACTCTTTCCAATTTTTGAGGACCAAGGATAAGGCATGCTAGTATGAGGAAATTTGACTCTTTGACAAGGTAAGGGAAAGAGATGACAAGATGGATGATACTCCAACAAGAAGAAAGGAGAATCAAAGTTGCATGGAAATGCATGCTAGTATGGTAAACTCCAAAATTTTGGCAAGAAACAAGAAGAAGTCAAACCTAGATGAAAATCCATGATGTGATGATAAAATCTAAAAGTGTGACAACTTGTAAACACTTAGAGATAGGACCAAAAATGCGCTAGAATTAGAATTTTTAAGACCTTTGTTGCTTCTAACACATTAGTAGGCATATGGGGATGATGCCAAACCACACTTAGGCCTTGGATTAGCTCACTAAATATGGGGATTGGCTCTTTGTTCCACAAAAAAATGATTTAAAAGGGGACATTACAAGTTCACCCCTCCTAAAATTATTTATCCTCAAGCAATTTGACTTCAAAATGATCTGTCACCTAATTCTTCATTATTATTAGCCTATGTAGGTAGGTTCTTCTAATGAACAATATATCCCATGATTTCTCTCCTTTATATTTCCATCCTTTTGATGATCATTACACTTTTTATCCACATGAGTAGCACTCTTCTATCTATGAACGCTAAATCAATGGGAGCTAGTGCTTCATAGACACAATGTCATGATGAAAACATGAAAAAATGTGGATGTTAGGGGATGCAACCACACTCTTCTAGATGAAATTGTATAACTCCTATTTATTATTGTTTAAAACATCTCCCCACAAAATTTTGGCTACCTAATTATTCACCATTTTCTTTTAACTATTGGTAGTTGATAACTTATGCCAAAGAGAGTATTGCATCTATCACCTAATATAATTTCTTCCAAGAGCAGTTGACCATCCCATAAACTTTGTCATGGAAGCTATTTTTGAGTGATTTATGTAGCATAATAAACTCACAAATAATTAGTTTTTTCACCTCGGGAAGACTTGATATGAAGATTATGAACATATTGTTCCAATTTTGATGGGGGAGTAAGCAATGGTTGAAAAAAACTTACTAAAAATTTGTTCTCTCCATATTCTATTGGTAGGTGATATTCCCTCTAATGTGTTTGAGATCCTCCTCTCCAAGTGTCTTTCATGATAATCTCTCTCATATATAGCTATACTTATTATAGGATCTATAGTATCTCATTGTAGGGGTATCATGCAAAGCTTCCAAAATAATTTTTTTTAATCTTGGGACCCAAAATGAGAAAAAAAATCCTTATACCAAATAGGATTGTCTGTTTGTATATGTTGGTTATCCTTTATATTCCCATATAACATGTTAGAAACCAAGGTATTCTTGGAATATTATCCCATAATGAAAATCTTCTAGTCACCAAATGTGGCATCAATAGAGAAAGGAAGTGGCAACATAGAATAGGAATCAACAAACACATTCTTTTAATCCTTCATTTATACAATTTTATAATCATAAAATTATATTTTTATTACCCATTTATACCTCTCATTTCTCCAATTGAGTTGATTCAATAAAAACTTCAAACCTTTGCAAGCCACCCCCTTCACACATCTACTATAAAGAAAATGATCTTTGAATTTTGATAAAACATGCTTGATAGCAAGAATCTCCTTACTACTAATAGGGAAACTATTTTGTGAACCTTTTGGTTGCATGCTCTTAATTTTAATAGAGCTCTTTTTCATTAAGATCATCCCAATACCTACCCATATAAACCCACATCCTATGTGAATGGTTGTGAGAATTCAAAATTGGGAAATACAATGCAAGGGTTGATTATTTTCTTGACCTCATCAAAGGCTACTTGTTTTCTATCTATCCAAGAAAAATCCCCTTTCTTTGTTTTCTATCCATCCAAGAAAAATCCCCTTTCTTTATGCATTTCTCTTGATGTTCCTCGACTTACTACTTGGATTTCATACTCTTATATAAGGATGTATTTGAACTCTTTCATCTCTCTTTTAATGCTTCATATGATGTTACATCTTGGCCATGATATAGCATGGAACAATGGATCATTAATATTATCATGAGTTGTAGTATTTAAATAAAAAAAATCAAAAAATTCATTTCAAAAAGTAGGTTAATTAAAAAATATTGATTCAAGTTATTTATGATTTCTTGAAACTCCACTTCATAAGCTACTTGAATCCCCACTCTCAACTCACAAAATTGTTTAGAGTGTTGGTGTTTAAATCTATTGATACCTTTTTAAAATCAACACCTCCATCTTGATGTTTCAAAAGATTTTTCTTGCTCTCATTTTCATAGATATCTAATACTTCATAAAATTTCATACCTTCCGCCTACATTGAAAATTACCCTAAGGTTTTTTCTATTTCAAAATATTATAAATATAATTTTTCATCTACAAGTTGATTGTGTTTAAGTATGTATCCCTTGTAAATTCATGTTCTCTCATCTATTTTTATGGCTCCATGTTTCTAATTTTCCATTTTATTTTACCTCTTCTTTTCTCTAACATTTGTAGTTGGGCTCCTCATATTCTTTGCATGAGAAGAAATTGTTTTTCCTCCTAAGTTAATTTTTAATATCCTCCTTTTTTGAAAAAGGAGAGCACTTATGTTCATGACTAGAAGGGGGTGCCTTGTAATGTAAATTTTTCCTAGGCACTTATTTCTTTGGTGTTGTAGTTGGTTGATGGCCTATTGATTATTTTTCTTCAATTTTTCTTCTTTTTGCAAGGAAATTTTTATTGATTCACACTCGTCAAAAAATTCTTTCAATTCAAAAATTTCATTTTCCTTTCTTGACCTCTTTATGTAGTTATATAAATCTCTTTTATTTGGATTCATATTGTAATGTCCCCAACATATAATTTTAACAAAAGGTTGATTCACAGTTTGTATTTAATACACATCAACATATGAACACAAAGATAATACTCCAATATATTAATAAAATTTAGAATCTCATTCACATATATGATAGATCAAGTACAACTCACAATAATAATCTGGAATGATATACAAGGTTACCACAAGTCAAAAACATTATTATTAACTTACCTACAAAATCCTTGAAGCTCAGATGCAATCGCTAAATGAGAATTCCCTTAGGAACCAAAGGGGTTTCATCCTTTGATCCTAGTGACCATTGGGCTTTCGTCCAATGACCACAAACTCTTATGGGTTTTCATCCACATAAGGGTTTAGAACACAAGTGTCCCAAAACATAGAAAAATGATAAATAATTTGATACCTATTACATGAATTGACTCCCTACATTTATATGCTAACAATTTCCCTTAAGGAACAAGTTGGCCTTGAGCCAAAAATGGCCCCAAGCCTAAAATTTGAATTTCCAGCATGCTACATTAGGTCGGCCTTGAGGTCAAGGTAGATTCCTTTGGAATTAGTGTACCACTCTACGAACCCATCCACACGCTTCCCTAGCCCCTTCCTACTTCTTGAAACTTCACAATTGTTGTTGCATGATCTAGAGGTGTCTTATCCTTTAAGTCTATTGAAGTAGGTGCCAGTTGCTTAGCATAGTCATCTTCTGATAGCAATATATTTTGGTACCTGATCCATTCCTCTTAAGGTTTGGATATGATGTGTGAATGTCATCATAGATGCTATGTTTCGATTTACAAGCTAGAACGTGCTCCTATGGAGGAATGCAAAGGGATTCTCAGAATTGATCATGCTCTAATATAGTGAGTCTGAATTGGTGATATTTTGATAGTGATATATTTTTAGTATATGATCCTTTTTCCTCAAGCCCTGGATATGATTTGCGATCATTATTATAGATGTTATACTCCAAAATGAAAGCCAAAAGGGTGTTCTATGAAGAAATTCAGTAGGATTTTTAGATTCCACTCTGCAACTATCTTTCCAGAGAAAGGGACATGAAAAATGCTCCCTTCCAAAATTTCTTATCCTCAAGCAATGCAAAATTGGGTGCTCTAGAATTTTATGCCCTTCCTAAAGGTAGCATCATCAATTGGAAAATTATTTCAATGAACAAGATATTTTGTTATGCTCCTATTTCTTAGATCCTTGACTTGGGTGTCGATAATAGCTTTTGGAATGAGAGTGAGTTTTCCTTCATCACCTAAAGGTAGTAACTTAGTTGTATGAGATATATTCAATACCAAAAACTTCTTCAGACATGAAACATGGAAAGCATTATGGATTTTGTTGTCTGTCAGAAGCTCCACCTCACAAGCAACTTTTCCAACGTTTTAGATTATCTTGTATGGCCCATATAAGTTAGGCTTGAGCTTCTTGGCTCCACCTTTCTTGATGGAAGACTGCCTATATGGTTGCAACCTTATGAATACCATATACCCTACTTCAAATGCCCTTTCTATGTTCTTCCTATTTGTATACATCTTTTCCTAATCTTTTTCCTTACACTTGGGGACCAAGGGGCTAGATAGCCTTGTGTTGGGTGCATTCCTTCTTAGGATCCCTTTAAATCTCCTTAAAATGTTAGTGTATCAAGTACACTAACATTTTAAGGGGGGCATATAGTCCCCCATTTATTGTTTGTGCAAGAAATGGTCCCTTTTTAGTGATGATAGCATACATCTCCTAGGAAGTGTGATCTTGTTAATAAAAGTGTGGCCTTCTTGATCTATGTGAGTGTCTCTTTGGCAGTGAAATTGGGCTTGACATCCTCTCTAAGAGAGTGACCTTTCTTAACATATGACATTCCCCTTGGTGGTAATGCTATGGATAGAATTCCCTAAGGCACACTTTTTTTCCATGATTTGTCTTCTCTTGGTGGTGATGTCATGAGTGATATCCCTTAAGGTGTGACCTTTTGTTTATTGAAAAAAACCTCTTTGTTATCACCTCTTGTGGTGGTGTTGATATAACATCCCTTAAGTTTTTAGCCTTATTCTATTGTTGTTCACCCCTTGAGATGAGTTTTTGCAAGACAATTCATGGATTCAACATAATGGAGCTTATTGGGTCATGAACTTCATCACACCTTTTTAACATGGCCACCTAGCATAACACAAATTTCATGATAGTGGATCCATGTGTTTCATGAGTGATGTGGCATAATATAGCTTGCTATTCCTCATAAGGGCTAAAATTTATTTGTTGGATGATGTTTGGTATTTGAGACAATTTAAGATTGAAGTCTCTTTCCCTTAGCAACTCGAATCTTTTAGTACTAACCTTGTTTTGTGTTGTGTGTATTTTTTTGTGTCTTCTTCATGTTTACATCATTTTTACATGGTATCTATTTTCATTTCACTACCATCTTTATGTTCCATCATGCCATGTGTTTTCATTGTTATGCTTCATGTTTTATGACATGTATGTTTTTGTATGTTGTGTTGTTGCATATCACATTTGTGTGTACCTTAGTGCCTATGTTGGTTTTCCATGGGATCTTGGATCCTGGGGGCTTGATCACCTCCTTTGATCCTTATTCATTCTATCTCTTCAATATTTGGACAATCAAACCCCTCTTGACATAGATTTTCTACTTTAGTGTAAGTCTAAGTGAAAGTTTATACTCTCACTAAAGTGGGTGTTGAATAAGACAACTAAGAGGGAGGGGGTGAATCAATTGTCACTAATATAATTGCCTTTACTATTTATCGAAATTAAATCATAAATGATTTATCTATAATTCAAAAATTGAAAGTTATCACATAAACATGGTAACACCAGATTTACGTGGAAAACCCAAAGACAGAAAAACCATGGTGAGGATTAACTCACACTATAGAGAATATCAAAACTTATTACAAAAAGGCTGACTGCCTAAAATAAGGCTCATTTCCTGGAATAAGGCTCACTACCTGGAATAAGGCTCACTACCTGGAATAAGTCTCATTGCATAGAATAAGGCTCACTTCCTGGAATAAGGACTTATTGTCCATAGGGCTACAACCTAGATGGCTCACTGCCATAAAGATGCAAAAATGATGGCTTATCGCCAAAAAAGAACTAATGAATTACACCTTTCTTATGTTGGATTCAATTCCAGATGAAGCTCAGTATAGGTAGTATTGTATATCAGTAATCAATCAATAGCTCTACTCTAATCACACACTTATTGTCTTCACTTGCTTTGCTTATTCTATTATGCTATATTCACAATATTTTCTACCTATGTATCCTTCTTTACATAACCTCACATACACCCATATCTTCATATAGTCTTTTATCATATCTTCTTCATATGTTCTAGAGAGACATATACACATATATATATGTATCATACTCATCAATTAGGTCAGCCAAACATCCATAAAGTATTGCATACGCTAAGTCGACCAAGATCTTCAAATATCTGAATCGAATTTTGTCACACGGTAAGAACTAGACCTAAAAACCAACATACCAGACCACATATAATGGTCATCTTCAATGAGAAATATCTTCCGATAAATGAATCATACATACAATACTGTGTTGACATCAATGACAACCCGCTAACATTAATGACAACCATTTGATGCAATCTTCAATCTCCAACAATCTACCCCTTTGTCATTGATGGAAACACAAGATGTGAAGAGCCAAAAATAACAACTTTTGTAAATATTTTGATAAAATGATTTTCATTTGTTTTACATACTTCCTTTCTCCCCCTTTGACATCAATGACAAAAAAAATTCAAGTATACTGTACTGAATGTACATATTGCTCCCCCTATCAAAATTATTCTACAAAAAGTTTTTCCTTTGATTCTTCATCTCTCCATCTCTCCTTTTTATTATAGAATTTATACAAAAAGGTTATAAAAAATGATTCTTTACCTCAATCCTTCTTTCTTTAGAATATTTCCTTGTATTTTTCTTTCAGTTTCGAAAGAAATGTATGTCTTCTAGGAATCCACTTCCAACCTAATGCATAGACAAATACTATTGTTCTTTGCTATAGAATCAATTTTTTCTAGAAGAGTATCCATAATAGCAATATTCTGTATATTATTCTCAACATCCTCCAAGATACCAAAAAGCTATTCCAATATCAACTCAGTTATCTCTTTGACTTTCCAAAAGATCTTCACAATATTATCTCTCTTTACCATGATGACAACAAGATTATATTGTAAGGAATTGATCCTTTTCTTTTACATTCCATCCTTGTCATTAAGAGCATCATATGTTCTTCCAATAGAGTTCAATTCATGCTCAATAGAATCAATTTTTGCTCTGTAGTTCCCAATAGTAGTAGGCCACCAGAGACAATACATTGTATACACTGTTTACACTCTTAATGCAAGTTTTTAACTCACTTATACTCTCAATCAACTTCTTCTGTGCATTCCAACATCTTTCTTCCATAGCCAATTAGATTTCATCTTTTTCTACTATTTCACCAAGTGAAAGTTTCTTTAATCTATCTTTAATCTATCTTCAATCTGTTCGATCAATACTTCCGATAAGATACTTGTCAATTCGCTTCGATCAATATCATTATGAATAATGTAAATGGCTAGAGCGTCTGTAATTTCATTTTGTTCATATGAGGGTCAAGACAACCACATATCTCCAATATTCTTCAATCCATTAGGTTTCTCAATAATTTTTAACACCTTTTCTTTAGTGACATCTTCTTCATCATCATCTGTTGATACCAGATCAAGTGTTTCTGCAATTTTTGTTTCCTTTTCTTCTCCATTTTCCTCTATCTTCTGCTTCTTTATTTTCAAAGGGGAACATGAATTGATTCTTCTTGTTTTCTTCTTTTCGGAGGAGGATCCTACTTCATATATCATAATCAGACTAGAAACCACACCAAAATTCCATGCATTTTGTATACACCTAAAATTGGTCTGGAACATTCCGATTAATTAAATACAAATTATTTGATTAATTATCCTAATTTCCTCTACTATTGAATAAATAGAAATATTTATTTATATAGTTCACATTTAAATTCATCTTAATTAAATAAACAAAATTAAATACTTTGTTCAATTTAATTATCAAATCCCTATTTTATTCTATCACATCAATCCTAAATTAACTAAATAAAGATCAAAACACTTTATTTATTAATTACCGTATTCCTCTGTTTAATTTAACAAACAACTATCCTATAGTTTGTTTTATTAAATTATTTATCTCCCTTTTCCTAATTTAAATAAATCAAAATATTTGAATTAGAGCATAAGGAATATTCCGATCTACATTTCCTCAAAAATGAATTAGATTTCCTATGTCTAATCTATGTCTAAATTTGTCACAATAAATGCTTTGAAACTTCATGGGAAGTTTTGGAGACAAATTGGAGACAAATTTGGAATTTGATCTCTCAATCCTCCTCCATCAATTCTTCCTCTTCTCTTGCCTGGTGTTTTCATGGGTAGAGACAATCTCCATCTTTCTCTCAATCTTCTCCATCTCTCACCATTCAAATCTCTAGATTGAATCCAAGCCTCTCAAAGCTTTCCCTATGCATTTCTACAGCCAGGAATTCTATAAATACAACCTCATTGAACCAAGAAAAGGATCTAGATAATCAAGCTTTTGCACTCTTACTCTGCAGGAATCTAGACATCAAGTATCAAGCATCAACATTCAAGCAATTCAACAATCAAGCTTCACATCAATGGCTGCCTCTTGTAGCTGCAATTATCTATTTCATACATGCTAATTTACATTATTATCATCTAGTATTGCATTTTAGTATCATCTCGTTCTTCAGATAGTCATTTTAACAATCATAGTGCTTAACAATCTGAGAGCAATTTTGATTTAATAAATCTTTGAGGATAGAGAACAATATGATGCTTTCATTTGATTACTGCTTTGATTTAGTTAAAATTGAGTTATCTTTGATATAATGTCTTATTAAGAAGTGTTTTAGTCTTATTCACATATTCACACTTACAGTTTGGCGCCCACCGTGGGGCATTAACCCCAATTTTATCAAAATTAACAATTTTTTGGAAAGTGTCATGTAGGTTTGCAATGTGTTTTCTTTTAGCGCTTTCATTAAAAATTTTAGTACTTTCGGTTGCTGTTTTAGCGCATAAGGTGTTTTAGCGATTCCAGGACAAACTTCAACGCTTTTGGTCGCTGTCTTAGCACTTTCAACTTTAGCGCTTCCAGTCTCTGCTATAGCGCTTCCGGTCACTGTTTTAGTGTATCGGGTGTTTTAGCGCTTCCATGCCAAACTTCAGCGCTTCGGGGTCCTATTTTGGCGCTTTCGGGTTTTAGCGCATCAGGTAACTATTTTAGTGCTTCGGTGCAATATTCCAACACTTTTGTAAAAATTAGTCTGGATCCGACGCATCCGCGGCCAGATTTTAAATTTTTTCACAGTTGGACTAAAACTGATCAATCTAGGATAGTCACTTCAAAGTTACTAAAAATTGATCAACATAGGATAGTCACTTCAAAGTTTTTCTAAAATTGATCAATCTAGGATAGTCACTTTCTTGTTTTTCTTAAAGCAAATCTATCAATCCTAGGATAGTCATCACATTCTTACAGTAGAAGTTAAAAAGAATATCATGATTTCTGTGAAGCAACACCTTCACATAAATTAGAAAATTTCTTTTTGGGCTTTTAAAACAAGAAAAACTTATATGCTGTGCTTGTGGTGATTAGGCTTATGCTCTCCCCGTAACTAGGTGACAAAGTGCCAGATTCACTTTTACTTTATGCCATTTATGCTTTATTAAATCCTTTAGTAGGCCTGCCGTAGTGGGAAAAAGTCTCACCCTACAGGAACGACCTAAGTGGGAACAACCAAAGCCAGCTTTTCCAACCCACTATAATAAAAATGCAAGTTGTTGATGAAAGTCCAACTTGACAGTAGTTGAGCAAGATAACCATCCCCAAAATCTTTGTTCTAAAGATTGGGAGGTCTCCTGAGGGAGTTTATCTATTTGCCTCACCGAACGAAACCTTATCTACAAACCATAGAGTAGTTTCTCGCCGAGTCAGTATCCATACATTGTCATACTCGTAGTGCAAGGGGAGGGAAGAATTTTCCCTCAAGACACTCACCATATAATTACCAAGGACCGCTTGCTCAAGGGATTCAGTATCCACTTCCGTCACTTTGAGTATGCGCCTGGCAACGACAAAAACACGAGCGCCCTCTAGGGGGTGACACTGCTATGTGAGTCAACGTAATTCAAGCTGTGGGATGTGAGTATAATGATGACCTACTTGTCCTTAAGTGTGAGTCTGTTTGATTTGTGTACAAATTGTTAAAACGACCCGTCCAAAATCAATAAAGATCATTCGTGATTTTTGAACATACACAATCTTTTCAATTTTAAAACACTTATTCAAAATTGCTTGCTGTGTTTTCAAAAATTCATTTAAATCAAATTTAAAGATCATTCTACAAACATCAAGTCAAAACAAATCAAAAAATCCATGCTGCGAAAGTGGAAGTCCACCACGTTTGTCAAGAGAAAAATCAAAGTCACAAAACCCAAGAAACCTCTTAGTTATAGAAATAAATTAAGGAGACAACGTTTTCTATATCAAAATTGGAAACTCTTATTACAACATAGAACATTCATTCACCGATATCACGATTTTGCTAGAGGTCACACATTAGATTACATGGTAGAACCACTCTATTCATGAGCCTTCTTTCAAAGAAGAGCTCTCACACAATTCCACAACCGTAGTCAATAGACTCATCCTTCTTATCTTCCACAATCCTTAATACAGTATGCCACAAGGCCAAATTAGATTTTACAATAGAGAGTCGTAAACTTCTATTTGTAAGCACTCTGAAAAACCTGTTTTAGTACTTTTAGTCACTGTTTTAGCGCTTCTGTGAAATAGCACTTTCAAGCACTGTTTCAGTGCTTCCAGTCTATTTTATAGCACTTTCGGTATAATAGTGCTTTCATCAAATTATACAGCGCTTTCATGCACTATTTCAGCGCTTCTGTAAAGTAGCGCTTCCATCATTTTCTATAGCGCTTCCAGGCACTGTTCTAGCGCTTTTAGTCAAATAGTGTTTCTGTCACCTATTTCGACGCTTCTGGACTCTGTTCCAGCACTTCTGGTCTTTGTTTTAGCGCTTTTAAAATAGAGAGTTCAAAATTTTTACTAGTCCATCAGTTTGTCATTTTATCCACATTTTTATCATAATCAAATTTCTTCTTACCAGAATCACTGTCTAGGAACCAAAGTCAGAAAGGTTTATACAAATTTCCAAACTTATCAACTGAAACAAGATCTTGCAAATCACAAGTGTCAAAAATCAAATACACAATCAATTACTACACTAAAGTTTCATTATCAGGATACTATCATCCTTCATCATGAAACAAAGTATAGTGATTAAATTTTTTAAATATTGTCTCATCCATAAGATCAGTCATCTTATTCGACTTTGTTTAAAAAGGTTCAATTGACACTATCCCACACATAAGATCAACATTTCAGAAGAAAGGGCAAAAATTTGTATGCCAATCTTAACTAGGTACCAAAAACAAAGACTTTTAGAACAAGAAATTTTAAAATCACAAGAAATGGCAAAAGAAAATCCTTGGAATAATCTGAACCGCAATGACAAGAACGAAATAACTCCGGAAGATATCCAAGCGGCTCAACAAGATCCCAAGTTTCACATATTTATGGAGAAAATTCTAGAACAAGACATGGAAAAATATCTTTTAATGTTAGCCGAATCAGGGGCAAAACTTCCAAAAGATTGGGATGTAAACCGTTTGAAAGAAACACCAGAAATGAATGAGACTGAGATACCACAACCTACGCAAATAATAGATCCGGTTGCTACTTTAACATCATAGATGCAAATGTTACAACAACAAATACAAGATATGATGAAAGGGACTACCAAGAGATATGCGATACAGGACATTTGTCCTTATCCTTTTGACGCAACGGTTAGCTTGATACCTTTTCCTAGACATTGTGAGATTCCGAAATACGATAAGTATAATGGAAGAATGGATCCAATTGATCACATCAGAGAATTCAAAACAATGAGTCTGGAATTTTCCCAAGAAGAGACATACTTAATGAGACTATTCCCAAGGAGCTTGGGAGGATCATGCATGGAATGGTTTTCGAAGTTAAAACCAGGTATCAAAACTTTTGAGGAACTCGTCAACAGATTTATCTCTCAGTACTCATTCAACATCCAACACGATGTTACTATCAAAGATCTTTACAATCTGAAACAAAACAAAGGAGAAATTTTTTTGTCTTTTCTCCAAAGATGGCGATGCTTGTTCGCTAGATATCCTAGATCAATTCCTAAAGAGGAAAAGATGGAATTATTCATTGAAAACCTGACAGAAGAAATGAGTTATAGATTGGAACTACAATGTCCTCCCACATTTGAGAAAGTGATAGAAAATGGTCTTAAAATTGAAGAGGCGTTAGTCAAGAGAGGAGTTATCAAACATTTTAATGACAAAACAAACAACACAAGTAACTCCTCAAATCAATACTCAAGCGGTGAAAAGCCAAAATTTTGGCAAAAGAACCGAAATACACATGAGAGAACAAACGATCCCCAAAACGTCAAACCGGTTTTTAATCTGACTACGTCCACATCAAAGAATCAGAACAATGAGCAAAATGTCAAATCAAATACCCTACAAAGCAATGAACTCATAAAATCACAGTCATATAAAAAACCGTCAAATCGACGAAGGTTCACACCTTTGGGTCAAACAATGGAATCAACAATGAAGGAACTAGTTACTAGAGGCCTTCTCACTACACATGAAGCTAGGTTCTAGGATCTGAAAGTCAAACTATCATGGTGAAATGATGTTGATTATTGCAACTATCATAATAACAAGGGTCATAAAACAAATGACTGTATGGAATTGAAACATGCAGTACAAGATTTGGTAGATAGCAACAAAGTGTATGTGGAAGGACCTCAAAATAACAATGATCATACAGCCTTCAAAGATCCTTTGCCAAATTATGACAAAGGTGCATCATCCTTAAACAACAAAGGAAAGAATACCAATCATGTCTATGACACAAAAATCCTTTGTCTATCTGAAGTCAAACATGATCATGCAGTTGGTGATAAAATTGATAAAAACAAAACCAACAACATTACCTCTTTGGATTTACTCCCAAGCGCGCAAAACTCTGATAATCAAATAAATGTCTTAAAAATCAGAGAAAATCAAGAACATCAACCCGCCAATGTGCTAACTAGGGGACAATCCAAAGTAATGTTAAAGGGAATTGGCTCCACACATGCAGTTCCACCTCCATCACATTATGATGTTATCAATCAAATGCAAAACACCCCCCGAGAGAATCAAGAACATCAACTAGCAAACGTCATGACTAGGGGGCAAGCCAAGGTAGTATTAAAAGGTGTAGGATCTCAATGTACGGTTACACCTCAATCTCATTATAATATCGTCGACCAATTACAAAACATCCCTGCGCAAATATCGATACTGGAACTCTTTAAGTTGTTACCATCACATAAGGCAGTTCTCGAACAAGCATTAGTTGCCACAATCGTACCAAATAATTTGGATGTTTGTCAATTCCAAGCTATGGTGGGACATCTGACCACCCCACATTATCTTTCATTCTCTCAACAGGATGATGTCTCATTAAACCATCTGCATAACATAGCATTGCATATCGAAGTATGTATCCATAATCATTGTGTTAAGAGAGTTCTAATAGATGGGGGAGCTGGTCTTAACATTTGCACCCTCAAATTAGTCTGTGCACTAGGATATTATGAAGACGCTATTGATGCTCGACGAAAAATGACCATCAAAGCATATGATGAGGAGGAAAGATCGTCCAAAGGTTTAATTGTATTACTGATTCAAGTGGGACCTATGATGAAGCATATAGCATGTCAAGTTTTAGAAAGAGAATTGACATATAACATACTCTTAGGACGACCCTGGATTCATGAGATGTAGGCCGTACCTTCGACATACCATCAATGCCTAAAGTTTCCAGTAAACGGACAAGAGGTGACTATAGCTACTGATTATAATCATCCACAACATTGTGACACATTAAGAATATCTCAAGACACCTTTGTCCCTCACAACAGGGAAGCTTCAAGCTCATCATCATCCAAGAATGAACAAAGTCCAAGCATCACTACCAAGTGGGTGCAAAAGAAAGGTAAGGAAAAGGAAACAAGTCATGTGGAAACAAACAATTCGGATACACAAACTTCTCTATCAGACAACTTTCAAAAGCAAGTTCAGTTAATAGATAAAGGAATGGGATAGTACTCAATGGAGCAATCGCTTAACTTATCATAGTTAATGCCATCTCCTAGAAAATATGGTCAACCATCACTCATCAAACCTCCAACATCTTTACCTAGCACAGTTCTTCAAGAAACATTTGTAAAATCCGGAACCATAGCAGAAGAGACAGACAATAAAGCAATCCTGGATTGGCTTTATAAGGATGAAGAAATGTCAACATCATAGATCAGTATCAAAAATATTAGCATCAACATAGACAAATATGGAAAAGGAAAGGTTATTTTAGAAAAAATGGGATATGAAGGACAAGGACCCATTGGATTAAGAAAGGATGGAATCTTAGAACCTATTGCACCTCTCACTCTCCACACAAAAGAAAAGCAAGGACTAGGATATTCTGAGGAAGAGAAATAGGAACTCAAGGAGAAGGTTGTAGAAAGAATTCTTCAACTAAGAGATTGCTCTAAAACCGATTCCAATGAGTATGAATGGGATTCATTATCTGATGTATCTTTTACAGATATTCATTGTGATATCATCCAACAATATACACCCACACATGAGGAGGGCCAAGGCTTTGGGTCTAGTCCAATCGTGGGAGAGTCACTAAATATCGATGATTCAAGTGGGGATGAATAGACCTCGAGCGAACTAGACAATTTGGAAGAAAGTACCATCATGGATCTCGATATTCCAACAAACGACTATGACGATGTTGTTGTCCTCACCCTTACTTCCATTGACCTAAATCAATCCGATGATACCATGCCATTAATCCATCCAGAACTTATTGATTGGGAACCTATCGAACCATTGACTGTACCAAAATTTGCAAATGATGATGCCATCATGCATTTCCTATGTCATACCGGACCTGATACAAATGCTATCTATAATACTCATAACAATACAAATTAGTAGGAGGGTGTCAAATCTTCCAGTTGCAAAATTGACAACAATGAAAATAGATCTAATGGTGAAAACCATTCTATGACAGCATTAGATCTAGAAAAAATAAAAATAAAGAACACATCCAATGGTGAAAACCTTTCCGAGGCATTGAAGGATGGAAGATTTGACACTCTCCCAGAACACTATCATGAGCGATCATCAGTTCTGGTCGAACCTACACAATCGGTGGACATTGGCACAGAAGAGAAGGCAAAATTTCTACATCTAGCAGAATCAATGACTAATCAAGAGAGATCGAAATTTATCAATTTCTTTAAAGCAAGAAGCATCAACTTTGCTTGGACATATTCTGATATGCCAGGCTTAGATCCAAATTTGCTTATGCATCATTTGTCTTTGCCAACAGGAATTAAGCCTGTTAAGCAAAAATTAAGAAAAATGCATCCTCACATTGCATTAATGGTAAAGTCAGAATTAAAGAAATTATTAGATGCTAAATTCATAAGGTCTATAGACTATGTTGAGTGGATATCAAACATAGTACCTATTTCAAAACCAGACAACAACATTAGAATCTGCATGGATTTCAGGGACCTAAATAAAGCATGTCCAAAGGATGATTTTCCACTACCCAACATTGACATCATCGTGGACTTAACAACGGGACATGCCATGTTGTCAATCATGGATGGTTTCTCAGGATACAATCAAATAAAAATAGCTCCAGAAGATCAGGAAAAGACAACTTTCACATGTCCATGGGGGACCTTCTTCTGGAACGTCATGTCATTTGGTCTAAAGAACGCAGGAGCTACATATCAACGAGCTATGATGACAATTTTCCATGATATGATGCACACCTTCATGGAAGATTATGTGGATGACATCTTGGCGAAATCTACTACTAGGGAAGGGCATTTGCATATCCTCGACAAAATCTTCACACGAATGGAGAAATTCAATGTCAGGTTAAACCCTAAGAAGTGTGTCTTCTGGGTTACATCGGCAAAGCTGCTAGGGTACATTGTCTCAGAAAAGGGCATTGAAGTGGATCCGGAAAAAGTCAAAGCTATAATGGAGATTCCACCTCCTAAAAATATAAGTCAACTCTGATCATTGCAGGGAAGGCTCCAGTCAATCAGAAGATTCATCTCTCAACTGGCGGATAAAAGTCATCCTTTCAATCATCTATTACATAAGAATATAGTTTTCAACTAGGACGAATGGCGTGAAATGACATTCAATATGATCAAGCAATATCTAATGTCGCCACCCATTCTCATGCCACCAATAGAAGGTAGAGCCCTCATATTGTATATTGCTACAACAAATATCTCATTGGGGGCACTTTTAGCACAAGAGGATAATGAAGGAAAAGAGCATGCCATCTACTACATCAGTAGAACTTTAAATGGCTATGAAATAAACTATACATTCATAGAGAAGTCTTGCTTAGTAGTGGTGTTTGCTACTCAACAGCTAAGACACTACATGCTGACTCACACAATTAGGTCAATTGCAAAGATTGACCCTTTGAAGTATCTACTAAGTAAAGCTGCCTTAATAGGTAGACTGGCGAAATGGGTTATGCTCCTAAGTGAATTCGACATCCAATATGTCAAGAGAAAGGCAATCAAGGGACAAGCAATCATTGAATAGCTAGCTGAAGCTCCTTTACCAGATAATTGCCCAATGACAATGGAGTTTCCAGATGCAGACATTATGACAACAATGCCACAACAATGGATACTATATTTTGATGGATCATACACACAACGAGGATCAGGAGTAGGGATTTTGTTCATCTCTCCCCAAGGACACACAATTCTGAAATCATATAGACTTATGTTCCAATGTACAAATAATGTAGCAGAATATGAAGCATTGATTATTGGGGTCAAAACAACAATTCAGTGGAATATCAAAGACTTACAGGTATATGGGGACTCTCAACTAGTCATTTGTCAAGTGAATGATGAATTTCAGACAAAAGATGAAAAGTTGATGCCCTACAAACAACAAATAGATTATCTGAAACAGTCTTTTGCCAATATCACGTTTATTCAAATTCCAAGGGCGGAGAACAAAGCTACAAATGCCATGGCTACAATTGCCTGAGAAACGTGTTTGTTATGAGTTTATGGTAGAAAAAGTATCATGTCCCTCCCATTACAATCCAGAATCCACTACCATTTGCCATATCGAAACCACTGAAACCTCCATCTATGAAATAATTTATGACTATCTAAAAAACGATGTCCTTCCTCCTGATTTATCTCGGAACCAAAAAAGAAACTTCATCCGCCAATCCGCAAGAAATACTTTGATAGCTGACATACTTTATCATCGAAGTCTTGATGGTACCCTACTCCGATGTCTAGAACACAACAAGTTTGAAACGACCCTACAAGAGGTTCATGAGGGTATTTGTGGCCCTCACTCGAGTGGAATAACTCTTGCTAAGAAACTCCTTTGGTTGGGATATTATGGCCATGCATGGAGAAGGAATCCTATCGATTTGTTAAGAAATGCCAAAAGTGTCAAATTCACAGCAATTTGATTCATGCACTAGCACAGGAACTACATCCCTTTACAACAACATGGCCTTTTTGTCAATGGGGCCTAGATCTAGTAGGAAAAATCAATCCATCTTAATCTAATGGACACAAGTTCATTAATACGGCTACGGAATATTTCACTAAATGGATTGAAGCAGCACCTCTTACTACCATCACTGGGAAGCAAATCTCCTCTTTCATTTTGAACTACATCATATGTTAGTATGGAATCCCTCAATCCATTATCACTGATAATGGACGACCATTCAAGAATCAAGATGTCAAAGAACTATGTGATAAATTTCAAATCCAACATCGGTTTTCAACACTGTACTATCCTCAAGGGAATGGCCAAGCAGAGGCCTCAAACAAAACAATACTCAAAATTCTCAAAAAGATGGTTAACAATGTTGGACGTGACTGGCATATTCAACTTAATCCTGTACTATGGGCCTACAGAACAAGCATCAAAACACTGATGGGAGCTACACCATTTGCTTTGGTATATGGATCAGAAGCCATATTGCCCATTGAAGTTGAAATTCTATCCCTTCGTGTATCACTCAGAGGTATCATTTTAGATGGAGACTATAGAGTATCTAGACTGCAGGAACTAGAATTATTAGACGAGCGTCGTCAACAAGTTGTTAACCATTTAACGACTTATCAACAGAGGATGTCAAAAAGTTACAATCACAGGGTAAAACCGCGGGTCTTTCAGGTTGGTGACTTGGTACTAAAGGAAAACCCTAGGAATCAGTAGGACAGGGAGAAGAAAGGAAAATTTGAGCCTAACTGGCTTGGTCCTTTTGTTGTCACATCAGTGTATGGATCAGGAGCATATTAGTTATCAACGTCAGAAGGGGATCTGTTTGATGAACCTATCAACAGTATTCATCTCAGAAAATTCTACGCTTGAAACTCCTAGTGCATGGGGCAAGCTTTTGAAAATTGTTTACTTGGTGAAAACCTGGCAAACAGGCATCTTGGCAAATGCAAAAATACAAAAACAAAAAGAAAAATAGAAAAAATAGGAAAATACAAAAACAAAAAGAGTGTAATCACAACATATGGTGAAAACTTAGAAATGTGCACATCCGATATCAATAGGGCATACAATGAATAAATTTCACCAAAGGGAAACACAAATGTAAGATAAAA
Organism: Sequoiadendron giganteum; assembly: GCA_007115665.2. Classification (NCBI taxonomy): domain Eukaryota; kingdom Viridiplantae; phylum Streptophyta; class Pinopsida; order Cupressales; family Cupressaceae; genus Sequoiadendron; species Sequoiadendron giganteum. Next base: position 146,162,120 of record CM021104.1, read on the forward strand.
CAAAAAAAAAACTGAAACAAAATCAAAGCACATCAATCATCAGCCATAAGGCATCAAACCAAGCATCATATCAAAACTAAAACATGTCGCAAGTCCGAAATACATTCAAAAACATGAATTGTCAATGAATCCACGTGGTCTCTCACAGGTAAAATCGAGGGTATATTAATCTTAAATCAGCCCTCGAGACCCCTAAGATAGTTCACTAGGTTAGGTTTTTAGTCAAAATCTTGAAAATCCAAAAACATGTCAAAATCAGGATGGATGATCTAAAATCTGAATAATGAATGGAACACTCTAAGTAAACAATGGATAAATTGTACTTTTTGATTATCATTTCTTTGGAGTAACTCAATGATGTATTGAACTAGAGAAATAAGGAAAAATAATGATATTTTTTACTGTCTTCTATCTGTACGTTAATCATATAAATGTGTGAATTGTCAGGGGATGTGCTCTAAAAATGTATCACTGATGACATTCAGAATTCACACATTGAAATGATTAATCACTGCTTGTTTACGCAATGAATGCTCAAGTCATCTTGATTCAATTATACCTCGATGCTTGTGTTCGATTGCAATATCAAAAATCATGAAAGTAGTACTCAGGTCGTCATTGGTCTAACACATACCATTGACACTTGTATTCATTTTCAATATCCAATAAAAGCTCTATGATGATACCAAGCACAAAAAGACTGTTAAAAAGACATCTATTTTGCATATCATTGCATAATTAAATTAGATTGCATTCAAAATAAATTCATTATCTGCAGAGTATTTGTTGCATAAATGATTCCAATCAATGATTATCTAATCTACAAATAAGACCGAGTATACTTGACATAAAATCCAAATTCATCATTGGTTACCATATAGTTACAAATCATCATCTCATCATTAAATTTTTCATCATTTCATCATGCATACAGATTTTTGCATCATAATAGATATACATTTATCAAATACATCATGCATTTATATCATCACTTTCATTACATCTTTTATCACCTACATCATAAAACATCATTATATCATTATTATTATGTTATTTATATAATCATGTATCCATACATTGAATAAATAAAATCACATCATTACACCCATCAAAGATCATCCATCATAAGATCATTCCATTAAATAAATTTTTCATCATTCCATCCATCCATACATATTATCACATCACATCATATATCCATATATCATATATTCTACACATGCATTTATCATTGCATTAAAATAAATAATCATTTATATACACCATCACATTTAAATAATCACAAACTCATATAATAAAAGCATCCATCACATAGAAATCATGAAACCATCATCATATCACATCAAATGCATCTCATATATATATCATCAAGTGTTAAGTATACAATGAAGTCTAAAAATACATCAATGAGGATCATCAATAGCCTCTATGACTTGCTACTGCCAGAGTGAGCAGGCCCAACGGGACCTGTACCACCACCACCCCCAGAAGGACCCGAATCTCTAGAATCTCTGCATGGAGGCTATGTCACCCCCTCACTGACTGTCCGTGTGTGTGTCTATCCAGATCTCGATGAGGCATAACTGACTCAGCGCTCGACAGGCACTGCATCATGATATCGGCCTCAGTAGAACTCTGCCTCTTTGCCAACCCGCATAACCTCTCTCATATAATCACCAATGGAGGTGCCATCAACCAATCTTTGAAGGGTATCTGCTGTTTCTTGTGCTCTCTCGGTAATCTATCGAGCATTGTCTCGCTTGGTTGTCAGGGTATCAACCTGTGTCTGCATGCTGGCTAACTACCCCTGTACCTATGCTAAGGCCTTTGCATGAGCCTGTGCTTGGGCCTGCATCTATGTCTGAGTCTACACAAGCATACCCCAAGCCTGTACCAATTGTGCCTGTAAAGTCTGGACCTGTGCCTGAAGCCCAACTATTTGTCTCTGCTGTTCGCCTGCCCACTGTCACTGCTTGCCTCTTGCGAGGCCTACTAGAAGAAGGTGCACTCCACTGCTACTCTTTGAGCTACGGCCGAATGAGGAATCCTCTCCACCCCCATTGTTAGCAGAACCCTCGACCACATCCTCCACTACAGGTAAAGGTGCTGGCTCATCAGGAATAGTAATGCGAGGATGGAGGACTAAGGCCAAGAAAGCTGCATACTCCTCTATCACAACTGCCTCAAAGATATCTCTCCGCATGTCCCAGGGAGATGGCTGTAATGCTCTGTACCCCTCCATAAGAACATCATAGGATAGAGTTGGACCCCAATCAGGAACATCCATTCGTTGCCTAGCGTAATGAGCTACTCCCTGTGGCATGCACTGAATAATGCCATACTGTCTGTATACTCGATAGAGCAATCAGGAACATCCATTCGTTGCCTAGCGTAATGAGCTACTCCCTGTGGCATGCACTGAATAATGCCATACTGTCTGTATACTCGATAGAGCAAAAATCTCTCTAAAACAAATGGAGTCCGGTCGATGAGGTACATAGAATCACACAAAAACCCCAACACTGCACCATCCTCATCCCACTCCTTGCAGTCAAGGTATGGGCGCTAGATAACTGTCTTAGTATCATCAAACACCCATCTCTAGTGCTCTAACTTGCCCATCCGGGCCTACGTAAATCAACCACTGTATCAAAAAACATATGGCCTATCAGCTGGTCTATCTACAACTAGAAACAACCGACAGATAGGAAAATGCTCCCAAGGCCACACCTGTAGCAATGTCATCCCAACAGATAGACTACGTGCATCTAAGTACACCACTAAATGTAAATCATGATAAAGATGCGCTAACATGTACATCCCCCACGCATATCTGGTACCATGTACCATCATGCTCTCTAGAGTCTTACCTTAGCCAATGAGGAATCCCTTTGACGTGCCATCAGGGCAAAGGAATCCTCCAATGAATCTAGCTAACACTGCTGGTAGTGTAGCATAAGAATCTACAATCCTCTGCCATCGAATGCTAGGACCCGCTATGGCCTGATCCTGAAATACTCTACGGAGAGCATCTCTGCTGCTAGTCCCATGAGAATCATATGTCACAATCTCCCTCATGAATGGAATACGCAATATGTGCCACACATCCTCTAGTGTGACTGTCATCTCGCCGGTGGGTAGGTGAAAGGTGTTGTGGTCGCTATGCCACCTCTCAGCCAATGCGGTCAACAAACCTCGATTAATCCTAATTTGGGGCATATCAAGCAAACTCGTGAGGCCACACTGGTCTATCACCTAAAGCTCACCTGGTGTCAAGTGCGGTATCAAATTTGTTGTCTGTGGAAATCTCTCTTGCATCTAGAGAGTACCCAGATCCTCCTATCAACATAACGAAAAAATCTACAATCAGTGAACTATGTCAAGGAATCAGAGGTCATTCTACTATCAATTTATTTCAAAAGCTTTGGTATGAATTTTTGATCAAAATTCATAGGCGAACATCAAAACTCACCTATCATGAGGTTCTCAAATCATCAACAAACCTCACCTATCATGAGGTTCATCAAAACATTATCTAGATGTCGCCTATTATAAGATTTATCAGATATTGAATCGTTTCCTCGCTTATCATGAGGATCATCACAAATAGGATTTCTTCTCGCCTATCATGAGAGTTAGTCTTATTTTAAAATCATCAAATCCAACATCAAGAAGTTGGATTATCAATCATACCAATCCACAGAATGGACATGATCAAAATTGGCAAAATCAGGGTTCACTAAGTCAAAATCTTCATTTATGACTCGAAGCGCTAAAACATGCTTCCAAAGCGCTAAATCCCAAAAGCGCTACTTTATCAGCTAAAAGCGCTAAATCAGGAACCCAAAGCGCTAAAACCATGAAAGCGCTATTTCAGCACCCAGAAGCGCTAAAACAGGAACCCAAAGCACTAAAACCATGAAAGTGCTATTTCAGCACCCAGAAGCGCTAAAACAGGCTTTTGAAGCGCTAAAAGTCTTGAAGCGCTACTTTTTCGCATCAAAGCGCTACAACAAGCTATCAAAGAGCCACACCAGAAGCACTAAAACAAACCTTGAAAGCACTAATTCACTGACCCAAAGCGCTGAAAGTATCAAAGCGCTAGAATCCAACTTCAAAGCGCTAATTCTGGGCTCCTAAGTGCTAAATCACTAAAAGCGCTACATTACAACATTGAAGCGCTAGAGTTTTCAATGCAAACGCTAAAACTCAATGCGCTAAACCACCTACCAGAAGCGCTACATCAGGATGTAAGTGCTACAACACGGCTTCAAAGTGTTGAAACTATCCTAGACACGCCTATGACCTAAAAAGCATAAAAAACAAAAAAATCAAGAAGAACGAGGAGCTCAAGGGGTACATATCGGAGGTCCATATGTAGGCGGCCGTCGGTGGCATCGAACGTGCTCAAATCGGCGAGTGTGGTAGGGGATAGGCATCTTGCTCCAGCTGGCAGAATAGTCTTTATCACAAATATTTTTGAACTCAAAAAACAAATTATGACTTTGAAAATGACCTTTTGCACTATTTATAAATTTTGAAAAGGTATTTTTGGTGGATTTAATTGCATTTTTTGATTAATTTTATCCATGAAATTAATCAAAACTTATCTACGGGCTCTTTTCTTCATCATTTATCAGAAGATAAATTATTATATTATTAATATCATCAACACATCGAAAAATCATCAAATTTTTGAAAAATCCTAAAAATCATCGAATCATTAATTTATCTCCCGAGGGGGCATATTATCATCAAATCATCTGAAAATCAAATGTCTGGGGCATACGGAATTATTTTTTTGAAATCATTGATCCTGGCAGTAGCAGCAAAAATATTCTTCGAACCAACGCGTAAACACATCACTTCGAAGAGGGGCAAAATGTATACACCTAAAATTGGTTTGGAACATTCCGATTAATTAAATACAAATTATTTGATTAATTATCCTAATTTCCTCTACTATTGAATAAATAGAAATATTTATTTATATAGTTCACATTTAAATTCATCTTAATTAAATAAACAAAATTAAATACTTTGTTCAATTTAATTATCAAATCCCTATTTTATTCTATCACATCAATCCTAAATTAACTAAATAAAGATCAAAACACTTTATTTATTAATTACCATATTCCTCTGTTTAATTTAATAAACAACTATCCTATAGTTTGTTTTATTAAATTATTTATCTCCCTTTTCCTAATTTAAATAAATCAAAATATTTGAATTAGAGCATAAGGAATATTGCAATCTACATTTCCTCAAAAATGAATTAGATTTCCTATGTCTAATCTATGTCTAAATTTGTCACAATAAATGCTTTGAAACTTCATGGGAAGTTTTGGAGACAAATTGGAGACAAATTTGGAATTTGATCTCTCAATCCTCCTCCATCAATTCTTCCTCTTCTCTTGCCTGGTGTTTTCATGGGTAGAGACAATCTCCATCTTTCTCTCAATCTTCTCCATCTCTCACCATTCAAATCTCCAGATTGAATCCAAGCCTCTCAAAGCTTTCCCTGTGCATTTCTACAACCAAGAATTCTATAAATACAACCTCATTGAACCAAGAAAAGGATCCAAATAATCAAGCTTTTGCACTCTTACTCTGCAGGAATCTAGACATCAAGTATCAAGCATCATCTAGTATTGCATTTTAGTATCATCTCGTTCTTCAGATAGTCATTTTAACAATCATAGTGCTTAACAATCAGAGAGAAATTTTGATTTAATAAATCTTTGAGGATAGAGAACAATATGACGCTTTCATTTGATTACTGCTTTGATTTAGTTCAAATTGAGTTATCTTTGATATAATGTCTTATTAAGAAGTGTTTTAGTCTTATTCACATATTGACACTTACACATTCAATTTGATTTCAAAATATTCTTTGCAGACCTTTTCTTTTTCATCTAGACAGTTTAGATATCGGTAAACTTGCTTCCCAATAGGTGTAGCTGACTTCCAAACAACATTTTCTTTCAATGGTAATGAATTCAAAAAATACATCATCAAGCATGTAGCCAGAGATCCAAAGTGAAAATGATAGTTGTCATCCTTTGTTATTGTTATATTTTCCATTAATTTATTTCTTAGTAATTCACACATGTCAAACTCCTCACACTTAACCATTTGATGCACAACATAAGCGACAATCGCCGAGGTAGAACCTTCCCTATTCCTATAACAGATCTTATATGAGATGCCATATGCCACATACCTTATTACTAAGTCAATTATAGTGTGAATTATAAGTGCCCTTTGATCTCCTATTACTCCAGTTAGGGCTTCAACCTCTTTTTTCTTTACAAACTTCTTGACTGGAACAGGTCCATAATTACATAATCTTGTTATTGCTACAATTGCTTCTTTCATGATTTCATAGGGCTTGTTAAGGATCATTTGTTCACTTGATTTCTACTTAAAATAGCTTGAACAATGTCCACATTCAAAAAGTATGGAAATTCTCTCCAAATGTCTAATCCCTTGTGCCTTAGATTCTTGACCATTTGCATTTGCTCAAATGAAAGAGAAGTCTCAAGATTCCTAATCTTTTCCTGATCAAAATCGCCAATCTATAACTTACTCAATTTTTGCATTTCGTTGTTGCTCGGATTGAATATCACCATTGCCTTTGATTCCATTGCTTCAACCTAGTTCTTTGTACTTTTTCTTGCCAAAAACCCAACTCTTTCACTTCTTAGCTCGTTCACTTCAAAAATGAAAATGACTACTCAATCTTCCTTATTATCACTTTTTAGGGTTTCATCATAAAGAATAATTGATTGCTCGTGACATCATCATTCATACTTTAGTCTATTAGAACCTTCTCTCTCCAAAGTTGTTAACCATATTGTAAGATGCACTACAACCAAAAATGGTACCACAAATCCTCTATATTGCTTGTTTTCTACCCAAATTTTCTTCATTGCCTTTAGAATGAGATTTTTCATCACATATCCTTGTGTCATAACATGACACCTCTTATACCAGGGGCTAGATAGGTTTTTCTGTGATTTCTCCCCTTAAGGCCATTACTGGATTTAGTTCATAAAAGGGGCATCTGCACCAAGTGCAGATACAAGATTCTCTGATTTGTCCTTGTTCTTAGGTTCTTCTTTCTTTCTCCAAATATTTTCCATTTCTCTTCTTACTTATTCTAGATTTAACTTTTCCTTTTGTTCTAGATTCGGTTTGTTTCCAACTTTATTCTTACATAATTTTGAAAAATGTCCTGGTTTGTTACAAGAGTGACACACAACAAATCTTTGATTATGAATTTTTTATTCATATTTGACCTACACTAGTTAGCCTTGTGTCCAAAAAGATTGCACATATAACAATAACCTTGGAATGAATGAAATATTCTATCGGTATTAAATTTGTTCATCATTATCTGACCTCTACATTTGGCAAATTTATGTCTAGACTTATTGCACACATTGTATTGTCCAACAAAGAATCCAACATTTTGAATTAATCTATTTTGATTCATCATACTTCTACATTCTGCTGCTCTATGTCCACATTTATTGCATGAGTAATAAAATCCATTAAAATATGTGTACCTTTGATTATTAGGCTATCGGTTGGGTATCCTTTCGGTATTGATCCTTCTATTTTTGCCTTGATAAGTACCACCTTTCCTTTGATTATTCATTTTGATGAAACTTGGGTTAGTTTTTGAACTTTGTCCTTCTTTGAGTCCTATACCACCTTTATCCTTTGCAGGCTTCTAAGATGAAATCAATTCATCAAGTAATCCTAAGCTTATCTTGAATTTATCTTCAAAATGTTTTGCCTTTTCCAAATCAGATTTAAGAGTTACTACTTCCTGTTCAAGCTTTTCACATTTTTCTATTTTTTGATTGATAATTTCTTTGCTTTGCTCAATTTCCAATTTCAAATTCTCTTCCATGTTTTTGCTTTATTCAAGTTTCATCTTTAGATTTTCAGCAGTCTCCTTAGCTTCTTTTAGTTCTTGATAAACTTCTTTGTGCTTCAACTTAAATTTATGGATCTAATTTCTTAATTTTTGAATACATTCACCAACTTGCTTGATATTTTCTTTCAGATCTTCATTCTCAGATTCTGAGGTCTCTGTTCTCAATTCATCATTTAGGTTAGATCCCTTCACCATTTGTTCAACCTACCAAGATCTCCTTCAAGCTGTTAGACTTATTCCAAGGATCTTACTCTGATACCAATTGTTGAACAAGACAACTGATAGGGGGGTGAATTAGTTGTCACCAATATAATTGCCTTTACTATTTACCAGAACTAAATCATAAATGATTTATCTATAAATGCAAAAATTGAAAGTTATCACATAAACACAGTAATTCCATATTTACGTGGAAAACCCAATGAGGGAAAAACCATGGTGAGAATTAACTCACGCTATAGAGAATATCAGAACCAATTACAAAAAGGCTCACTACCTAGAATAAGGCTTACTACTTGGAATAAGGACTCACTGTCCATACAACTATAACTCAGATGACTCACTGCCATAGAGATACAAAAATGATGGCTTACCACCAAAAGTGAACTGATGAAATACACCTTTCTTGTGCTGGATTTAGTTCCAGATGGATCTCGGTACAAGTAGTACTGTATAGCAGTAATCGCTCAATAGTTCTACTCTGATCATGCACTTATTGTCTTAGCTTGCTTTTCTTATTTTGTTCTGGTATATTCACAATCTTTTCTGCCTCTATATCCTTCTTTAAATAACCTCGCATACACCCATATCTTCCATATATTCTTTTATCATATCTTCTTCTTCTTCTTCATATATTTTGGAGAGACATATATGCATATATATATGTATCATAATCATCAATTAGGTCAACCAAACATCTATAGAGTATTACATATGCTAATTTGGCCAAGATCTTCAAATATCGAAATCAAAGTTTTTCACATGGTAGGAAGCGGACCTAAAAACCAACATACCAAACCACATATAATGGTCATCTTCAATGGGAAATATCTTTCAATAAATGAGTCATACATACATTATTGTGTTGAAATCAATGACAACCTGTTGACATTAATGACAACCATTTGATGCAATCTTCAATCTCCAATAGTGGGGGCTAAATGTACCTTTGTAAATTATCACCCATGAAAATTTCACCTTATGTTTGGCCCCCCTTTAAATTATTTAATGTAATTGAGCATTTAATTTCCTAAATTATGCATTCCATGACCAATTTTTAATAATTTTCAATGAATTGCAAGTGAGAAACAATTGCATTTATTTAAGACCTTGCCCTCGACACTTAAAATACCAAAAAATAGGGCAAGGACACTAACAACTTTTTTTAGGGTTAGAAGACATATATAACAGTTAAATGCATATTCGATTAATAAAACTGAGAAAAATTATAACAACAACAAAACAACACAAAGAATTTAACGTGGTTCACCTAATATGGGCCACATCCACAAAACCACAACCATCCAATGATTTTATTATCTAGTGCGAAACATATTACAATCTCACGAATAATACCCTACTGCAACTCCCATCCCAACCACTTATTACAAGCTTTTAAAAGCTTCTAGAATTAGGGTTTTACAATATAGCATGATCAATCGCCACATACCAATAATCTCCCACTTGGAGACTGATCAGGCTCCACACCAAATGATATCCCACTTGGAGACTGATCCTGGATGACATCATTGTACTTACAACTCCCACTGGAAATAAGCACCTTGGACCCTGCTGCTCTGTTATACTTTTAACCATGAGGACCAATCGAAGCTGAAGAGGAGCTCAACTTCTCCCTTGTCACTACCTTTGTAAACATATCCAAAGGATTTGTATCTATATGTATCTTTTCCAGTTTTACCCGTCCATCCTCTAGCATTGACCGAATGAAATGATATCTCAATTGAATGTGTTTAGTTTTAGAGTGCAATGGAAAATTCTTTGCAAGATGTATAGCACTTTGGCTATTTGTAAACAAGTGATTTTCAACCCGTTTTTTGCCCAACTCTTCCATGAAAATTTGTAGCCATATCATCTCCTTTGCTGCCTCTTTTGCAACAACATACTCTACCTCCATGATGGATAAAGCAACCACCTTTTGCAACTAAGAAATCCAACTCACTGTTGTCCCACCAACTGTAAATACATAAGCTATAGTACTCTACCTGGTATCTATATCCCCTGACAAATATGAGTCAACATAGCCTTTTAAATTAGTATTAGAGCCCCTAAAACATACAAATTTATTAGATGTACCTCTTAAGTACCTTAGAATCCATTTTACCGCATTCCAATGCTCAACTCCAAGATGACTTATATACATACTAACAACTCCTACAACATGTGCAATATCCAATCTTGTGCATACCATGGTGTACATTAAACTACCTAAAGCTAAAGCATATGGTACCTTGGACATTTTGTCTTCCTCCTCTTGTGTCTTTGGACAGATATCCTTTGTCAATTTAACATGACTAGGCAAAGGTGTCCAGACAACTTTGACATTCTCCATATGAAATATTTCTTACACCTTATCAATATAATTAGCCTGAGATAAAAACATTTTTTTGTTTTTCCTATCTATTGTAATCTTCATACCAAGGATTTGTTTCGCTGCCCCCAAATCCTTCATAGCAAAATAATTCACTAACTGATGTTTTAACTCCTTAATGTGAACCATGTTAGACCCGACTACAAGCATATCATCAACATATAAACATAAAATAATGTAGCTATCATCATCTAACCTCTTAAAATAAACACAATGGTCTGAATTACACTGACTGTAGCCATGCTCAACCATAAAGCTATAAAATTTAATATAACATTGTTGAGCTACTTACTTCAAGCCATATAAACTTTTCTTCAATCTACACACCAATTTCTCCTGACCTTTAAACTCAAATCCTTGTGGTTGTTCCATATATATTTCCTCTTCCAAATCACAATGGAGAAAGGTTGTTTTAACATCTAGTTGTTCCAAATGCAAATCTTCAGTAGCCACAATACTTAAAACAATGCGTATAGAAGTCATTTTAACAAATAGAGAAAAAATAGATCATCAAAATCAATACCCTTTTTTTGTGCAAATCCCTTTACAACTAACTTGGCTTTAAATATTTTCTTACCTCCATCCTCCTCTTTCAACCGATAAATCCATTTGTTTGGTAAAGCCTTTTTACTTGCAAGCAACTTGCATAATTCCCAAGTCTATTTTTTCAGCAAGGAGTCCATTTCTTCTTCCATTCCATGATCCCACTGAACCTTGGTATCCACCTGCATAGCTTCATCATAACATTCCATCTCACTAACATCAATTAATAAAATAGAATATAAAGAGGGAGAATATTTTTGTAGAGGTCTACTTATCCTTGAAGATCGTCTAACAGTCATTGAATTTTGTGGTATTTGTTGTTGTTGTTGTTGTTGCGGAGCATGGGGAACCACTAGAACATTATTGTTTGGAGTATCATCCAACACTACATAATAATTTTCTTTCTTTTGATGCTACTGCAATTGATCTTTGTACAACACTTTCTCATTAAATATGACATCTGTGCTTCTCATAATTTTTTGATTTTCAAAATCCCAAAGCCTATAACCAAATTAATCAATTCCATATCTAACAAATATACATTTCTTTGATTTAGCTTCCATCTTGGTTCTATTTTTAGAATCTACATGTGTGAATGCTTCACAACTGAAGGTTTAGAGAAAAGAATAACTCACCTTCTTACCTATCCATGCTTCTTCTGGAATACCAAAACCCAAAGGAGTAGAAGGAACTCTATTAATTAAACAAATAATAGTGTTTATAGACTCTTCCCACATGTTTAAGGTCAACCTATCATGCAACCTCATACTACTTGCACACTCCATTATTGTCCTATTCATGCGTTCAACCACTCCATTTTCTTGTGGAGTCCTTGGAACTATTTTCTACCTACAAATACCATTAGAGGAACAATAATATTCAAACTCTTTGCTGCAATACTCACCACCATTATAAGATCTGAGACATTTTAATCTTTTAGGTCTGTCTCATTCTCAACCAAGCTTCTCTATTTTTTAAGTTTCAAATACATCAGATTTCTGCCTAAGGAAATAAATCCATACCTTCCTAGTTGCATAATCAATGAATGCAACATAATATTGAGAGCTACCAAGAGAAGATACTTGAGCTGGTCCCCATACATCTATATACACAAGGTCCAATTTCTCATTTTTACTTTGTTTCCCATCCTTGAGAAAACTAACTCTTTTTTGTTTTCCATACGCACAACTTTCACATAAATCCATATTAACACATTTTAGACCTGGTAAAAATTTCTTTGAATGAAGTAATTTCATACCTTTTTTACTCATGTGCACAAGTCTATTATGCCATTGTGTTGTTTTAGAACCCCCAACCACTATTTGATCTTCTACCCGTTGAACTGTAGCAACTGTTCTTGAGCATTGACTTTTCTTTGTAACGATTAAAGTAGAAGGAATAGTATGACCTGTACAAAAATATAAGGTGCCTACTTTTACACCTTTTTCTACCACTAAGGCACCTTTTTTAATCTTCCATTTTTTATCACTAAATGTAACAACACAACCTTCATCATCTAGTTGCCCTACAAAAATTAAATTTTTGCCTAACCTTAGAATGTGCCATACCTCATGCAGTAGCAAATGGTTCCCATTCTGTAACTTAATCTTGATTCTTCCCTTTCCAACAATCTGACAAGGTTTGTTATCACCCAAATAAACCAACCCAAAATCTCCTTGGAGATAGTCAAGAAAATAACTTCTATGGGGGGTAGCATGAAATGAAGCCCCTAAATATAACACCCAATAATCATTAACATTATCAAGGGAAAGAATCAAAGCATCTTCATCAAATTTATTACTTACCACATTTTCCTCTTTACTTCCTTCCTTTTTGTCTCCTTTATTTTTTTGAGACCAACAATCTTTCTTTAAATGACCCAGCTTACCACAATACTAACAATCCCTCTTGTCTCTAGATTGGGACCTTTTGTCCTTTGATTTTCCTCGTGACTTCTCATGACTTCTAGAATTATATCCTATCTCCTTTGTTTTGCCCCTGCTATCTGTATTCAAAACACTGTTTGATGTGGATGTTCCACCTGAGCTTTTCCTACAAATCTCCTCGCTCAAAATAACACCAACAACATCATCAAATTTCAATGTATTCAAACTAGAAACATAATTGCTAACAACCATTACCAAGCTATTCCAACTTTCAGGCAAAGACCATAGGATCAAAAGAGCCCTAACTTCTTCATCAAAGTTTACATTTACATAAGTTAATTGGATGGTAACCATATTAAACTCATTTAAATGATCAACAAATGATCCACCTTCTACCATTTTCATATTGAATAAACACTTCATAAGAAATACCTTATTTGAAGCATAAGGATTTTCATATAACTTCACTAGGGTTTGCATCAACTCTTGAGTTGTCTTTGCTATTGTAATATTGAATGCCACTGATTGTGCTAGGCATAAACGAATACTGCCAAGAGCCTTTCTATCCAAAATATCCCAGTCCTCATCAGAAATTTCTAAGTGTTTCTTTGTTTTCCCTTCCAATGGCCACCATAAATCCTTCTGATAGAGGTAGTCCTCCATTTTCATCTTCCATAACTGATAGTTCTGCCCATTGAACTTATCAACCTTCAACTTATCCTCGTCTTCCATTACTCCCACTCAACCTTGAGATTCCCATTTAGCCATGAGACCTTCTTGCAGAGGATAACTAAGCACAACCTTGCTTTGATACCACTTGTTAGGGTTAGAAGGAAAATATCTAATAGATAAATGCAGATTTGATCAATAAAACAAAGAAATAAAAACACAGAAAAATTATAGCAACAACAAGACAACACAAAGAATTTAACGTGATTCACCCAATATGCGTTACATCCACAAAACTGCAGCAATCCAATGATTTTATTATCTAGTGCAAAACATAATACAATCTCGTGAATAATTTCCTACTGCAACTCCTATCCCAATTGCTTATTACAAGCTTCTAGAATTAGGGTTTTATAAATTCATTTTTTATCTTGTTGGCGACGAAGCAAAAAAATAGGAGAACAAAATTTTTCTCGGGGGCTGCCTCCTCTGAACCCTCGCCTTGGCCCTAGCCTAACCTCAGACCTCAGTGAGGATACATGAAGAGTGTACATTATAGCATTATCAGTTGCCACATACCAACACCTTGCGCATGAGTGTCCCCTACTTTGGCTCCAAATTCAAATATGTCAGTTGTGGCAATTTAGTATTTGCAGTTTAGGTGTCTAAAGTTGACCATTGAGATTTAATTTTTGGGAAAATGAATTTATTGCATCATTTCAAGTCTAAAAAGAAAACTATTGGCAAATTATGATCAAGAGCATTCAAGAGCAAGACAAGAGAAACATTTCAAAGCTTTATTGCAACAATTCAAGATCCTGACATCATGTTGAATCTTATGCAATTTTATGTGTGTTCATGTTATCACTATTTTGTGAAGCCTAACACTTTTGTAGGTCTCCAAGCAATCCAAGCATTCAAGTGAATCAAGAAAGCAAGATCCAAGGCCTTGAGGTGATGTGTATGACTTCAGTCCTTCAAGGAAGCCATTGAAGGGTGGTGAATTTCAACACTTTGTGATTTCATAATTCCTTCCTATCCATCACCATTTTATCATTGTCATTACCAATGTGGAAGTGGAAACACTTACACAGGGTTTGACTAAGGCAATCCCCTAAATGGCACAACCTTTCCTCTCTTTGTGAATGTGATGATATCAGGTTCGAAGAGGATTGAAAGGAGTTTGAAGACAAATAATTCATTGTTGCATTTGAATTCCTACATCTTGTTAACCAATAAAAACTCAATTATAGAAATATATCTACCAGTGTTCAACAGATTTGTAGGCATGAATCCGAAGCTTGAATCCGACATTAAAGGACTAAAAAAATAGATCTAAAAAATATCTACAAGGGTCCACTCATGACCTAGGATGAGTGTCCTCCAAAATCAAGCTCAAATATGAACCACAGGTGCACATTGTCCTACTCTATCCCACTTAATTATCTAAATTTGTTTGTGAATTTTTGTGTTTTCTCTTTTTGTATCAGAATAGTAAATTGCACTATTACCCTAGTTAGATCATTTCATTTCATCATTAGGAAATTTCCAGAGCTGGTTAAGGGTTGGTTGACTTACCTATTAGGCTTAAGTCAATCACATACATTATCAAATCCATCAACACTCCACTACCCATCAAATCTCTAATAAATGAATGATAAATCTTGAAAAAGTGCATAAACCCTAGGGCCAAATCTTAGGGTTTAACTTTTTCTATGTTTCAAGCTAAATATGAAGTAAACCACTCCTTGTGAGGAGTCATATGGTAGGAGTAACCTGAATCAATAAGCCAAGAATCATTACTAACAGTGTTATTAGAAATAAAAAAAGCATCTGAATCACCATCTTCTGAGGACTTTTCTGTGGAAGCATCTAAAGTCTTTTTCTTTTTTCTACACTCCTTCACATATCCTCTCTTACCACAATTCCAAAACTTTACTCTACTCTTCCCAAGGGTTTTAGAATGTCCTTTAGACTTATCTCTCTTTTTTCCCCTTTAGACCCTCCTTTTTCTTTGGATATTCCTCACTCATGCAAGGCTTCTTGGGAGCCCACATTTATGGAATTTCTCCTAATCTCTACTAAAATAAGTATAGAAATAAGACTATCCATCTTCAGTTTTGTACCACCACCACTTATGACAACAATTAGATTTTCCCAAGATTCGGGTACAAGAACAAAGCCACAAAATGCATTTATCTTCTTCTATTTAACATCTATAAATGCATGATGATTTATAATCATATTAAAATCATTTAAATGTTCTACAATAGAATCACCATCCTTCATTTTCAAAGAATAAAAATTTCTTTTGAGATACAATTTATTTGTTAGACTTTTAGTTTGATAAATTTCACCTATCCTCCACAACTTGAATGCAACTTAGATTCTTCTGAAATATTCTTGAGAGGACGAAATCTACAAGACACAACCGAATGGTTCCTCATGCCTTCTTCTCCATTTTATTCCAATCTTCATTAGACGTTGATTTTGGTTTCTTTTCACTTGAAACTACCAACCACTAATCTCTCTCTTCAAGGAGATCCTTCATATTCAACTTCTACATCTCATAACTAGTGCCATTGAACTTCTCAATTTCTAGATGAGAGGTAAAAGCCATGGTTTTCAATCTTCTTCACAAATCTACAAAATCCACAATGCACAAGCCCCCACGACAACCAAAAAACCTTTAACACTTAAGAGAAAGGCATCTCTCTCTCAATAGAACCGTTAGCTCTGATACCAAATGTTGGAAGTCAAGGTGATACTTGTAGCAATATGAACTTAAATATGTGGTTGAAAATATGAAATTATGCATTCAAGATTACTAATATTATGATATGTGATTAACAATTCCAAAAATGAAAGAAAATCAAAAATACCACAAGTTGAGATTCACAAGTGACACAAGATATACATGGATAAACCCTTGTGGGAAAAAAAATCCACACCCAAAGAGATGAAATGTTTATATTAATCTTCAAGGACATCAATACAACAACCCTCTTTGAATTTCGGCAACACTTTGTTACTCTGAAAACCTACAAAACAAACTCTACAAACCATCATCTTAATGCTCCAATATATAGAAGTTTATGAGAGAGAATACCACAAATGGTATCTTGAAACAACAAGAAAAATCACCCAGAAAAACCCATGCCTCCCTTAGTGGACAACCCAAAAACATGGTGAAAAATATTAAATGCTCACAAGGCCTTCACATGGGTGCCTAACCCATAACCAGTAAAAATTGGTCAATACTGAGTGCTCCATAACTCTATAATGGCTCAAACCCAGAACAAGCAAGTTTGGGCAACCAACCTAACATAACATGCAAGAGCATACAATTCTGGGTGGTCCCCACCCAAAAGTTGGACACCCAAAAGCAATATTCTCTCGAGATGTTTTGTAACTGTCATCGTAGTGGGTCCACCCCTATGAATGCAATTAAAATTTGTCATAGGAAAATAAATAATAAATATTTTGACTCTCATGTGGCCTAAGGTTGTCATAACCAATCACCAAGAAAGGGAAGGGTCTACTTTTTGGTCTGATGAGTTGCCTTCTTTCTTTGAAAAGTATGAAGAAGATATATACATGTTGAAACGCCAACAACTTTGGAGCAGCTCAAAAATAAAAATGACTAATAGAAGGTGCTGGTCTATGAGGAAGAAAATGATGACAACCTTTTTTTACAAAATTAAAAGGTTGACACATCCAAGATTACAAGTCAAGATGAAATAATAGAAAATTAGATTTCCTACTTCAGAAAACTAACCCTAGTGTGTCTATATTTCGTCAAGAGAGTTGCTATGAATTCAAAACTAGCTATTTTATGCATAAAATCAAAGAAGAGTTTGAAGAGGACCTCTTTTGGGATGACTTAGAGTATTTTTATTCAAACTTGGATATCAAAACATCATCCCTTGTGGAGGGAAATTATGAACAAAATATCTTTAATTCTTAGATGTGATTTTAGGGAAATGGGATACCAATTCACAATGAAATATTATTTTCATGTAATCAATGTTACTGTACTTTGTTCTAACCAAGAAGATGTAATTAAATGATTTCATGAGGTTACAAGAACAACACTTCATGATTGTATTGTTTTGTTTGGTTGGAGGTATGCATTTGGATAAGGAAAAAACATGTTCTTCACAATAAAAGGAAGGGCACCCCATGAGAATGGATCATATCATTTCATGTTATATAATGGAGACATGTTGATAAGATCTCTAGGGTGCTAACTATGTCATGGCTCATAGCCTTCTCATAGCATCCATGAGCATCAACATGGTCAAGATAACAACTATTAATGTCATTTCCTCAATTATCTGGATGTAGACAACCAACTTGTTTCAATTAGGCCACTTGACTCTTTTTATTGATACTTTTATGAAGATAATGTAACTCCACAATCTATCCAACTATTTTTTGAATGTTACATTTCTCACACCAATAACAAAATAGGACCCTTGTAAAGATGTTCTTTTTCTTTCATATATTTCTTTTGCCAAAATATTTTTCCCACACTTGCTAGAACCTATAATCTCCATAATTTAACACTTTCTATATATTTGAGTATAATTTTATAAAAATGTTTGACTACTTCATCGAGCCCAAAATCTCATGGAGATTTGTAAGACTATATACTTTTCATGGCACTAAATATAGTATTCAATATTTCTTCAACTATCTTCTTTGATTGGCTCTAGGAAAATTCACCACCAACAATTCACCGTATGAATTTTCCGCGGCGGTGAATTCCTGATGGTGAATTTTCCTTATGGTGATGAATTTTCTTACAGTAAATTTTCCGACATTGAATTGTTGACGGTGAATTTGTTTGATGCTACGCTCTTATCAAAATTGAACTAGTTTATCATGATTTGACTTGGTTATATATTTGAAAAGTTTACAAAAATCTCAATAGTAGGACATCTAAGTAATACTTGAATTCTATAGGATTGTGGATTTTGGTGTTTTCAAGATCATCTATTCTATAAAAATTATTGATATTGACATGAATCATAGAGAATATTGGCAATCATAGTTCCTCCCAATTTAAGATACTGTGAGATAACTTGTGGAGTAATCCACCATATATTTCACTTCATTAAATTTTAGAGCTACAATGAAAGGGCAGTAAACATGAACCAAGGTTGGTACTTGATGGAGGAATATGAGGAGAGGGAATAAAGAAAATTTGCAGTGGGCATCCCACTTTTAACTGTTCCAATTGAGGCTATCCACATATATGGAAAACTAAATAAATTGACCATGATGACATTTGACGCCCTAAATAAGGTAATCAAAACTATTTCTTATATTACAAGAATTATTGTGATGTAGTTAATTTTATTGAGTGGATTAATTTTGTTGCAGAAATGACCAGACGAGATGTTGATACACGAAAGGGTAGTTAATG
Source organism: Sequoiadendron giganteum (assembly GCA_007115665.2). Taxonomy (NCBI): domain Eukaryota; kingdom Viridiplantae; phylum Streptophyta; class Pinopsida; order Cupressales; family Cupressaceae; genus Sequoiadendron; species Sequoiadendron giganteum. Next base: position 146,181,208 of record CM021104.1, read on the forward strand.
GTGCAGTCAGTCATGGTTTGATTATTGAAGAAGTTAATGAGTGGAGGGTAGAATGTGGGAATATGCATATTTCTAATGGGGCCATCGTTTGTTTCCTTGTAAATTCATTCAAATATAGCACACTCATCTTTTGTTTTAGTAGGTGTGTTGACACATATATGGTATTAAGAGATGAAAAATGGGTGTTAGTAGGTGTGTTGAGACAATGCAAAATATTTCACTTATATAAGGAAGCACTCATATTCCAAAATATAAAATACTAGAGATACATTTTCTAATTTGAAAAGGTGTGTAATATCTATAGTAGGTACGCACCTATTAGTGGAAAAATATTGAGAAATAATAGAAGTCTACATGCACCCAAAAATGGGTTTTCAAGATAAAAATTAATGTGGAAGATGGGATTTGTTTGATGATCCTTAGTTTTGTTCTTATAATATACCAAGGGATTCACAACCATCCCACACGTGATGTCTTTTCAATTGGATTCTTATATACTCTATAAATTTCTTGCATTTTAACATGAATTATTTCATATATATGTATGTGCTATATATCTCTTATATATATTCTATTTTTTAAGTTGATAAAAAATGTATTCTTTTCGAATACATTCTTCCTTCCAAATCATGAATATTTTATAATTTGAATATTGAATATTTTTATTTATATTTTAATTTTTAATTCACTTTTAAAAATTAATATGATTAGAAACTTGGTGTTAAAAAAATTTCAACTATTTTCATCTTAAATATTTTGTTGCTCCCTCATAACATTGCTACATGAGTTAATAACATGTAAAAGCAATTGAAGAGAGGAAAAATGCCTCTCCTGCTTGTTTCTCCTCCATTTACATTTGAATTGTTTGTGTGCATGGTAGACTCTATGTTGGGGGTACCCTATGTTCCCCCCTTGTCCTCCTCTAACTTGATTCTCACCCAAATGCATGCGGTCTCATGTCCCTTGGGGGCCACTATTGGCTTGTTTGTTTCTGACTCTCCCATGATTCCACATCTACCCAGGGCACTCATGAATCCAGGTTTGTTTTGTGGGACTGTGCTAGTGGTCTCTATCTCCCCGGAAGTTAAAGGTTGGAAGCATGTGCTGAATAACTCTAGTTAGAATGTGAAGGGTCCCTTTCCTTACCCTGTAGAAGAGATCACTGCTTCAGGTATTGAATTTGCTATCCCTGAAGGTATTAGCGATAGGATTGTCTCCTCAATGGAGAATGTTGTGGTTGGGTCATTTCCTTTCCTTTCGCCCCATGGTGGATATGGTCAAAAGATGAGCTTCTGCTAAATGGTACCTCAAAGGAAGCATGGATGTCTATGCTATGGTGGGTGGGATTTTTCTCTTCAAGTTCACAACCTTGGAAGACTTAATCTCAGTCCTCTCCTTTGATCCTTGGGTCTATGAGAAGCATAGTCTGGCTCTGTGCCGTTGGAAGTTGGGTTTTGATCCTGTAGTTGATCTCAACAAGTCGGCACCAGTGTGGGTCCGTCTGTCGGGTTTGCCCCTAGAATACTAGGATGAATCCATATTCAAATGTATTGGGGACTCCTTGGGACAGTTCATCACTTCAAACTCCATTATCAAGTCCAAATCCAAGTTAGTATTTTCCTATTTTTGTGTCAATATCGAAGTACATAAGTCTCTACCTACTTCTGTGAAGCTCTATTCTAAGTTTGGTTCCTGGACCCAACAAGTTTGTTATGAGAATGTCGTAGTCTATTGCTAGAAATGTGCTAAACCTGGTCACCTAATATAGGATTGTAAATCATCATTAAAATGTGTTCCTAACCCTAGCAAGTTTGTTGTTGATGGCCACTACCCTTTCGAAGATGACATCTTGAAGATTTTTGACTCCTCGGTCAAGTCTAGCTCTCCTAAGTTGGTTGACTCCCTGATAAGTTTTGACACCCTCAAATTTGAGGAGGATGTATCCTTTGTGGGCTCATTTTTGATTCTTATTGCTCCTGCTCTAGCTAGAGGCTTGGACCTTCCTAGTGGTGGTGTTATTGAGGTTCCCCTTTTACATGGTGCTCCTTCCCCTAGCTAGGTGTGGGGGATATTGGTGAAGAAGGTGACATCCTGAAGGAAGAAGGGTTTAAAATAAAAACCGAATCAGTAATGATTTGTGATGAAGAAGGTAAAATCCTAGAAGAAGAGGCTTTAAAAGTAAAAGTTGATTCAGTTAAGATGGATTCTTTGGGTTTGACATAGGAAAAAACCACAGAGGAGGAGTTTTGGTCAACCCAAAAGAAAAAGGGGAAATAGGGAAAGCGGATGTGGGTGGTGACTCTAAACCTGGAAGGCCCAACCAACAATAGACTAGGAATAGGGAGATAGAAAAATAGATAACCATAGGTAAACAAAGGACATTGGAAGTGTCCTCAAAGAAGGGTAAAAAATTAAGGTCTTGTCTTGGAATGTGAGAGGGCTAAATAGCTCTCACAAACAGCTGGCATTGAAAAACTATGTGATGGAACATAAGATTGATGTTTTGCTTCTACAAGAAATCAAAATGAAGAAACCGAACATTGATAATATAGCTAAGTATATTTGACCGCGTGCCCTCTTCTCTTGCATTGATGTTGATGGGGCGTTTGGAGGGCTTGTTGTGATGTGGAATCCTAACAAGATCATTGGATCTCAAAATTTTCAATGTAAAAGTAGTATGGGGGTCAAGTTTTCTCACTTGAGAGGCTCTTGGTCACTCATCAATGTCTATGCCCCTAACCAAAGGAATGCTAGGGATTCCCTTTGGAAAGATCTTACTAATTGGATAAACAATAACAGGGGGTCATGTTGGATGGTGGATGGAGACTTCAACTCTTGTTTGTATCCTTCAAAGAAAAGTGGAGGGCTTGTGGACTACTTAGACAACATAATTGATATAGCAATTTTTTTGAGTAACACCGGCTTGGTTGACATTGACTTGTAGGTTCAATCATTCAATGGACCAATAGGTTCCTTGGGGATGGTTTGATCTAGGTCAAAATTGACAAATTTCTTTGTTCTCACAATTGGATGGCTCTGCTTCTAGTGCTAATTTGCTTGCTCTACCTCGTATTGTCTTTGACCATAACCCTCTGCTATTAGTCATGAATGAACTGTCTGCTGTGAGACCCTTTCCTATTTGGTTTGAGATTATGTGGAACTCCCATCTAGATTTTAGGAATAAAGTTGCTGAATGGTGGAATATACTTGTACATGGCTCCCCCATGTTCAGGATTTTTAACAAACTTAAGCATGTCAAAAATGTGGTGAAGGGTTGGAATAAGAGAGCTTATGGGGATATTTTCTAGAAAAAAGAGCCTTAGGGGATAAGCTGAAGGTCATACAAAAAAGAATGGAAGAGGGGGATGTTAGCTTGCTGACCTATAACCAAGAAAGAGAGAGTCATTTGGAATGGGAATAAATTTTAAAGGAGGAGATATTCAAGAAAAAAAATCTAGAGTCCAACAACTATAGGAGGGTGATAAAAATACCTCCTTTTTTCATGTTTCTACCCTTAAACACAAGAAAAGGAACTAGATAACTAAAAATCAAGATGAGAAGGGGGTCTTGGTTAGCACACCCACCTAGATTAGGGTTTTGGCATCTAGATTCTTTTAGAGGGCTTATTTGGCTCCTAACAAGGCCCCCAATTTGTTGACAAAACAAGGACAGACAACTGAGAGGGGGGTGAATCATTTGTCACCAAAATCAAACTTATACAACATTAATCAACCTTAAATGTCAAATCTGATAAATAATAGTGCAAACATAAATCAATAACACATCAAAGACACATGCACACCAATATTTTATACGTGGAAACCCTATTAGGGGAAAACCATGGTGGATGTTAGTCCACAAGATTATACCCTGTTAGAAGTATAATGAAGAATGAAAAAGGAATGCACTTGCATTTAGGAACACTACCTAGAGCACACTACTTAGAAGGAAGGCTCACTGCCTTGCACACAATAATTAGATTAAATCCATCTAGTGAAGTTGAACTAAGAAATTAGCTTCTACTAAAGCCTGATTATAGTTCCAGTTAGGCACACAAAAATTTCTACACACTGTTCCACACTCTACTCAACCTTCTTCACACTCTGCTATGCTCTTGAATGATTTGACCTTTATTCACACATGCACACCTCTTTCACACATTTATCATTGCCTCTAAATGAGGAAAACAAACACTTATATATATCCGGTACACAGATTTACATCCACTATTTAGTCGGCCTCAAATAAAGAATAAATTACAACTGTCGGCCTCAATACATGAATAAATTTCAATGCGCACCAACACAAGTTGCTCACAACATAGTGAGGACCCAAACAAACACCTTCAAACATGCCAACCAATAAAATATTAATCTTCATGGATCCACAACATGCTAACACCATCATGTCGACCAAGAACATGAAAAATCGAGCACACATCGAAAAAATATCTGATCACGAACACTCCAATCAATGCAGATTTACAACAAGGATATAGTATAATCTAGAATCATCCATGAATGTCACAGGTACATGCACAACACATGAAATTACCATAATTTCATCCGCTTCATCCAAGAACACCATCTACATAAATTGAATAACTATAGGAACATCGATCTTCATAAATTCCACAAATCTTGATGCGAACCTCTAAAAATTTTGGAGAACATACTAGAAAGCTTCATAAACAAACCCTTTGAAGCACACCTTCAGATCTTCAATGTAGAAAAATTTCCAACATTCTGATCTTCTCATCATCACTAGCTACTAGCAATATTATTTTTACAATTTTCTCAATATCCTCGACATATACAACTTTAAGCATCATTAATGCTAATAGTGTTGACATCAATGAAAAACACAATATCTAACAATCTACCCCTTTGGAATTGATGGCAATACATGATGTGAAAAATAATGCCACCAACCCAACTAGCTCTTCTCCAACAATCTCCCCCTGAGATTGTGCACTCTTTTCCTATTTCCTTCTTCTCCCATGTTTTTCACATTGCTCTTGTCTCCCCCTTTGACATCAAGAGAGAAGGCACACATGCTCTAATCACAAATTTAAATCACCTGACTACTCCCCCTGAGTAGTAGCCACCACAACATTAATCCAGACTAGGATATGACTATGAATTCATGGACTTATGCAAAGACCTGCATCTCTTAGTTCTGATTAGGGGGGGAAATCACCCCTAACTTGCCTCTAAGGTACTCAAAAGTATCTTTAGGCAATGAATTAGTAAAGATGTCTACAATTTTCTCCTTGGTAGGTATATACTCCAGTCTTACTTCTTTGTCACTCACTTTATCTCTCAAAAAGTGATATTTTATGGATATATGCTTTGTCTTTGAATGGAACACTGGATTCTTGGAAATATTAATGGACTTGAATTGTCACCAAATATGGCAATGGGTTCCTCATAATCAATTCTAACATCTCTCAACATTTGCTTCATCCATAATACCTAGGTATAACTATTTGCAACAACAAAATATTCTGCCTTAGCAATAGACAATGAAACAAAATTTTGCTTTTTGCGTAGCCAAGATACAAATTTATTCCCTAAGAAGAATGCACCGCCACTAATACTCTTCCTGTCATCCACATATCTTGCCCAATCAACATCAGTGAAAGCATTTAGGATAAGATCATCATTCGTAGGATACCAAAGACCAAGATCAGCTGTCCCTTTTAGGTATCTAAAAATTCTTTTCACAACAGTTACATGAGATTCTTTAGGATCAGCTTGAAATTTAGCAACCATGTATACAACATTCATTATATCTAGCCTAGTCTGAGTTAAATAGAGTAATCCACCAATCATTGACCTATATCTTGTCTGATTTGCTTTAGGAGAATCATCATTCTGTGTAAGTTTGCATCCGGTTATCAAAGGTGTACCAACTGGCTTTGAATCTTCCATGCCAAATTTCTTCAGTAGCTCTTTCACATATTTGGGCTGAGATATGAAAATTCCATCATCTAACTGAGTGATTTTCAATCCTAAAAATAATTTCAACTCTCCTATCATTGACATTTCAAATGCACTTTTCATTTCATCAGCAAACTTCATACACAAATCATCATTACCTTCAAAAATAATGTCATCAATAAAGACTTCAATGATCAATTCTTTATTTTGATCCAGCTTGAAATATAGATTGCTATCACCAGTACCTTTATTGAATCCAAGCTTCAATAAGTATTTATCCAATCTAGCATACCAAGCTCTAGGAGCTTGCTTAAGTCCATATAAAGATTTCTTCAATCGGCATACCATGTCTTTTTCATCAGTCAATTGAAATCCATCTGGTTGTTCAACATATACTTCTTCTAGCTCACCATTTAGAAATGCTGACTTTACATCCATCTGATAGACTTTATAATTCTTGAAATTAGCATAAGAAAGAAATAATCTTACAACTTCAATTCTAGCAACAGGGGCAAAAGTTTCTTCAAAATCAATACCTTCCATATGTGAGTACCCTTTGCAAACCAGTCTTGCTTTGTTTCTGACCACTTCACCTTGCTCATTCAGCTTATTCTGGAACAACCACTTGGTTCCAATCACATTTTTGTTCTAAGGTCTAGGAACAAGATCCCATGTATCATTCTTCTCTATCTGCATTAGTTATTCTTTCATGGCTTCCATCCAATGTTCATCTTTGCACACTTCATTGATATTGCTAGGCTTAGCTTTAGAAATTAGATAGTATTCTTCCAAAATTCTTCTTCTAGTTTGCACACCTTTGCTCTTGTCTCCTACGATCTGTCTGTCAGAGTGATTTCGCCTTACATATTTGGGAGTTTTAGGATTTTCTCTGAATTCTCAATCTCGTGTTTTTTCTTCTGCACTTCTGCTAGTCTCTGCCTCTTGATTCCCTTGGTTCACCAAAACAATCTGAAGTTGATTTTGTGTCTGAACATCATTATTAGTATTATCATTTTGATCATTTGAATCATATCCACTGCATCTGGACGGGCTAACAATATCTTCATCAACTTTGACATTTGCACTTTCAACCATTTTCTTTAACCTCTTATTAAAGTACTGGTAAGCTTTACTTTTAGTAGAGTAACTGAAAAAGATTCCTTCATCACTTCTAGCATCAAACTTTCCTATATCATAATCTCTCTTGATGTAAAATTTATTTCCAATTTTTTTGAAATACTTGGCAGTAGGCTTATAACCAAACCATAGCTCAAAAGGTGTCTTACCAGAATTACTATTGACATAAACCCTATTAATGGTATACACAACAATACTTACAATTTCTCTCTAGTAGAAATGAGGAACATTTACTTCCAACATCATGGTTCTAGCAGTGTCTAGAATGGTTTTGTTCTTTCTTTCAACAACTCCATTTTGTTGAGGGGTCTAGGGAGTAGATAACTATCTTTGGATTCCATGCTCTTCACAGAAAGAATTGAATTCCTAGGAAGTGAATTCACCACCTCTGTCTGATCTTAGACATTTTATCTTATGACCTATCTCATTCTCTACCATAACTTTGAAACTTTTGAACTTTTCTAATGCTTCATGTTTTTCTCTTAAGAAAGCAACCCATATCATTCTAGAATAATCATCAATGAGCAACATAAAATACCTTTCACCTTGTAGACTTTTGATTCTGGATGGAACACATAGATCAGTATGTATCAAATCTAGTACTCCATTAGAGTTATACTATTTGCTCCATAAATAATTTCTTGTTTGCTTTCCCATTTGACATTCCTTGTAGATAGTGTTAGTAGGCTTCACTAACTTAGGAAGATCTCTGAATTATTGAGTAGTGCTTATCTTGACAATGTTATCAAAGTTCACATGACATAACCTCCTATACCATAACCAACTTATATCAATATGAGAAATTAAGCAACTTTCACTAGCAACACTCAAATGAAAGATATTACCTTTTGTCTTTGTACCTGAAGCAATCATATTTCTAGAACTTCCCCTTATTCTACACTTACCATCCTTGAATTGAAGATTGTAACCCTTGTCTACCATCTATCCAACACTTAACAAGTTATGATTTAAACCTTCTACATAAAGAACATCATCAGTATTATGCTTACCACTAAAAGAAATAGTGCCTTTGCCACGAATCACACTAGAAGTGTTGTCTCCAAATCTTACAACACCACCACCATAGTCTTCCAAGCTTACAAAATTGCTTTTGTCACTAGTCATATGATGTGAGCATTCGCTGTTAATTACCCACTCATCTTTTTCTTCAATTTTTTCTGCAAGAGATTTCTCAACATTCACATTACTAGTAGATTTAGTGGACACCTGACCATTTTCTTTGATAGCAATAAATACCCATTCATCTTCATTTCCGGTTTCTTTATTAGATTCCTCATTAGTTACACCTTCTTCAACATAATAACATTTCCTTTGAAATCTAGTCTTCTCAAGTTTGTACTTAGAAACTCTTCCAAGACATCTAGATGCAAAATGACCTATTTTATTGCAAGAAAAACATTTAATAGGTAACTTTCCTTTGTACTTACCATGAACTCTGGCTTCTCTTTTCACAATCAATGCTTCCAGTTATTCTAATTCTCTTTCTTCATCTTCAATCTTTTTCATCTCATCTTCATATTTGAATGTCCTTTTGGAACTCTCACCTGGATTGTATCTCTGTTGTATTTTTCTAGATACTGTAGCTTTGAATGCAGATTCAGTCACTGTCTTGAGTTCATCAATAGCATGAGCTTTTGTTTTGTAGGAGGGAGGCATAGATCTAAGTATCTTAGCCACAATTTATTCTTCATCCAAGGTTCCACCAACACATCTAATTCTCATCACCAATTCATTTATTTTTTGAGAAAAAGAGAGGATGTTCTCATCTTCACTCATCTTCATGTCTTCCCATTTTCCTTTTAAACTTTGTAGCTTAGAAATTTTCATTAGTGCATCTCCTTCATACAATGTTTCCAACTTTTTATAGATCTGGTATGCAGTCTTCAATCCTAACACATTTGTCATCTCTGAATCTATCAAAGCACTCAACAATGCTTCAATAGCCATGGTATTAGCTTCTACTTTCTTGATCTCATCTTCAGAGGACAGACCATTATGAGGAATAGTATATGCACTTTGTGTAATCTTCTAGAAAGTTTCTCCAATGCACTTCAAATGAAGCTCCATTCTGACTTTGCATAAAGAGTATTTTGTACCTTCGAATCTAGGACTATCCTTCTTGTATGATGCCATCTCGAATCACCTCAAGCTGTTAGGATTCTTCAGAGGAACTAGCTCTGATGCCAATTGTTGGGAAAACAAGGATATACAACTAAGAGGGGGGTGAATCGGTTGTCACCAAAATCAAACTTATACAACATTAATCAACCTTAAATCTTAGATTTGATAAATAACAGTGTAGGCATAAATCAATAACACATAAAAGACACATGCACACCAAGATTTTATACGTGGAAACCTTGTTAGGGGAAAAACCACGATGGCTGTTAGTCCACAAGATTATACCCTGTTAGAAGTATAATGAAGAATGAAAAAGGAATGCACTTGCATTCAGGCGCACTGTCTAGAGCACACTACTCAAAAGGAAGGCTCACTACCTTACATACAATAATTAGACTAAATCCATTTGATGAAGTTGAACTGAGAAATTAGCTTCTACTATAGCCTGATTACAGTTCTAGTTAGGCGCACAAAAACTTCTACACATTGTTTCAAACTCTGCTCAACCTTCTTCACAATCTTCTCTACTCTTGAATGATTTGACCTTTATTTGCACATGTAAACCTCTTGCACACACTGAGCATTGCCTCTAAATAAGGAAAACAAACACTTATATATATCTACTACACAGATTTACATCCACTATTCAGTCAACCTCAAATAAAGAATAAATTATAACTGTCAACCTCAATACATGAATAAATTTCAATGCACACCAACACAAGTCAGTAAAAACATAGTGAGGACCCAAACAAACACCTTCAAATATTCCAAAAAATAAAATATTAATCTTCATGGATCTGCAACATGCTAACACCATCATGCCGGCCAAGAACATGAAAACTCGAGCACACATCATAAAAATCTCCAATCACAAACACTCTGATCAATGCAGATGTACAAAAAGGATAGAGTACAATCTAGACTCATCCATGGATGCCGCAGGTACATGCGCAACACATGAAATTACCAGAATTTCATCCACTTCATCCAAGAACATGATCTTTAGAAATTGAATAACTATAGGAACATAGATCTCATAACTTCCACAAACCTTGATGCGAACCTTTGAAAATTTTTGACAACATTTTAGAAAGCTTCATAAACAAACCCTTTGAAGTGCACCTTCAGATCTTCAATGTACAAAACTTTCCAACATTCTAATCTTCTCAGCATCACTGGTTGCCAACAATATAATTATTACAATTTTCTTAATATCCTCAACATATACAACCTTAAGCACCATTAATGCTAATAGTGTTGAAATCAATGACAACCACATATTAGCAATGCAACCATAACATCCAACACAATTCTATTTTGGACAACCTAGTGCTAGAACCTCTACCTTCCACCCTAGCCCAGGACGATAATAACAAAATCCTTTGTGCTGTCACTCCCGAGGAACTCCAAAATTCTATTTTCAGCATGGGTGCCTAGCCTAGATGGGTTTCCCCTAGCTTTCTTCCATATATTTTGGGATATTGTTGAGGGGGACCTTATCCTGACAGCCAGGGATTTCTTCAAATTTGGTAAGATCCTCAAAAAATTGAATCATACCTTTATTGCCCTGGTTCCCAAGGTTGTTAAACCTTAGTCTATGATTGACTTTAGGTCCATAATCCTCTGCAATACCATTTACAATATCTTCTATAAAATCTTGGTGAACTACCTGAAACCCTTTCTTGTGAAAATGATAAGCCCAACCCAAAAAGGTTTTGTTCTAGGTCATCATATCTTAGATGCCACCATAACCACCCATGAAATTTTACACTCCACGGATAGATGAAACAATGACAATATGGCCTTCAAACTAGATATTTCAAAATCTTATGATAAGGTGTTATGGGACTTTATCCACAAAGTCCTATCTAAGTTTGGTTTTGATCGAATGGTGATTAACTTCTTGATGGAATGCATTACCACAACAAGATAATATGTGTTGGTTAATGGGGCCCACTTTGGTTTCTTCAATGCTGGGAGAGGTATCAGACAACGTGATCCTCTTTTTCCCTATTTGTTTATCATGGTCGTGGATGTGTTGAGTAGGAACATATCCAAACTTCTATAAGAGGGCTCCATAAAGGGGGTTAAACCTACCACTTCGTTGGAACCTGATGTTATCCAAAAATTCATTGATAACACAATACTCTTCAAGAATGCTTTTGTGATTGAAGCCAAGAAATAATTTTTTTTCCTTAGTAATTATACTGCTTGCTCTGGCTAGTGTATAAATTATAATAAAATCATGATTTACTTCTTCAACAAAACACTTACTCTCCAAGCTTGGGTGACAAATGTCCGAGGTTGTGTGAGTGGCTCTCTCCCTTTGGTGTATTTAGGGTTACCGCTTACTGTCAAGGATGTCACTCCTACCTTTTGGAGCATAGTTTTAGAAAGGATCCAAAGGAACTTGCGGGGTGGAAAGGCTCCATTCCCAACCATGTTGGTAAGTTGCAACTTCTATTTGCTGCTCTTCAAGGGATCCCTGTCTACTTCCTTTCTATCTTTAAGATCCCTAGATATATTGTTGAGAAGTTTGAATTTTTTTAAAGGGACTTCTTATGGTCCGAGATAGAGGAAAAGAGGAAGTTTTCTCTAGTTAGCTAAGACAAAGCTTGTATGCCTAAATATTGTGGTAGGATTGGAATTATGAATGTCCAATGCACCAAAAAAGATTTACTTGCTAAGGTTGGTTGTGACCAATTAAGGAATAAAAAGGACAAGTGCAAGATCATGAATGCTAAGTATCTTTGCAATAGACTCATTAATAAATTCCTCTATGATGATCACTCGTTTGGATCTCTGGCATTGAAGAACATTTGCAGAATGCAGGGGCTACTCATGTTCATGATGAAATGAAAGATTTGGAATGGTAATAACATAATATTTATGGAGGACCCTTGGTTTCTTGACTCCCCCCTTTTGCACTCTAATTTCAAGAACCTTATGAGACCTGTGTAACTCTTCTTTGGTAAGTATATAAGTGACTACCTTCTAGGTTAGCCAAGTGATAGGAGGTGGAAATATTTGTTTCTTTTCTATCCTTTGTCCCTCAAGTTGTTAAATCTAGCTAAGTCTGTACAAGAATTACTCTCCCTCACCAAATTACCTCTATCTAACATTGAGGATGAATTCTACTGGATCAAAGATAGGCAGGGAAATCTTTAAGTCAAAATGACTTACAATCTGCTGTCAGTTTAGGGTGATGATAATACACCTTGGAGGAAGGTCTGGAATAGGCACATGATTTCAAAAATCAATTACTTCTGGTGGAGGCCTATCATAATAGGATCGTAACTCAGGATAACCTGAGGAAAAGAGGATTTTAGATCCCAAATAGGTGTTCGTTGTGCAAAAGCAATGAAGAGTCTGTAGATCATTTATTATTGTACTACCCGTTTGTTGTTGGTGTTTGGGAGATGGATTTTGAGAAGCTCGACACCCACTGGACTATGTGTAGGGACATCAAATCCTTCATTTTGGGATGGTTTGGTCCCTTTCAACATCCTATACCTAGAGAGGTTTGGAACAAGGTCCCCTCATCATTTGTTGGTGCTTGTGAAAAGAGAGAAACAATTGGATATTTAGGAATATTGAGATGATTCCTAAGGAGGTTTTTAGAATAGGGCTGACTTATTTCTAAAAATTTTTTGATTTACAATCAGGAAACCCCAAACAAAGCTCCTACTGAGCGGGAAATAAAAATGGCTAAAGCTTGGAACAAGAATCTAGAGGTCAACTCCTTTGAAAACTCTAAGGCCCAAGCTAGATGAGACACAGTTTGGAAAACCCAGATCATGGGTGACACAAAATCAATTTTGATGGTGCGACCAAGGGGAACCCTGGTAGGGCTAGCATTAGGGGAATTATAAGGGACAACATTGGTAACTTTGTGATTGGTTACTCGAGGGGTATAGAGATTCAGACCTCCATGACTGCGAAAGCCAGGGTATTGCTAAAGGGTGTCCAATTAGATGTTACTATGGGGATTAAAAAAATGCACATAGAAGGTGATTCCAAGTTGGTGATTGATTCTATAAAATTCGATAGATTATTAGGATGGAACACTAAAGATATCCTATTAGACATAAATCACATGGTGCCAAAGCTAGATATGAAGATCTTTACTCACATATTTCAAGAAGGAAGTCAAGTTGCTAACGCCTTGGCTAATCTTGGCTCCTATTGGAGCATTTCCAAGTGTTGGAGGAGTATTGGGAACTTAACGCTAGAAGTACAAGGTATTATCCTTAAGGATCATGGCACCTTTTTTACCCATGATATTATCTAAAATTGCGATTGTCAAGGCTTTATAGGTGGTCCACATATTTGTTCTTTGGGTGATGTGGATGAAGATGGATGATGAGGTGCTAAATATGTGGCAACATTTGAATAATGGGGTGTATGTTGTGGTTACGAAGCTAATAATGAGGAGTGATGGGAAGTATAAAGGGTTAACAACTAAGTTTTGGTTGGGCCATACATAAATTTAATTCACGATCTTGTCATAGCCACCACATATCTTTACAAAATTCTAATTTCAAATTTGATGTAACTAATTAATATCACGCGGAGCTCATACCAAGTCCCATCAACATCGCTAAAAAGTTTTTAAAGATAAAAGGTAGATATTTAGGGAAGTCTAAATTTGGCTACGTGACCATTTATCATCGATACTTGTGCAAATGAAACTTGGAAGGAAAACCTATCAATGTCATCATTTTTTGCAAACCTTGGTGCTGGTATTTAAAGGTTTTCAATAATGGGCCTGAAGATATTTCCTTTTTGGAAATAACTCTTGAAGTGTGTAATTTTTAGATCATCTTGATTACCGAGTTTCATCCTGGCTCGCTTAAAAGAAGTATATTTTGGGTGACCTCTCACATTGAATTTTTTTTTAACTTCTTTCTCTCGTAGGATTCTTGGGATCTCATAGTGAAGTGCAAAATCATGGGCGGTGACAAGGTGAGGATGAAGCTGGATAATTGTGAGGAACTCCAAAAGGATCCTTTGGTTTGGTGTATTTGTGTTGAAGGAGGGCTGACACTATTAATGGAATGCTTGGTTGGTCATGATGTGATGAGCTCTTAGAAAGATAGGAGGGTTATGCTAGGAGGTATCTACTTCAAGGTCAATGAGGAGGTAATTTATCAAGTGACTAGGCTCTCTTGCAATAGGAAGTACACTAAGAACACCAAGACCTAGGACAATGAAAGCCTCAATACTTTCTTTAAAGAAAATGAAAAACCAGTCCACTCCTAGTCTAGTTTCGAAAGAGAAGCACTCCCTCAATGATGGGACCAGGTTTCTTTGGCTCTAATGAAGTATGATAATTTGGAGGGTAGACATAGGGTTTTCTATTATTATCACCTGCCTCTTTTAAATCATCTTCACCACAAAATGTTGTTGAGTTTTCCTTTTTTCTTACTTATTGATTTAGAAATATTGGTGGAGAAATATTTAGACACTGCTTCCCAAAACCCTAAAGAAACACCTCCCCTACTGCTCCACCAAGCCCTCATTCTGAGGTTGTATCATTTCCATCTATCTCTCTTCCCACCCTGATTGATGTTGAAAATTGGGTGATGATGATGTACTATATCATGCTTTTCTCCATGAAATCACTCAATAATGTCCTAGGAGTCCCTATTGGATTGACCAACAACCTTGCAAGGTGAGTCAATTCTCAATAAGGAGGACCCAAGAGGGGGTTCTCTAAGATTTTAGGGGTTCACCACCAAGAAAATTCTTGGAAAAGACAAATGAGAATTCGAATCACAAAACCTAGTTATGCAAGCTAAATGAGAGATGCAAATGATGAAATTATGCAATGGAGAGATATGATGTATGTACCTGGGAAGTTTGGAGATGTAACAAGGATTCTGGAAATGCAAAGAAGCTATCAAAATATGCTATAAAGGACAAAGACACCCTTACTATTGTCTTAGTCTCGTTGCTATTTTTTGGGGTAGATGCAAAATATTCGGATGTTAGAACCGGATCTAAAATAATTTCTAAAAAATATGTTTCAGAGGACTAAGATGCCCAAGGTGGCAACTTAGTCCCATCTGGAATTTATAAAATCTCTGAATGTGGTCCTCTGGTCTAAGGTTTTCACTTCCTTCTTCTTCGATCTCAGGTTCTAAAACTTTTGAATTTGGCTTGTAGGTGAGTTTCTATGAAGTTGACAACTTTGCAACTTTACAACTTTACACTTCAAATGATCTTCAAGTGTTCAACCTAAATCTGCAATCATAAACATGCAAGAGGGGAAAAGCTTGTTGATTGTTAGTGAATGGGGGTTTGCCTTGGTCAAACCCCTTGTTCGCAATTAGACCTTGAAATGAAATAGAATAATGAAGGGAAATGATGAATGAACTACATACAATGCTAAAAATCACCAAACCTTTGTTGTGAAATCTATAAACTTGCATGAAATGGCTGCAATGGATATGGTTCTTGACTCTTTCTTGAATGATGTTGATCTTGATTGAAACACTTACTTGAAGCTCAAATCCTACAACACAAATGTTAGCACAACAACACACATGATGCAAGAAGATCTTTGATATGATGCTTGAATCTTGACAATGGATCCAAATGCTTGATAAAATTCTCTTGAGTGCTATTGAATGAATAGATGAATGCTTTATTGATTAGAGATGAAATAAGATATGAAAATGAGTGGAGGAAGCTTGTATTTATACTTATCTATGCTTAATATCCTGAAATTACATCACAACAAGTCGACATATGAATATATTAAATAAAGGAGGATAAATGCCACCAAGATTTAAATTTAAATACCAAAAATACCTTAAGGGGGACTAAGATTCCTTAGGTGGTGTCTTAGTACCAAGGCATGGAACTTGGGGCACAAACACCAAAAAGGGGCCCAATTAAGATGCCTAAAAATTAGGGTCCCAAGATCTTTGGGGGAGAAAGATGTCGTAGGTGGTGTTTTAGTCCCAACCCAAAAATTAGGGAAACTCAGACAAAAACATCAAATTATCATTATGCATTGGAGAATTTTAGGATTAGCCAAAAAAATATAATTCACAGGGCTTGTAGATGCAAAATAGTACCAATTAAGACATAAATAGGGATAAATAAAGCAAGGTGAGCCCAAACAAGTGTGAAAATGCAAGGGTATGAATTTTAATACACTACATTTAGCCCCCACTTTAGTGAGAGGATGAACTTGCTTCAAAATCACACTAAAGTAGCCAACTACACAATCAAGAGGGGTTCAGATGTACAAATTTTAGTGAGATAGGATGACAATAATCAAGAGGGTGGCCAAGCCCCCAAGACCAAGATCATATGGAAAACCAACATAGGCACAAAAGAACACGCTTTGGATGATATATGAAGCCATAATTAGATCACAAACATACAAAATCAAAGACAAAATAAAGGAAAAATAAAAAGGAAAAAGAAATATGCAATAGATCAAGCTTTGACTGGCCATCCAACATGGTGGACTGGATCTAGGCTCTTTGTGCAAAAATAAATTTTACAAGTGGAACACGCTATCCACTATGCAAACAAAACACATGCTCACAAGGGCTAGTGAAGCTAGTTGTTCACTAGGTGAGCCCCAAGAAGTCCATATCAATGTCATACCCCTATGACTATGATAAGGACAAAAGAAAAATGCATGCTCACAAGGGCTAGTGAAGCTAGTTGTTCACTAGGTGAGCTCCAAGGGACCATATCAAAGCCATACCTCCATGACTTTAATAAGGCACAAAAATGCATGCTCACAAGGGCTAGTGAAGCTTGTTGTTCACTAGGTGAGCCCCAATGAGTCCATATCAAAGCCATACCTCCATGAATTTAATAAGGCACAAAAATACATGCTCACAAGGGCTAGTGAAGCTTGTTGTTCACTAGGTGAGCCCCAATGAGTCCATATCAAAGCCATAGCTCCATGAATTTAATAAGGCACAAAATAAAAATTCTACAAGAAAGAGGGATGTTCAAAGGGATTTCGCTTAGTTTGTGTGAGGTCATGATCTTAGGGTTCATCATGCTTAACATCTTTGAAAGAGGATAAATACAAGGTCTCATCCCGGGGAACATCATACCCAATGTTTCTAAGAGAGGACAAGTGCAAAAGGTCTCATCTTGTTTCCAAGAGAGGACAAGTGCAAAAGGTCTCATCTTAGGGAACATTGTGCCTAATGTCTCCAACAGAGGACGAGAAAATATTGCGCTCTCAAGGGAAGTCAAACCCAATGACACCACCAAGAGAAGGACACATCACAAGAAGAAAGAAAATTGCACAAGGAATATGAAAAAAAATGAAATCATGCCAAAATAATGCCAATGTATGCCCCCACTTTAAAGGAATTTCTAACACCATGCTGTGAGCAAGTACTTTAAAGTAGCCAAAAATGAAAAAGGAAAATAAGGTTGCCCCCCAGAAACACATAAGAGATCTATGGATTCGGGGTCAGTATCTGTCTTTGCTGCAATGATATTAGAGAGCTCATAACTGTCATCATTCCCCAAATACACATAGAACTAGAAGAATGACACAAAGTGAGTGAAAAAAAAGAAAAAACTTTTGGGTCAACATGGAAGAGACATAGGGTGTCTTGATGCATTGCGTCATCCCCAAAAGGAAAACAAAAGACAAAAATGAAAGGAAAAGAAAAGATAATGAAAAATATTTTGGGTCAACATGGAAGAGACATAGGGTGTCTCAACAGCTTGCGTCATCCCCAAAAGTAAAACATAAGAGAAAAGTGAAATTAAAAAAGGCAAAAAGTTTACAACATATAGAAGAATGAAGGTACAAATAGAGGAATGTACATAAATAGAGAAACATCAAAGAGAACATCATGGGGGATCAAAATACACACATGCAATCACACAAAAGAAATAAAAAATACTAGTGAGGCATAGGAAAGTCAACCTAAAGCAAGTCATCCGCCTCCCAATCTCAGTCTGTATAAAAGGAAGGTAGATAACAAACCTAAGGGACAACAACAATTGCCTTACTAGGGCAAGGCCATCTACTTCTTGGCCCCACTGTGTGCAAGAAAAGAATGAGCTGAGGTAGGTGATGAGAAGGATCATGTAATAGTGAGAATAAAATATTCTACAACTATTACATGACAAGAGATGGAAGGCTATGCAATCACTTGATGGCAATCATTTCCATCAAAGTGAATATTTTGCAATACTAATTTGAATGCACAAAACTCATTAGTATTATGTCTGAGAGTTCGATGGTATGCACAATGTGGGACTTTTGCATCTTTAGGGTAGAGCACTAATCTATTCATGGGTGGTAATGTTATTAGTTCTTTGTCTAGAAGAAATAGTAGTTTATATTCAATTTTAGGTGGTAGATGAGGAGGTTGTAACTTTTGTAATTTGTAAGGTTGTTTGCATTTGCTAGATTCACCAACTTCTCTAGTTGAAAGTTGAGGAGGAGGACCTAAGGTGATCCTATCATCCTTGTCATTATTGTTATCCATTGGTTGTTCTTTAGGGAGAAGGAAATTGATATCAGGGCGAATCAAAGATCATCGTACCATCACTATGAAGTTTTAGGTATTCTTGAGGAGGTTGTATATTGCGAGGGGAATCTTGATACCCTAACCCTGTTGTGTTTCCATCGGTTGATAGGTGTTCTAGGACTTGGTGAATGTTATGTTCACTTGTTGTATTACATCCTTGTTTACTTAATATTGTGAATCCTTTGCCATATGTTTCTTCGAGATTGATTGGAGTGTTTTTTACTTTGTTGTCATAAAATGGTTGAGTGTTTGCTTGTTTAGGGTAACTAGGTTCACTTGTTGTAGGGATATTAGGTTCAAATTTTGCTTCAATTTTGGACTCTAAATAGACAAACATCTCAAGAGGTGGTATTGTAGGGGGATTTGGTTGTTTCATGGATGGATAAAAGGATGCATTAGATTCAAGGTTGGTAAGATAATTATTTAAGAATGTATTCATGTTGTCACCACTTTCTCCAATGATGTCAACATCACGAGGAAGACATCCATTAGGAGTTGTGTGAGCATGAGTAAGTTCAATTTCATTAGGATCATTTATGAAAGCACAATTTGACATATCTACCAAATATTTCAAGGACATTCACAACTTTCCAAAGCACATATCCATGATGTAGGATTGAACACGTGCACTTGAAATGAAAGAATTTGAGATAAAAACTCTACAAACTGAAACAAAAACTGAAGGTAGTGAACAAAAGCACATAACAACAATTTCAAGTCTTAAAAACTTCAAAGTCAAAGTCAACATGGACTAAGATGACAAGAAGGGTGTCTTGGTCCTCCTAATGAGATTTTGAAGTTCTAGGGGTTGAAACAAACAACAAACAACAAACAACAAACAACAAACAACAAACAAATGGTTCTAAGCCAAAAAACCTGAGAGGGACTAAGATGCCAAGAAGGGCTAGTCCTAGCAGAGGTTTTATTCAAAAAATAGCAAATTTTGAGTTGTCTACAATGTCTACAGGTTGCCTATTTAGTGAGCTGATGTTTGGAAATAGGAAAATGTGCAAATGAATGCAAGGAAAAGTAACTTGTAACAAGCGATTGAATGCAATTTTTTTTCAATTTTAAATGTAATAAGAATGTTTATAAATGAAATTAAGATGATTAAAAATGTACTTTTCAGTTGTTTGAATGAAATGAAAGGATGCAAGAAAGAAAAATACAACCTATATGCACTTTCACTAATGCAAATATAAAAAACCCTAGATGCAATTTCACTAATGCAAGATGGAAGAAACCATAGATGCACTTTCACTAATATAATATGCAATGGATGCAATCTAGATCTAAGACTTTTATGGACTGCAAATCTAAAAATGAATGCTCAAGAAGGTTGGGTTCACCAAAATGATTGATGTTAAAAATTGGGTGATGATGATGTACTATATCACCCTTTTCTCCATTAAATCACTCAATAATGTCCTAGGAGTACCAATTGGATTGACTAGAAACCTCACAAGGTGAGTCAATTCTCAATAAGGAGGACATAGGAGGGGGTTCTTTAATATTTTAGGGGTTCACCACCAAGAAAATGCTTGGAAAAGACAAATGAACATTCAACTCACAAAACCTAGTTATGCAAGCTAAATGAGAGATGCAAATGATGAAATTATGCAATAGGGAGTTATGATGTATGTACCTAGGAATTTTGGAGATGTAACAAGGATTATGGAAATGCAAAGAAGTTGTCAAAATATTCTATGGAGGACAAAGACACCCTTACTGTTGTCTTTGTCTCGTTGCTGTTTTTTGGGGGAGATGCAGAATCTTTGAATGTTGGAACCAAATCTAAAAGAATTTTTGAAAAATATGTTTGGGAGGACTAAGACGCCCTAGGTGGTGACTTAGTCCTGTTTGGAATTTTTGAAATATTTGAATGTGGTCTTGAGGTCTAAGTTATGCGCTTCCTTCTTCTCCAATCTCAAGTTTTGAAACTTCTGAATCTGGCCTGCAGATGAGTTTTCGTGAAGATGATGGCTTTGCAATGCAACTTTGCAACTTTACAACTTTACAACTTTACAATTTTACACTTCAAATGATCTTTAAGTCTTCAATCTAAATTTGCAATCACAAACATGCAAGAGGGGAAAAACTTGCTGATTGTTAGTGAATGGGGGTTTGCCTTGGTCAAACCCCTTTTTAGTAATTAAACCTTGAAATGAAATATAATAATGAAGGGAAATAATGAATGAACAACATACAGTACTAAAACTCACCAAACCCTTATTGTGAAGTCTTCAAACTTGTGTGAAATGGTTGCAATAGATGCGGTTCTTAACTCTTGCTTGAATGATGTTGATATTGATTGAAATACTTGCTTGAATCACAAACCCTACATCACAAATGTTAGCACAACAACAAACATGATGCAAGAAAATATTTGATATGATGCTTGAATCTTGACAATGGCTCCGAATGCTTGATAGAATACTCTTAAATTCTCTTGAATGAATACTTGAATGTTTGATTGATTAGAGATGAGATAAGATATGAAAATGAGTGGAGGAACCTTGAATTTATACTTATCTATGCTTAATATTATGAAATTACATCATAATAAGACAACACATGAATTCATTAAATAAAGGAGGCTAAATCCCGCCAAGATTTAAAATTAAATCTCGAAAATACCTTAAGGGGGACTAAGATGCCCTAGGTTGCATCTTAATCCCAACGAATAAAACTTGGGGAACAAACACCAAAAAAGGGCCCAATCAAGATGCCTCAAAATCAGGGTCCCAAGACCTTTGGGGGACAAAGGTGCCCTAGGTGGCGTTTTAGTCCCAACCCAAAAATTAGGGACACTTAGACAAAAACATCAAATTATCATTTATATATTGGAGAATGTTGAGATTATCTAGAAAAAGATATAATTCATAGGGATTGTAGATGCAAAATAGGACCAATTAAGACATAAATAGGGATAAATAAAGCAAGGCGAGCCCAAACAAGTGTGAAAATGCAAGGGTATGCATTTTAGTACACTACACACCCAAACATATTTTTGTTGTTCATATTGAGGAAGTTGAATCCCCCTATTTGGACCAATGTGAATCCCTATTCGAGTGAGTCCAAGGGCCCCAAAAGGAAAACCCCTCTAGTGAATATTGAAACCCCCAAGCCTAAACCTCCTACCAAAAATAAAAAGGGTAGTGCGGGGAATGCTCAGTCGAAAGTGGAGGTTAGGCTTTGTGAGCTCAAAATTGCTCCTTGCAAGATGAACAACAAATTGACAACTAAGAAAAAAGTAAAAGAAGAGGAGAAAGGACAGGTGGAGCTTCTGACCATTGACAGGGAAGGGAAGAATATTTTTGGTAAAGATTCTAAGGGGGACACCATGGTGGCTATTACTATGGAGACGATATTAGAGAATACCAACATTAGGAGATCACATAGGCTGGCAAAAAATAGTTAGAAAGTGCCGGTCAATATGATAATTGGCCAAGCAAAAATTGACTTCCTAGGATTGAATTTGAACAAAGGAAAAATTCAATTATAACCTCATATTCTACAGTGTATTCAAGAATTTCCTGATATATTACAAGATAAGAAACAAATCCAGAGATTTCTTGGTTTTTTGAATTATTTCTCACCATTTTAAAAAAGGTCTTGTAGAAGATAGAAAGGAAATATAGGAACACCTTAAGGAAAAAATAGAAGGATGGTCACTCAAGGCTACATATACAATCTAAAGAATTAAATCAAAATTCCAAAATCTACCCTCATTATAGATTCCAGTTGTTGAGCTACCATTAATTTTGTATACTGATGCTTCTGACACTACTTGGTCAACCATGCTTATACAAGAAGAAGGAGATGGGAGGAGGAGTATCCATGGCTATATATTTGAAAACTTCATAGAAATAAAATGAAAATACCATATCTTTGAAAAAGAGATATTGGTAGTTAAAAAAGATATTGAAAAATTCAAAATATTTCTTAAACAAGTAAAATTCACAATCAAAACAGATAGCCAAGCAATGAGAAGCCTACTAAAGAAAAACCAAATAAGGACATTTCCTAGGGAAGAATTTCTAGATGGTATTTCTTGGTTATGATTTTGAAATTGAATGGATTAAGGGAGAAAATAATCCATTATCTGATGCATTAACGAGAGAGCTTACAAGATCAATATATCATGGGATTATTTTCAATGAACCTGATTTTTACATGCCAGATGGAACCGCTATGTTCCATAGATGAAATGGTGATGAAAGTATCAATAATGTGCCTTACTTTCCTAACAATATTGTAGAATTACTTCTTGAATCCTATTTCTTAGATAAATGGCTTAGAGACCTCAGGGAGACCATTTACTAGCATCATGGACAAGGAATAATGGACTAGGATTGAGAAAAGGAACTTTTGGAACTCCTAGGCCTAAATGAAGCTCCTATTAAACACTGGTGCAACAGGTATGGATCTCTCCATATTCGAATCAAAGGATTCTTTGGGATGAATTGGTCAAAATTCAACAAAATGAATTTACTCAAGAATTTGAAATATGGATTCTTTAGTAGGATATGTTTTGATCAAGACTCTTTTGAAGAATACATAGACTTGGTAAGTGCTAGGTTTAATCTAGATTTAGAAGAATTTTTGAAATTGATTCATCCACGACTTTGGGAAAGAATGCTAAATAGTATGGAACAATATTTGATACACTATCCAAGAACTGGATATGAATTTCCTAGGATAGAACTTTATGTTTTGGAAGCTAGATGGATGCCTGAAGTACGAATTTAAAATATGAAAATCCATCTCAAACTAGCATCTTTAGCTAGAAGAATTGAATTGGATATTGCTTATTCCCAAGATTATGTGGTATAGTTAGACTACGTTTTTCATGCTCACTTTCAAGATTGGGATATCATTTTTACACTACTACCTGAAAAATTATTGGATCCTATCCTCTTTTGATGCTAGCACATGGGCATATTTGTGCCATGATGTCACCCATGTTAAGATGTGATAGCAAGGTGCAACCTTGTCATAAAAAGAAATATCCTCGTATCCACTTACGAGTGTTAAGTAGGCCCTTCTCACTCACAGGTGTCCAAAAAGTGACCATATTTATTCTCCACTAAGTTAGTGTTTACAATAGACTCCGTAACAACTATTTACTCCTTAGTGCGATAGGTGTCTTTGGACACATGTCACTACTGTATGGTCGGATTCCAAAATTACATTGTATAATGCCAATGTTGCTTTACCCACAACCCTATAAATGAAGCATAAGAGGGTCACCTTAGGCATCAAAGTATTATGGATTGGAGTCTAGAGTTTCATAGGGCACAAAGTTCATTAAGTCTAGCATATTAGATGTATGGACTCATCTTGGGCCTTGAGCGATCTGGATGATTAGAAATCTGTATGCATGTTTCAATTAAAGTTTGCAATAAAAATTATTTAGTTTAGTTATGTTATTCTCACTAGTTTCTCATTCCAAACATAGTTTCATTTTTCCTATTTTAAAATGATGATCCAAGGGCTTGTGGGTTATGCGCCCATAAAGTGAATTCAAATTTTGATTTTGAATACACATAAAAATATATAGTAAAAGAATTAAAAATAGATAGAAAATAACTAAAAATTAGTATGGATATATAATTTTCACCCTAAAATACTAATAACTTGTTTAAAAAAATTCTTATATAAGAGGGTATTGCTGAAATAGAAATATGAACTAATTGCCACTAAAATGATAATCTCTTATTTGAAATCTTGTGATGGATAAATTAATTTTGCAAGAGCTTCATGAATCATCCAAACCTATATGAAATTTTTAAGCCTCTATGGTTCAAATTTAGGCTTTCTATGACATTAAAAGGATAGTAATATATGAATTAGTAATGTGAACAATCATCTTCGAAGAAGTTTTTGAACACAAGGAAATAGGGGGAAAAGGACGAGAATGATGAGATCCCACCTTCTTTCCTATTTCACTATAGCTCATTCAAGGAAACCCCAAAGATTTCAATCTAATAGATTCAATTGAGAGAAGGGATTGCTATAAGGTCTCCTTGGGTGTGATTAAAGACAAAAGGGGAAATGTTGGAAGAATGAAGAAGAACATATCATTATGAAACCTTTGTGTTGTCATTGATGTCACCATGTTATATGAGTTGCAACTGCAACTGTAAATTCAAAGTTGATCCAGTATTCTGAATTGGTATGCGGGTATTATCCTCTAGCATTTTGGTCTGCAATCCTCCTTTGGCGATCATCATTGCTTGCAATTTTGGGAAATGATTTTTGGATGTTGGAAGCTTGTAAGTTTAGAATCTCATGTGTTTAGGTACTCGTACGATGAGCTGGCATTACTCTGTTGTTACATTTTGCTATTAGGTCCATCTCTGGCCAACCTAATGTATAATTGATGTTGTAATGGATTAATTTTTATATTGCGAATGTATGTGTGACCTATCCTTGGTCCAAGTCGACATGTTGTAGCATGCTACATGCTTGAATTTTTTTTGGAAATATTTTGTACATACTTGATGCCAAAAGTTATCTTTTTGGTGAATAAGGGGTGCATCTAATTAGGCCGACCTAATTGATGCTTGCGGATGAGTTAGATATATATTGGATAGTGTTGAGATTGAAGATGATGGAATGAATATGAATACGAATCAAGGTGAATATATGTATTCTAGAATGTGAATCTATTGAGTATCAAAGGAACTAAATCAAGACTTGTTAGGTGTTACTTCATCAGTCCATATTATGGCTGTAAGCCATTTTGTTATTGTATCTTCTATAGGCAGTGAGCCTCTCATTTTGGATAGTGAGTCCTAGTAGTGAGCCACCCTTTGTAATATCTTATAACCGGTTATACTATATTGTGAGCTAATCCTCACCATGGTTTTTCCCATACTAGGTTTTCCACGTAAAAATTCTGGTGTTCATGTGTTGTGTGATTACATGTTCTAGTTAATGCTCTTGCTCATTTTTACTGTTATATGAATTGGAGTAATTGGATGGTGTTTTCTCAATAAGTTTAGGAAGACATTGATTCACCCCCCCTCTCAGTATCTTGGGTATTCAAAAATTGGTATTAGAGCTTGGTTCCATTGAAGAAGCCTAAAAACTTGAGGAAGATCTTGAAGATTGAACAAATGGATGATAAAGAAGAACTCCAAACAACTCTTGATGATCTTGACAAATTTTAAAAATGAAAACAAAGATCTAAAAGAAAATATTGCTAAGGCAAATGAATGTGTCCAGAAATTGAAATAGCAATTGAAGAAATTCAAAGAAAGACATAGAGAAGTAAGTGAGCAATTAAAACAAGCAAATGAAGAGATCACTGGATTGAAGGTGCAAGTGGATGAAAATAAGAGAATTGAAGATTGTCTAAATATAGTGGTGCAAAGCAAGTCTGATGAATGCTCAAGGCTTGAACAAGAAGTGGTAAACCTAAGAACAGATCTGGAAAAAGCAAAAGTTTGTGAAGATAACTTCAAAACAAGCTCCACCAAGCTTGATGAATTGATTGCAGGACATAGACTAACTAAAGACAAAGGTGGTTTGGGATTGGAAGCAGGTGAAAGTTCAAAGGCTATGGAGACCCCAAACACTGCGAACAATCAAAAGACTCAAGATAAAGGGAAATATACAAGAAATCCAAGAAAATTTTCTAGCAGACCGCCTATCAGACAACCAAATGCTGAAAGGTATCCATCCTTCAATGGTGTCTATTTTTCATGCAATAAATTTGGTCATAGGGAAATAAGGTGCATAAGTAGAATAAACTATTATGGCGGGTCCTTCTCCAGACAATGTTTTGCATTCAAGAAAGTTGGACATAGAGCTAGTGAATGTAGAACTCAGATGATGAATTGGTTTAATGGAGGTAGAATGAATCAATCTTTTGTTGGCTACTAATATACATGTAATAATTTTAGATACAAATCAAATCAATGCAAATCAAGGGTTAATGGAGGTCAAAGAAATAGAAAAGTGTTGTTTGCTACAATTGCAATAAATCCAAACACATGTTTCAAGAGTATGTAGAAGTAAAAGGGGAAAGTAATTTGATCCGGTAAAGAATAATGAACCAGTGAATAAAATTGACAAGAGTGTGGTTAAGCAAGAAATGAACAAAATATGGAAGAAGAAAGAAGAGCTAGAAATATTAAATGCATCCGTGCCCTCATCTGGTATGATAATTCCTTTAGAATTAGTTCCAACATGCTCTTAGGGGGAGCTTTAACAAAAAAATGTTCAAACCCCCTAGATATTTGGTGTGTTAGTCTCTAGCACGAAGATATGTTGTAAGGAATGGATAAACAAAGGTTATACAAAAGGAACTAGAAGAAAATATGCAAGCATGATCTTTTGTAGAGGAAACTAGGGATTTTCAATACAACAGAAGGGCTTTTATCAGCTTTTCGAATTCCATCGCATTTAATGAAAATTAGGGCATCACATTGATCTATAAAGCAAAATTATAAAGTGTTTTTAATCACTTGTGAATTTGAAGAAAGTGGAAAGCGATTTGGATCTTTCTTGAGGTGATTTGGAGAGAGAGATGTGCAAACCCTAGTTGGGATCCCACCTTCTTTCCTATTTCTCTATAGCTAATTCAAGGAAACCCTAGAGATCTCAATCTAATGGATTCAATTGAGAGAAGGGATTGCTATAAGGTCTCTTTGGGTGTGATTAAAGACAAAAGGGGGTTCACCACTAAGAAAAGGATTATAAAGAAGGAAATGCAAATCATATGCAAGTCTAGCTATGAAATCTAACAAATGAAACTCAAAATCAAAATAATAAAGTATGAATGAACAAAGGTGCACTTGAAAAGCTAGAGATGCCTGAAACAAGGTATGCAATCTCAAAATTTTGACTTTTTATGCACATTGGGACTCATACATCAGTTGTGGCGAATTAACTATCCCAGTTTAGGGTTTCAAGCTGAATCCAAAATCTACAACTGGTAAACTAGGGTCTACCAAAAATGTCTAAAAGCTGGTAAATTGGGACTCATATGCCTAAGGTGGCGATTTAGTTCAAGTATCAGGGTTTTGTTGAAACTCTGATATCCTCTAATAATCTTCTATAGCTTCTCTCCTTTCTAATCTCCGAGTCCAAAACTCTAAATTTTGACCTGTAGGTGACTTTCTGTGAAGATTACAACTTCTTGACAACTTTCTTCAATCTTACAACTTTGTCTTCAAAGGATCTTCAAATCTAAAACACCTAGATCTGCAATCACACATGTAGTGAAAAGAAAAATGTTGTTTTTTAGTGGATAGGGGTTTGCCTTGGTCAAACCCTATTCTTGTAATTAGACCTTGAAATGAAATCAAATAGAATGAAGGAATGATGAATGAACAAATATGCTATATCGCAACTCACCAAACCCTTGTAACAAAGGTTCTAATCTTGTATGAAATGGCTAGCATGAATGTAGATCTTGAATCTTGATTGTATGCTATGGATATTGAATTGAATACTTGCTTGAATCATGAAAACCTATGTATCACAAATGTTAGCTCAAAAACAAACATGATGTATGATGACTTTGACATGATGCTTGAATCTTGAATGTAGCTCCAAGATGATTGATAATCAACTCTTGAATGCTCTTGAATACTTGAATTGCTAGATCCCACTTTCTCATGAAAATTTCTATCTTGTTAGGAGAACAATATGTTAAATAACCTTGTATTTATACTTTTTTATGTCAAATTTCCCAAAATTACAACACTACAAGCTGACATCAGATCTAGGAGAATAAAATATCACTAAGAATTGAATTGAAAATAGTTCCAAGCTAAAGTGGGACTCATACGCCAGTTGGGGTGTATAAGTCCTAGTAGGCTAAGCTTGGGACAAAAATTTCATGAAAACCTAAGTTCTATGCCAAATTCAGGATCAGGCCTTGAAACTTAGGTGGGATCCATACACCCAAGGTGGCGTATGAGTCCCAAATCACTAAATCTAGGACACATAACCCAAAATCATTAAATTATGATTGGCCATTAGATATGTGTTGGGATTATCCTTAGAAAGATGCATTAAATAAGGCTTGTGGGTGCAAAATAGGACCAAACAAGGCATAAAGAAGCCCGATTTTAGCAAGGAGGGACCAAAAAAGTGTGAAAATATAAAGGGATACATTTTTCTACACTAAATTTAGCCAACCTTTAGTGAGAGGAGGAAATTGCTTCAAACTCACACTAAAGTAGACAAACTCCCTTCAAGAGGGGTCCAAGTGTACCAATGCTAGTGAGACAAGATGATAATGATCAAGAGGGTTGCACAAGCCCCCAAGATCAAGATCCTATGGCAAACCAACATAGGCACAAGAGAACAAAAATTTGAATAATGTAAGGAGCAACAACAAGGTACAAGCATACACTACCAAAGACAAAAAGAAAGACAAATATAAAAGGGGGTGGATCAAGCCTCGACCATTTGTCGAATGTGATGTGGATTAGTTCTAAGTTGTTTTTCCAAAAAAATTACAAGTGGAGTGTGATGTCCACTATGCAAACCAAACACATGCTCACACGGGCTAGTGGAACCTTAGGCCATCCACTAGGCTAGCCCCCAATGAGACACATATGCACGCGGCCAGTATGCACTCACATAGATAAGAAAGTGGCTATGGGAAAGTCATGCCTAAGTTTGGCTCCCATATGATAACCATACCAAAGCTATACCTCTTGTTAACTTTGATAAGGTGCCACAGAAAATGAACAACAAGATCCATGAGCCAAGAAAAGCTTTGTATGCTAACACCCATGAATAAACAAGATGGCTCCATAGGCACACAAAGTGTGTTATGAGTCCCAATGTGCATCATGCGATGCATCTCTCTCTTTGTGGTGACATGCGAGTCAACCTATTAGTAGGTTTTTCACATACCAATCTTGTTCATCATATAAAAAAGGTAGACAACTAGCTAAAGGGACAACATCAAATGCCAAAACTAGGACAAGGCTATCTAATTCTTGTCCCCATTGAGTGCAAGACAAGAATGAGCCAAAGTAGGTGATGAGAAGGAGCTCCTTGAATTTTGAAATGATTTGAAATGAATGTAAAGCATGTAATAGTGAGAATATTAAGATCCTACAACCATTACATGGCAAGGAGTAGAAGGACATGCTTTAAGGGATTATTTCTATGATATCAAACTTTTTAAATATTTGTTTTAAAGCATGACAATTGTCAGTACAATGTCTAAGAATTCTATGGTATCAACAATGTGGAATGTTTATGTTCTTAAGATATAATTTTGGATGTTATTTCATGGGTGGTAATGATATAAGTACTTGGATTAGAAGTATGTGTAAGGTTATTTTAGTTAAAGACATGGGATAAGGAAACTTTAGTTTCTATAGTTTGTAAGGCCTTCATTATTTGCTACATTCACCAATTTATTGAGTTAG
Organism: Sequoiadendron giganteum; assembly: GCA_007115665.2. Classification (NCBI taxonomy): domain Eukaryota; kingdom Viridiplantae; phylum Streptophyta; class Pinopsida; order Cupressales; family Cupressaceae; genus Sequoiadendron; species Sequoiadendron giganteum. Next base: position 146,211,373 of record CM021104.1, read on the forward strand.
ATGTTAAGGAGGAGGACCTAAGATGATCCTATAATTGGTACAAGGTATTGGTTGTTATTTAGGAAGGAGGAAAATTATGTTAGGAGTGGGATCTTGATATCCCATCCCTTTGGTATTTTATCTAAAATTTGATGAACTTCATTTTCTCTTATTGTATCACATCCTTGTTTGCTTAACATCGTGAATCCTTTTTCATATGTCTCTTCTATGTTGATAGGAGTGTTGGTCACTTTCTTAACATATTATTGTTGAATGTTTTCTTGATTAGAGGTTCTAGGATTACTTATTGTAGGGAGCTTAGGTTTATCTTGTGTCTCAATTTTAGGATGTAAAATACCAAACATCTCAAGTTTTGTTGGTTTTTTAATAGAACGATAAAAGGATGTGCATTAGTTTCAAGAATGTTAAGGCAATCGTTTATGAAGTTGTTCATGCTATCATAATATTCTCCAATGATGTCAAAATCATTAGGAGGAAATGCATTAGGAGTTGATTGAGCATGAGTGAGTTCAATTTTATTAGGGTCATTTCCAAAAGCACAACTTGATACATCCACTAATGACTTTGAACAAGGACATCCAAAGCTTACTAAAGAAAATATCCATGATGAAATGTAATGTAATAACCTAGAATGAAATGTGTAAATGAAAATTTGAAATTAAGAAATGGAAAAAATGAACCAAATTAATCCAAGTTTAATGAAATGAATGAAAAAAAATTCCAACAAACTGAAATAGAGATCTAACAACAACAAACAAAAGCATAGAAACAAGGTTTTTTTAATGCAGTTTCGGGTCTAAAACGGGACTAAATCACTTAGAGGGGTGTATGCATCCCAATCAAGGTTTTTGAAGGGTTCAAATGCTAAATAAAAATCAACATAGAATTTTTTGGTATGTGGCCACTGATCATGCTATACTGTACACTCTTTAGTACTATACACTCTTCATGTATCCTCGCTAGGGTCTGGGGATTTTTTTCGCTTCGCCAAAAAAAAAAGGTTGACTTTGTAAACCCTAATTTATGGAAGCTTCTAAAAGCTTGTTATAAGTGGCTAGGATGGGGAGTTGTAGTAGAGAATTATTCACAATATTGTAATATGTTTTGCATTAGATAATAAAATCATTGGATGGCTACGGTTTTGTGGATGTAGCTCAGATTGGGTGAACCATGTTAAATTCTCTGTGTTGTCTTGTTTCTGTTATAATTTTCTGTGTGTTTTATTTCTCTATTTTGTTGTTCAAATATGCATTTAACCTGTTAGATATCTGCCTTCTAACCCTAACAAGTGGTATCAGAGTGGGTTGTTTTGAGTTATCCTTTGTAGGAAGGTCTCACGGTTGAGTGGGAGTCCCACGATTGAGTGCGAGCAATGACAGACGAGGGTAAGTTGAAGGTTGAGAAGTTCAATGGGTAGAACTATCAGTTATGGAAGATGCAAATGAAGGACTACCTCTATCAGAAAAATTTATGGCAGCCACTGGAAGGGAAAACCAAGAAACCCTCAGTGATGTCTGATGAGGATTGGGATATTTTGGACAAAAAGGCACTTGGAAGTATTCGTTTATGCTTGGCACAATCGGTGACATTCAATATTACAAAAGCCAAGACAACTCAAGAGTTGATGGAAACCCTAGCAAAGTTATATGAAAAGCCTTCTGCTTTGAATAAGGTATTTCTTATGAAGCATTTATTTAAGATGAAAATGGTAGAAGGTGGGTCAGTTGCTGATCATTTAAATGAGTTTAATACGGTTACCGATCAATTAAATTCTGTAAATGTAAAATTTGATGAAGAAGTTAGGACTCTTTTGGTTTTGTGTTCTTTGCTTGAAAGTTGGAATAGCTTGGTAATGGCTGTTAGCAATTCTATTTCTGGTTCAAATACATTGAAATTTGATGATGTTATTTTGAGTGAGGAAATTCATCTGAAAAGATCAAGTGGAACATCCACATCAGGCAATGTTTTTAATATAGAAAGAAGGGGCAGAACAAAGGAGAGAGGAAACAATTTTGGAAATCGTGGGAAGTCACGAGGAAAATCAAAGGATAAAAGATCCCAATTAGAGACAAGAGGGATTGCTAGTACTGTGGTAAGCCGAGTCATTTAAAGAAAGATTGTTGGTCTCAAAAAAATAAAGGAGACAAAAAGGAAGGAAATAAAGAGGAAAATGTGGTAAGTAATAAATCTGTTGAGGATTATTTGATTCTTTCCCTTGACAATGCTGATGATTCTTGGGTGTTAGATTCAAGGGGCTTCTTTTCATGCCACGCCCCATATAAATTATTTTCTTGATTATGTCAAAGGGGATTTTGGGTTGGTTTATTTGGGAGATAATGAACCCTGCCAGATTGTTGGAAAGGGAAGAATCAAGATTAAGTTGCAGAATGGGAATCATTGGATACTACATGAGGTAAGGCACATTCCAAAGTTAAAAATAAATTTAATTTATGTAGGGAAACTAGATGATGAAGGTTGTGTTGTTACATTTAGTGATAAAAATTGGAAGGTTATAAAAGGTGCCTTAGTGGTAGCAAAAGATGTGAAAGTAGGCACCTTATATCTTTGTACAGGTCATACTATTCCTTCTACTTTAGCTATTGCAGATACAAATCAATGTTCAGGAATAGTTGCTGCAGTTCAACAGGCAGAAAATTAGATAGTTGTTGTGGATTCTGAATCAACACTATGACATAATAGACTTGGGCATATGAGTGCAAAACACATGAAAGTACTCCATTCAAAGAATGTTGTACTAGATCTAAAATGTGTTAATATGGATTTATGTGAAAGTTGTGTGTATGGAAAACAAAAGAGAGTTAGTTTTCTCAAGGATGAAAAATAAAAGAAAGATGAGAAATTGGAGCTTGTGCATACAGATGTATGGGGACCAGCTCAGGTATCTTCTCTTGGTGGCTCTCAGTATTATGTTACATTCATTGATGATGCAACTAGGAAAGTATGGATTTATTTCCTTAGGTAGAAATCTGATGTATTTGAAACTTTTAAAAAATGGAGAAGCTTGGTTGAGAATGAGACGGGTAACAAGTTAAAATGTCTTAGATATACTAATGGTGGTGAGTATTGCAGCAAAGAGTTTGAAGATTATTGTTCCTCTAATGGTATTCATAGGAAGAAAATGGTTCCAAGGACTCCACAAGAAAATGGAGTGGTTGAGCGCATGAATAGAACAATAATGGAGCATGCATAGACTATGAGATTGCATGTTGGGTTGCCTTTAAACATGTGGGAAGAGGTTGTAAACACTGCTATTTATTTAATTAATAGAGGTATCTCTAATCCTTTGGGTTGTGGTATTCTAGAGGAAGCATGGATAGGTAAGAAGGTGAGTTATTCTTTTCTCAAAACCTTCGATTGTGAAGCATTTGCACATGTAGACTTTGAAAATAGAACCAAGCTTGATGCAAAATCAAAGAAATATATATTTGTTGGATATGGCATTGAAGAATTTGGTTATAGGCTTTGGGATTTAAAAATAAGAAAATTGTGAGAAGCAGGGATGTCATATTTAATGAGAAAGTGTTGTACAAAGATCAGTTGTAGAAGCATGAGAAGAAAGAAAATGATTATGCAGTGCTGGAT